>CM057846.1:137611490-137627072 GCA_030068395.1 Apalone spinifera
TTATAACTCACTTATCCTCTGCCATTCCCAAGTTAAGGGTCGTATATACTGACCACTAGCGCATCTGGAAAACTAGAGCCAATCAACAATTTTAAGCATCGTTTTCATTCTCAGTGACCCAGAATTAGTAAAGTTTGACTACATTTATTTCAGAAGCATTTTGGCTGTAGAGCAGTGTTATTTGTCATCCTAATGAAAACCTTACAGGTAGCTCTATCAAGGGCTCCCGTGGGATTATGTAATCCCGTTCAAGTCAATGTGATTATGTGCAGGCATGTGAATATCTGCGGTTATAACTGTTTACAAATGAGTCCCTGAGAGCCAGATCTTTCCTAACACCTATGTAGAAGGACAGAGGAGGAACAAAAGCATAGAAAAAGAGTCCCCTTCACTCCACCCCAGCTGGGTTTATTGGAAATATAGGGGCTGCTCCATCCAGAGGTGCTGAATCTGACAGGGCTCTGGGGCTGGAGCATCTGTGAGGGTTCTCCCGCCCCTCCCCCCCAGTGCTTCCTGAACACCAGCATTCCCACCAATCAATGCCACCTCCACCCTCTGAGTGCCTCCTGCCCACTGTGGAATAGCAGTTATGCAGCATGTGGGAGGCGCAGAAAGGGGAGGGGGTGAGAAGAAGCAGACTGGGGAGAAGGAGGCTTGGGAGAAGGAGTGGAGTAGATGTGAGCCCCAGGCAGAGCCAGGTAATGAAGCATTGCCTGGCACAAAGGAAAGACAGTGCTTCGGGTTTCATCCATCTTCATTGAGGGCACATGATGCCCCGATGAGGACAGGAGGGCGGAGGCTGGATAATCTCATTGGCACATCATTAGCTGAACAGCTACCTACTAAGGGTAATGTCACCCTCAAATCCTTAAATGTCACCTCTCAAAAGTCTATAGTAAGGAGTGTGTAGCTTCTGGATATCCATTATTTCCTGGAGAATTTCTCCTTTCTGAGGCAAAATGTCCCACCACAATGTTCCTTCTGGGCCAGTCTCACTATGGGCTTTGTTTAAATAGCAAAATCAAGCCATTGATGTAAGATGCTCAGGAAGGGGTCCTTCTCCTTTCAAATCTCTGTGAAATTCAATGCCTACTTATATAACAGTATAAATAAATAATACCCATCGAAGACTATGAGAATGGCCAAGGTAGGGAGTCAGATCACTGGTCCATCTGATCTGACAGTGGCTGATTCCAGATGCGTCAGAGAGAATAAACAGAATAGGGCAATTATTGAGTGATCCATCCCCAGTCCTAGCTTGGGGCAGTCAGAGGCAAAGCAGCATGGGGTCGCATCCCTGACCTTCTTGGCTAATAGACATTAATGGGCCTATCCTGCATAATTCTTTTTTTATATTCAGTTATAGTTCTAGTCTTCACAACATTCCCTGGCAAGGCGTTCCACCGGTTGACTGTGGGTTGTTTAAAGAACTACTTCCTTGTGTTAATTTTAAACCTGCTCCCTATTCATTTATTTGCATTACCTATTAATTTCCCTGTTTTTTGTCTTAGGTGAAGGGATAAATGACCATTCCCTATTCATTTTCTCCACATCATTCCTGATTTTATAGTTCTTTGTCATGTCAGTTACTGATGAGAGGACCTTTCCTTTTATCAAGAGATGGCTTAAAAGTCTTTGAGGGACCACATACATTATATCCACTAGATCACCCTTGTCCATATGCTTATTGACCCCTCTCAGAATTCCACTAGATTGGTGAGGCCTGATTTCCCCTTGCAAAAGCTGTTTTGGTTCTTCCACAGTATATTGTGTTCACCTAAGTGCCTGTTGATTCTGTTCTTTGCAGTAATTTCAACAAATTTGCCAGGTCCTGAAGGTAGGCTTATTGGCCTGTAATTTCCAGGCTTGCCTCCCAAGACTTTATTAAAATTTAATATTACATGAGCTATCTTTCAGCCCTCTGGCACAGAGGCTGATTTAAGTGATCGATTACATACCACAGTTAGTAGTTCTGCAATTTCATGTTTGATTTCCTTCAGAATTCTTGCCTAAATACTATCTGGTGCTGGTGACTTATTGTTTAATTTATCAATTTGTTCCAAAACCTCTTCTACTTACACTCCAATCTGGGATAATTGCTTAGATTGTCACCTAACGAGAAGGGCTCAGGTGTGGGAATCTTCCTCGCATCCTCTGCAGTGAAGACCAATGCAAAAAAATTGTTCAGCTTTGCCACAAAAGCCTTATTTTCCTGGGGTGCCCCTTTAGTACCTTGATGGTCCTGGGCACCTCGGGTTTGTTTGGCAGGCTTCCTGTTTCTGATGTCATTAAAAATAATTGTAGTTAGTTGCTCTTCTGGTTCTTTTTTGGCCTACCTAATTATATTTTTACACTTGACTGACCAGAGTTCATGCGTCTTTCTATTTTCCTCTATTTTTAAAGGATGTCTTTTTGTCTTTAACCACTTCTTTATTGTTTAGCCATGGTGGAATTTTTGGTGGCCTTTCTGGCTTTTTATTTGGGATATGAAAAATAGAAGAGCCTAAAACAGTGTTCATGATACTGGAGCTAAATTAATGGGTACCACATATCTAATATATAGTCCAATATTTTACTAATTTTACATCTTTGTCTCATTTGAAATCTAGTTATTTGTAAGTTTCCAATAATCTATACTGCTTATTTGGAATTGGCTGATTGCCTGTCTGCAAGAACACATTTAAATTATTAAAATCAATCCACAGTCTTATCCCCATCATCTTGTTTTGTTTTGTGTCAGTCCCTGCTAATATCGCCTCTTAAATCCATTTTTTAAGGAATAGTGTGAAGTATTTACTTGGGACCCTGCTTTGCAACCCTTAGTTGTTCTTGGAATAATTTTAACACCTGAGAGAAAGTGCTATTTAGCAAAACTGGGACCTTGCCAGTGTATTTTTTATTCCCCATTATTTTTAATTGACATCTGTAGCTCTGCTGTGGTTTGATGGAGCAGACTGGGTGTCCCCCAAGCACTGGGACTGTAAGAACTCTGGAGGAACTCAGCTGAGTGGGAGGAAGGCTCCTGGCCTGTTCTGACCAGGAAGAGGTATGAGAAGTCAGTAAAGAACTCAGAAATGGGTGATCGACTGTTGTTAAACAATACATCAGGACAAGCATTGATGCCATATGGTCCTCTTCCTGTGAATCCAATTTTTTTCACTTCCCTTCCCCATGATGGATAATCCCGGTCAGACCCCTCCATATTGGTCCCTAGGGCAGTAAGAGCGTGTTAGAAGATACCTTCTTTTAAAGAAACAATTGTTCGATGTAGCAATTTCACAGTCACTGATGATTTTGTTCCAGTTTCAGATGAGTTTTCTTTACAAATTCACTGATAATAGCATTGGTTTTAAACCCAAAAACATGCTGGGCAGAGAGTTGTCATCACTGACAGTGGCTGAAAGCAAAGTAGAGATGCAAGCAGAATGCTTCTGGGGTGTGTGGGAAAAGTTCACACAGGACCAGCACAGGCTAAATTCAGCCAGAGGGTGCAATCTATACTCTTGCAGCACCAGCCCTGATCCAGTGGCAGTGATCACATGGGTTGTCATCTCCAAGGTGGCCAGTGCCACTCATGGAGCTCTTATCACCCACATCCTTTGTGCTCAGGGAACAAACATCACTGGTTTTGGCTGGCTTGGAGCACGGGAGAAAGTTTGCCCTGCATATTCTATTTTCCCCTCCCTCCAATCTATACATACACTGCGAGAATGCATGTGGAAGAGAAACCAGAATCTGGTCTTCAATTTGCTGGACAGAGATTTCTTCCTCATTTGAACTAAGAGTTGTTCTTCTTTATCTGAGTCTTGTTTTATTGTCAATGCCCTGTGCTTTCCCTACTCACCTCATCATCATGTACATTGAGCCTGTATATCATTTTTCTCTTGGCATACACTAAAAAAATCTATTAACTGTAATTGGAAATTTGAAACTCCTCCAACTGTGGAGATGTTGTATAGTGAAGATACATTTTGCATGTAAATGGAGCAGATTATACATCAATTGAATGGAAAACTGGTATTTAAAAATCTGGTCACTCTTTATTAGTTTTCTTAATGATTATGCCTCATTCTTAAATTAAGTTAAAACCATTTCATATATTATTTTTGTTTATCTTCCTGCATAGTTTTATTTGGCTAATTAATGTCTTTATTGGCTAGTTTGACATTCCCAGAGATGGCTTCATGTGTACCGTATAATTGAAAAAATTAATAAAAGAATATTTCCATTAAAATTGTTAACCTTCTTCCACCCTTTGTTTACCACACAGAGACCATTTTAGATATATTTTCAGTTTTATTTTTATAAGGATATATAATGAGCATGATTGTGAATGTAAATTTAGGTCAACATCTGCTTTTCTTTATACTGGTATAAATCGGGAGTAATTCCATTTACATCAGGGGACTTGGGTTTTCTTTGTTTTACAACTGGAGTAGTCATTTGAAAGTGTGCAAATTGGTGCAAATATTGCTACCCACTGTGCTTGGGAGTAAGAGCAATGTCAGAGGTGGCCGGGCCTGTGGCTCCACTGTATTCAGACATGCTGTTAATAAGTTCAGATGATTACTTTTCTTCTACGGAACCTTGGGCTGAAATCCAACTTGGGTCAATATAATAGATGGACTTGGGATAATGTGCCCAGGTCTGAACATCTCCTAAGTTTGTGGAAGTTCACATCTAGAGCTAGACTTCACAGCTGGCTCGTTTCTCTATGATGAGGTTTCACAACTTCCTTATCCAGATATTTCCCCCACAATTTGGACTTTTTAGACCCTAATTTTGTGGTTTGGGCCCATCTCCAGTCACAAGGCCTGCAGAGTCAGTGGCTAGAATGTCCTGTTCACATTGGTCATTGGTTTTGCCGTGGGCTGGTTGGGAGAGGAGATGGCATGCATCTGGCTCAATAGTTCTTTTTCACAGCATCTGTTGCAATGATGCCAGTGGCATCATTCAGCAGGTTTCTCCAGTTGTCCTTTACTTCTGTAACTCTGTATGCATCAGTGACCTTTGTGCTTTAGAAGATCCCATATTTTTCAATATTCATTCTTGCTGCTGTCATGATGGGTCCACTTGCAAAGTAGATTGGGCATGATTAGAGGGTGTATGCGTGCATGTGTAGTGGTTCTTCTGACCACAATCAGAAAGAAAAGCAACAGTTTGAGATGAAAGGAGGAACCATGTACTGAGAATTCTGAATCTGATTTTTAGAGACCAGCATTGCTATTTTAATCGAGCCTAACCCTCATACATTTAAAATGTAATAATAAAAATAATTGAGCACAGTCATGCTTGAGTTTCAAGTAAAACTAGATCGAGTTCACTCATCCTAGAAGTCTGACATTTCAGAAGATGACAGCAAGCTCATTTTCATATAATTCTGAGTTATTGTCTATGACCTCTTTCTTTTCTTTGGAAACTTCAGCATATTGATTTGAGAAAAATGGTTACTGGTTTCCTTTAAATAGCTTGCAGTATACAATTGCAGGATTTCAACTAACTCAGAATAGGATAGTGAAAATCAGGAAAACGGTTTTAACAGTGAGATCTATTAGCCTGTGGAATAAGGTACCAGGGAAGTGCCCTAAAACCAAATTGACTGAAACATTTAAACCCATATTGGACATAACACTAGTAAATGTCCACCATGGAACATTTCTACATCACAAAAGACATTGAGCGAATGGGTCTTTACCTACTCTAGATTATGATTCTAAACAGCCTTTTAACTGAAATAAAGTCCTTTATTAACATATTCCATCTCATTTGCCAAGAGGTATGAAACGTTTTGGAATATTGTAACACATTAGCACATTGGTATATGTTAAATATAAGCATCATAGTTGTCAACTACTGTAACTTACATGTTGTGAGGTAAATTATCCTACATGTGCTGTTGTATTTTCAGCATTGTTGCATGAGGATCTTACTGCTTTAGGGATATAATGGTATGTTGTTCTCAAACATTATCTTTTTTCTCCCTGTTTTGTTGTCTTTGAGAGCCAATGGTCTTCTGGACTTAAGTTCTTCTGCAGCTATAACCTTCTTGCTATGGTAACTTTTTGGCCTGACCCTGTCACCTTCAACTCAAGTAACAGTTTGCCTCCTCTATTTCTTCCTCTGAGTTCCACAAGGTTGTTGGTTTTTTTTAAAGAAAACTTTTTACATCACTGTCTTGAATTGCTAACTCCATTTTAGTTTTACTTCATTCCCTAAAACGTCGTCTCAGATCACTTTCCTTCTACAAAGCCTTTGCTGGAGTTTGTTTTCATTTAAATCTTAAATATCTTGCTGACACGATTGGACAGTAGCTCTAATTTTTTTCCCTCTTTTTTGTTCTGTAGTTTCTGTACCTTTGTCTTTTCCCTGCACTGCCTTTAAGAAATGTTCTTGAGTCAATCTGAGCCGCCCTTTGTGCCCTTATCTTGCTCACCATAGCTAGCTCCTTCTTTCTGGTAACGATATGCAATCGATCATGCTCTTCGTTTTTCTGTCCACTAAGTTCCATGTGACCATTCTGCTTATTTTTTCTTGTGTCCTTTATGTATTTGTCAATCTCATAATGTTATCTTTATAGAACCAGAGCCATTTCAAAACATTACTATTTCAAATGCCATGTGAACTGTGTGGTATACACTGTAGTTGAGGTACAGATATATTTTCTGATCAGCATCTGGGCATGAAACTAATGGAGGGCTAGAACTATTTTTTTCTTTTAAAAGAAAGGTTTTGCTAAACTTAACCTAACAGAGTCAAAAGAAGAGTCCCAGTGCTCATGCCAAATCATGCAACTAGCAGATTTCATAATCTCTCTGTATCTTTCATTTCAAGTTTCAGAGAGTTTATGAACTCCTTGAGTAAAGGGCAGATTTTATAATCTTCATAAATACTTCATTTCAGGGCTCATGGAGTTTACAAAATCCACTGGGAAAGCAGCAGAGCTTGTATTCTCATCCACACCATGCCAGTGGATTAGTAACTTCCATAAACCATGGCTGTTTCTATTTCTCACGAGTCCTTTGTGCATCACACTTGATAGATGGTGAGTCTTGAAAGTGCAATTAGAAAATATGAATCCTAGGAAAACTGGCATTTGCTAACTCCCACCACCACACACAACAGAGCTTGTAATTTCTATATAATCAATTACTACCCTCCATAAAAATTACCAATGGGCACAGCTGCTAAGGCCTGTGTAATCAATGTTGTCTTTTAGCAACTTACACATTGTACTGACTATACGTTATCCGTTTTAAATTCCATGCATTCTATCATGAGTGTTCAAAGAATTTACAAGCTCCACTAGTAAAGCTGGAAGATCTTGACGCTTCGGTAAAATAAATGCCTAAAGGTTATGGAAAGTAACCAAGTTATAGTTTGAGATTTTAAAAAAATGTAGGTCACTATAATTTATTTATTGAGTCTTTTTATAGTGCTCAACACAATAATATTTGAGTCCCCTATGTCCATAAATAAATCTATCATCACTGTACCCCTGGAAGCAAGGAGAAATTAGTATTTTCATTTTTCTAATGGGAAAACAAAGTATAGATATTAAATGAGTGGCCCAAGGTCACAAAGCTGGGAACAGAATCCAGATCTTCCAAATTGTCATGGAACTTTTTTAAGCTAAGTAGGTTCCATGAAGAGGTATTGCCCACATGCAGCCAGCTGAAGGACTCAGGCCCACAGAATCAGGCAGAATCTGTTGTTGGGCACAATTCTTTCTCCAAAATCTTCTCCTAATTCCATCTGTTACACGTTCTTCCAAGTGCTAATGTTAACAACTGAGGACCAGGATCAAAAATATGCCTGGGGCCCGTTATAAAAGCAGTTAAGATGTAAGTATGAAGACCCCATTTAAAACCTCACCCTCTCCCAGGTAGGGTAGCCAGCTTTCCATTGACACCCTCGCCTTGCCCCTTCCCTGACATCCCCCCACTGATGATATTCCCATGGCTCACTCTCCCCCCCACCCTCACTTTCATTGGGTTGGATTATGGGTTGGGATGTGGCAGGAAGTGAGGGCTCTAAATGGTAGTGTTGGCTCAGGTGTTGGGTGAGGGCTCAGGGGTTCAGCGTGTGGGGCAGGGCTCAGGGCTGGGGCAGATAGCAGAGGAATGAGAAAGGTAAGGGTGCTCTGGCTGGCATTGAGGCCTCTGGAGTGTGGCTGAAGATGAAGGGTCTGGGATAAAAGAAGGGGCTACAGGCTGGGAGAAGGGCTGAGAGATTTGGAATGTGGGAGGGGGCTGTGGATTGAAACAGGGAGTTGGGGGTGTGGGAGCGATGAGTGCTCTGGTGTGCAGGAGGGAGCTCCAGGTTTTCAGGGGATCAGAAAAGGGGGTTGGGTGCAGGGGGTGAGGGCTCTGGGGTGGGACCAGAGATGAGAGGTTTGGGAGGGAGCTCCAGGTTGGGAAGCACAGGGCTGAGGCCTAGGGTCGGGGCTCATGTTTCCCTTAGGCAACGGCGCTAAGGTCTGCATGTCCTGTCTCCATGATGTGCCCCAGAAGCAACCAGCAGGCTCAGCTCCTAGGTGGGGGAGGTGGAAAGGAGGCTCCACAGCACTGAGACAGGACATTCAGGCAGCCTGCCTTAGTGCTGCTGCCCAAGAGCTGCCTCAGGTAAGCATGAGCCCCAATCGTTTGCCTCAGCCCTGAGCCCTCCCCCCGTAACCTGGAGCCCCCTGTGGACAAGAGTGGTGCAGGGTGGCTCCTGTCCCTACCCCACCTAGGCACTGGACCTGGATACAGCATGGACCCACGGCAGGCCCTGCCTTAGCCTTGCTGCAGTGTCACTTGGGAGTTATCCAAGGTAACCCAAGCCTCAATCCCTCTGCCCCAGCCAATTCTGCATTCCCAGATGTTAATTTCCTGTCTTGCTGAGGTCTGGAATTCTGACTCATATAGCAGTGCCCACCATCTAAACCCTTACTAGCTAATCCCCATAGACTCATTGATGGGCAACTGGTATCTCTCCTCAGTCCACCTGCTCAATTCCAGCAATGCCCACATTGCCAATTATCTGTTCTGGTTTTATAAGGTCAGTTCCATCATGTCAGCTATTGTCTGGGCTGGTTTTACTGCCCACCATGTCCAGCAAAATGAGCTCCACACAGGATTCAGAATCTCTGGATGGGAGATCTAGCCAAAGTCCACCTCTCGGTTTAGGGTGACCAACTTTCTCCATAACATATCTTACATAATTACGTGTTCTTTCATTAACAAACTATTAGCATTCAGAAAATCAGAACCTAAACTCCAAATAATGCAATCTCACTCCATGGAATTATGGACGAAGAAGAAAATTTTAATTTGTTAACCAAGCATGCAGGCAGATAGACTTTTCCCATTCCCTGCAGAGGAAAGCAGAGGTTTTCTGGAGTCCCTATAAAGTCTTCCAGCTCTGGGATTTGCATATCCTCTCTAGTATTCATAAAAGAAGTGAATGACTCGTATTTATCCTCTCTTTGTGCATCTCTTAGGAAACATTTTTAGAAGAGTAGAAAAAATAGAACAGAATACGGCAATACAACATTCCCTTTAAGAACACAGTAATTTTTATCCATTAATGAGGAAATATTATTAAAAATATCAGAAAAATTATACCCTTGGATGAGCTGTGCTGCATACAAAGATCTAATCCCTAGCTTCCTAGCCACCATTGATAGGAACAATAAAGACAATAAATAGTTCAAAAGCACAGCACAATTGAATAACAATAGTGACTCTCCTGGGGAAGAAGGATTTTTATTCATTTTCACTGTGCTGTGCCTGAAATTGAAGGTTAGAACAATAAAGAATTTCAAAGAGCAGTTTCAAAATAGCCTTAAAAAAACCAGTGCAAGTCTAATAGTAGTTTTCCTCTTCTAAAGTAAACAGGAAAATACCAAGGAGACCCTGCTGACATCACCAACCTCTATGAGCAGTGACAGCAGACTGGATCTTCACTGACATAAAGGTGTGTTTTTTACACTGAGATAGATAACTTGCAATGGAAGCTGTCTCAAAGCAAAATCCTAATGAAGACAAAACCATTGTTAAGATAAACCCCAAGTAGGGGATATAATGTTGACCTTGATTAGCTTTGTTCCTTGTCTGCACTAGGACTTTACCTCTAATGATCTGTCTCGGTGTAAAAAATACATCTTTTTTTTCAGTGAAGACAGAGCCAGGTTTGCTATAATATGAGTTAAAGTTGCAACTGACTTGTCTTCATTAGGTTTGTAACATGGGTTAGCCTGACATGAATTAAAAATGCATTTTTTTTTTACTGAAGACAGAGAGGAGTTTTAACTCTCCCTATATTTTGTTGTGTTTGGGTAGAGAAGGGAGTCTATCAAGTAGAGCGTAACTGTAGCTCAATATGCTTTTTTTTTTCTGCCCCTTGTCTATTTTATCTATAGGTATAATCTGGTCACCAGATATGTATGGTGGGGTTTTCAAAAGTGCTCATCATTAGCCTAATACTAAATTTCTCATTGTAATCAGTGAGAGTTTTGGTACAAGCTATGATTTGTACCTATGATTAACCACTGGCACAAAATTGTGGGTGAAGTGCCCAGGACATAGGAGGATAAAATTAATTCTCCCAACTAGTTAAGAAGCAGGCTGTGTAGTTGTCCCTTCATATGTGTATCTATTGTCCCAGCCTATGGGCATTAATAGAAGCTGTCGCTCATCTGTGCTGCTTGCACAAGATACAGGGGCTACTAGACCCACTGGCTCTCCACACAACAGAGGTAGGAATATTAAAGGTAACCAGTGAGAGTTGGGCACTTAAAGGAATAAATCACCTTTGAAAACCTCAGCCTTAGTGACTCTTACCTCCCATGACTTGCTTTTGAAGGATCTCATTCAATTGTGGGTTTTGTTGTTGTTGATCTATGTAAAAATATAGAATAATGAATAAATAAAAGAGTCATTATCTTGGGTAAAATGAAGTCATCAGAACATTTGAGATAAGATTTCTCTCTTGGTTTAAGAAGTAAATTCAAAGCACTGCAGCTGCTTTTAAAATTAATAAGGAAATCTTCAGATTTGAAGGATTCTACCCGTTTGTGAATGATTTCCTATATTTAAATTGTTGCTGGGACTCATAATATCTCTCAAACCAAGACAAATTTGAAGCACAACCAATTGTAATAAAGTCAGTCTTGCATTACTGATACTTTATTATATTGTACTTTGTTTTATTATTTTGTATAGGCTGCAAACATTCTGGTGGAGGAAATGTATAAACAAGATACCTAATAAATTATTATTTGTATTTATTATTGAGGGTTATTTTACTACTACTGCATATCTACATGTTTGTTTTTTAGAATCCAAGGTAGTTTGCTTCTTAATTTTCAGTTTAGTCTTGTTAATTCATAGGAAAACACGGACAGAAAGGATCTTTTAGGACATCATCCTTTTGCTAGTTCAGGTATGTTTCCCTATTAGTATGCAAATTTAAGTATTTTGTACAAAGCTCAAGAGATAAGGCTTTCAGCACTTCCCTAGGGAAACTGGTCTTCAGTCCAATCAACCTTGGAGATGGGAAATGTTTCCTTAACTGCAATTCAGTCTAAATTTTCCTTTTAGTCAGTTTTAATTAATAGTAATTAATACAATTTGGGCTTAAGCAATTCCTTTCTCTTCTGCTTGCTTACAGACTTCCAATAACTACAAAGTGACTGTCATATGCCCTTATTCTGTAATCTTAGTTTAAACCAGAACTTTAATCTCTTAACCTGTATTTATAAATCAATTTTTTAGCTCTTTTTAATAATTTGTGCTACCCTTACTAACTTCCTTTTAAATTGTCTACATCTTTTTGGTATGGAGTTTCCCAGAAATTAACATAGAGTATTTAGATGTGATCTTACTTATCACATAAAGAGATAGTGTCACATTCCTGGTTCTTCGTGATATGATGCCTCTGCCTGTGAAGGCCAAATTTGAGTTAGTTTTTTTTGTTTTGTTTTGTTTTGTTTTGACATTGAGTGCTCATAATTATAGAAACTTTTTGACAGAACACAGTATGTTGAGTATTGTGGAAGCAGCTAATGCTGCTAACAGGAAAATCTTTCTCAGATTTGTGAACCATTAGAGATTGAAACCGATGGGATTATAAATACACACATTGAGCTGATCGTCCCTTTCCTTGCATCTTGAAAAGTCATTTACACATGTGCAAAAGGTATGTAAAGTGATACAATTGTGATCTGAACTCACTTCATGCCTGTATATGCCTCGATAAGAGTGAAAGGTTTGGAGAATCAGAATCTGGGTATATTTATCTAGAAGTGCATGGAGGTGACACAGATACTGTTTCTAGTGAATATAATTTTTGTTGATTTTGAGTCAATCTCTTATGATGATTCCCTGGGGGAAAAGTACATCTTTCATTTGTATTTTTAAATGCTTCCATCAGTCCACCCCAATTATGAAATGTCCTTATATAATTACTTTGAAACATAATTAAGTAATGAAATTATTATACAGCAGTGACCATTTACATTTTTTACAGATGCCATTTGCACCGAACTAGCGTTATTGCTAGAGATGGGGAAATGATGAATAATTTATTAGATGAATGCATCCCTTTTTCATGTTCTGTGAATTATCTGCAAGCAGAACTGAACTTTTTACAAATGTGCCCCTTGCTTGAAATTATTCAGCAAATGGCTTCTGTGGGCATATTTTAGCCTATCGATTCGCTCACCAGAGTCCCTATGGCCCTAGTGATGTTATACTTTTGCAAAGGCAAAATTGTAAAGAGTTTAATGTGACCACAGTACTCCACATTCTGGGAATAGGTAAGTGCTTGAAAGTACATCAGTACCTGCACACAGTGAATCCGTCACATAGGCCATCTCTCTTTTTAGCTCCCCCCCCCCCTTTTCAGCATGTCACTCTGCATCCTGCGGCCCCTTCCCCCCCTCAACTGCCCAGCATCCTTCCTCCCTCTTTCCCTCCTGGTGCTTGTGGGCAGCAGCCATGCAGCCTCCCCCATCTCCCCAGTGCTCATGGGGGGGAGGGGGGGGGAGCTGACATACGGCCTGCCCAGTGTTGTGGGAGGTGGGGCAGAAGGCAAGTGGCCTGCCCAGTGCACTGGGGGGCTGGTGCAGTAGCCACATGACTTTCTCAGCCTGCCTGGTGCTCTGGGGGGCCAGTGCGGCAGCCACATGGCCTTTCTAGCCTGCCTGGTGCTCTGGAGGGGACAGCGCAGGAACTGGGGCACATAGCCTCCCCAGTGCTCCAGGGAACGAGGCAGGAGCATGTGACTTCCCTTCTCCCCGGTGCTCTGGAGAGGCGGGAGGGAGGTTGGTAAGCTTAGCAAGCAGGGGGTACAGCCCCCTAGTTTCACTAAATATAGTCTTCTGGAATGAGCTTTTACTCTTTCATGAAAGCTAGAAGTTGTCCCATAGCAGATACATTCTAGTCTTTCCTCCTTCCTCACAGAATTCCTCAGAGGAAGTAATCTGTGTCTCCCTGTCCTTTCTAACTTCACTCAGACCATGAGAGTTCATTTCTCATTCCTTGCCACATATGTGTCCGCTCTTTCTAGTAAATAGCTCCCTTTTGCATGTAAGCTTGGACGTATTTTTTAAAAAGGGTGATTCCAGATGGGAACCATTTGGGAGGATGGGTCTGTAAGAGCTGTGAAAGGGGGCTGCTTCCATAGGACAATGACGTGAGTTTTTCTAATGAACTGGAGGCATTGTCTTTCCTTTCCTCTAATGGATTTCTCTACCCTGTGTTGAAATGGTCACTATCATGGAGCAATCAGGGTTGACAGATGCCCAGTGACTCCCAGAATAGTGATTTTTATTTCATCTAAAGAGATAAAAAGCAATACTGGCTGACACAGCAAGGTCTTTGGAGCCTTTCTTAGCTGCGTAAGTCTCTCTACACTTCTCTCCTAAGCGCTCAGTATCCCATGGCAACCTCTTTTCTTCAGGGAGCTTTAGATTTTGACATATCATTAATACATGAGTTCAGGAAGTAAAGCTGCAGAGCTGGAGATTGGCTCGTGGATTTAGCTGAGGTAAATAGCGAAGAAATGTAAAGGCAGGCCGAAACCAATTTTATGGCGCTTCCTTTGGGATTAATGCCTAAATTTGTTTGCAGGGTAATGAAGAAATGTTATCACACAGAGGAAGTAGCAGGTGCACGTCTAAATTGTACTGTAAAGGGGTTTTTAAAAGAAGAAGTTGCAAGGTAGCAAACACTAAGCATCTTTTTAAGACCAGCAATACCAATTGTTAATTGCAAACAAATGCTTCTGTGATTCATTCTAAAGAACAATGTTACACAAAGCCAGGATGGCAAAAATATCTGAAAGAGGTTATTCATTAGAGAAAATAGAGAAAATAAACTAATGCTAAAAGGTAAAATCTAGGATAAAAGTCCTTGCCCTCTTCTACAAATTGGCTTCAAAATAAATGTTAACTTTTATAAAGCTATGTATTAGAATTGATTAACAAGCAGAGACTCCATCCAGTCTGTGAATCAGCAGCTACAAAGTTTATCCCTTCTCACAAAAATGTACTTCAGAATCTCATCTCATCTTTCTTTTTTTTTTTTTTTTAATATGTTAAATGCCATCATTATTGCAAAGAAAACCTTGGCAGATGTTTAACAAGTAGAAACCAAACCGGCATTATCCTGAATTTGCAGATACCTGAAAATAGTATCTTTGGGAATTATAAACTGCCCTTATGCCTCTCATAAGGGTGTTGAACCTGAAACCCAAAAAGGAAACTTTAAATGTCCACACTGTTAACTATTTCATAGCTGATCCACTGTAGCAGAAGCATCCAGACGGTATACTTCTGCCAACTTGAAAACTGCCTGGTGTGGAATTTAGCCTCTGTATTGTTTATTTTTATATTACTAGTTATATTATTCAATATCCAATTTCATTAATTGAAAAATGTATTTCTCATTTAGATCATGTTGCTGCACAACCAACAGTTCTTGCAACACTATTTTTATTATTAATTATTAGTTTGTATTGCACTAGCACCTAGAAGCCTAGTCTTGCATCAGGTAAGCTGTACAAACAAAGCTTACCATCTAAGAATAAGACAAGAGATAACAGATGATAACAAACAAATGGGGGAATACAAAGACAGAATTAAAGTCTCTGTTGCTGTGAAGTGCATATGATCTTGTTTAACAGCAAATATTTAAGAATTATATTGTGTGTCATTTTAGATGACTACTATCAAGACAAGGTAAATCTACAGGTATTTCAACAGTGTAAGAACTAAAGACCAATTTGATGTTTTTAATGTCCTTATTCACGTTGAGAAGACCCCTTGATTTCATTGGAGATAATTACTCAGCATCAGTAAAACTGGTTGAATCTCTTCCAGTGGCAGTGGAAAAGTGAGCTACATGTGCATGGGAATGTAATTATGCATAATGGAATGAAATTATGAAAGAAAAATTAGGATGACTATCAGGAAAAATTGCTAGACATCCATTTGTATTAGTGTGTGGAAAAGATTCTTCTGTGAAAAAGTGAACGCTTAGTTTAGTATGGAGAAGCGGCGAGGGGTCCTGTGGCACCTTATAGACTAACCGAAGTGTT
>CM057846.1:137628445-137647648 GCA_030068395.1 Apalone spinifera
TGGAGGAGAGACCTGAAAATCCCATCTTATGATGGGCTAATTGGCTAGTTTAAATATAAAACCGCCTATGAAAACTGCAGCATTTGAACAAAATGAACATAAATATGCTGGTTTTGCTTGTTGACCCATCAGTTTGAACTGCCTATATGAGGCATTTCTTACTAATGTAATAACAAGCAGTACGCTACAGTCCTTAAGCTCATTAACATCAAAAAGCCTACTGTGGGGGTGGAGATGCTAGTGAGCAGTGTGTTTCATATCCTATTCTTTGAGTCATGTTGCACATCATCAATAACAAACTACAACATCCATTTTAAAAAAAAAGAAGGGAAGACTGTTTTTAGCTGTGACCACATGTAGATGACTTGAGTGGCTACAGAAGGCTTCATGAATAATAAAATAATTAAGCTATAAAATAATTAAGCTATATATATATACACACACACACACAATATGTTAGCTTCTAAAAATGTACATTACAGAAATTTCATGGCATAACTTTAGAGATTTTAATTTTTAAATAAATAAAAAGTCATTAAAATATAAATATTTGGGGGGAAAAAAATCTATTGTGCGTATAATATAACCCTTTCTCCATCTCTCACTATTTGCCTCTAGAAATTTCTTCAAATATTCTGTGCCACATGTGATTTTATAGGTAAATTAGGTCTGAATTATATTTTTATTGTATTGAACTTCACAGCATTTACAGATTTGCTAGTAGATTTACAAAACTGAAAGCTGTTGCAAAGCCACAAAAAAAATCTCACCCAAAAAGCTATCTCTGGGCTCTTTTTTCAGAGTCTGTTCCCAGTGCTTGCTCTTGCAGTGTTCTTAGTTTTCGTATGCCTTGCCTTCTCTCTCTGCTTCTGCAGTGTTTCTCCTGTTTATATCTCTCTGTCTCTGTCTCTATCTTGACACAGACACAAGCCAGGTCTACACTAGACCCAGAAGCTTGGCTTAAGGTACGCAACTCCAGCTACGGAAAATACGTAACTGGAATTGGCTTCCCCAAGCTTGGCATTGTTCCCAAAGCAGGAGGACAATGGGAGCAAATGCTCCCGTCAGCTTCCTTTACTCCTTGCAAGAGCAGGATTACTGACCGCCGGTGAGGGCACCCTCTGAGTTAGATTTAGCGAGTCTTAACTAGACTCACTAAATCATATTCGGGAAGATCGATTTGTGGCAATGTCTATTGCGGCAGCATTAATTTTCCATGGAATGAATGCAAGGCCACAGACACAGATGCACAGACACACATACACATTCACCTCTGTCAGTGCCTCAGCCCCTGTGTTTGGTATACCAGTCCATGGCAAAAATTCATTGGGCCACTTTGTTCAGCTTCTACTCATGGCTGGCCTTGTGCCTATGTTTTGTGTGAAAGTTCCTGCTGTTTTATTTCCATAAAGGGTTCTTACTACTTTCTTAAATGGATGGTGATGGGTACGTCTGCCAGGTTCAATGAGGCTTCATGCAATCCCTAACAGGCTTTTTAATACCCTCTCCTTATTACTTTCATTTTCCTTCCCTTCCATTTCCTTCAACCTGTAGAATGTCTACTGTGGCTGATTTTTCAGAATACTGTCCCTGGGAGCTAGCACAGAATTAAAACAACGGTCAGCATTAACAAAACAAAGCAGGACACTGAAAGCAACAGGAAGTCTAGAAATATGAAAGAGGGAGTCAAGAATTCTCAGAAGTGCTGTATAAACATCATGATCACCAATACACATGCTTTTTTTCATGTAGCTTCCTCAAAGTCTTAGAGTAATAGACTTGCTAAGACCATGCATACTGAGCATTAATCACACTCTAGTAGAGAGTGCTTCAAAAGAGAGCTGCCATCTGCCTTATTTAGAGAAGCCAGTAGCAAGTGCAGCCTACAGCTTTGTCTGAGGTGTTTGAATTTGTTGTGAGAAAAGAAAAAGTAAACAATATAATGAAGTGCCTGCAGGGAATAGCTGAAGGTATGGGTGGTCAATACAGAGATGCATATACCAAGCAAGACCTTCAGACATTGCTTCCAGTTTTATAGCAGCACTATAATGTCCACATTTTTCTCATTTTGTTGAAGCTAATTCTGTCGTGTTAGAAGAAAAATTCCATGGGGACAGATTTTAGTGCAGGAGATGTAGCTTTAATGTTAATGTAGAAAAAGCATAGGGATAAGATGTGCTGTTGCCAGATCATGTAACATTCATCAGTCATGTTTCATAATCAGTCTCATAATCTTATAGTACATACATCTTTAATGCCAGTATATAACCAAAAATTTTAATTTGAGATATGAACTTCTGTACTGTCACTGATGACTAAAGTAGCTTATTGATATATCTGTTTTCTTTCAGTTATTATGTATTAAAAGTCACCTAATGCAGGTTCAAGGAACATATGGGGTACCAATAGTTTTATACAAGTTCTAGGCACGTATATTGTACGTGTCATTTTTATGAACTCTTGTTTTTCAAATTCTATGCACATCAATCTGAATATATTAGCTGTGTTAACACTCAAATGTATGGCTTTTGTTTAGCAAGTTCAAAGAGGTTAATAGATAAGAACAAGAGTTGTGTTGAAGGGACAGTATACAATACATGGAGATGCTCAAATAATCTCTCTATAGTGTAAAAAAAAAAAATTCCTGCGTGATGAGCAACATCATCTGCATCCTCATGCTGCCGCCACCGCCCGCCTCCACCTTTGTCCTCAGCCACTTGCTGTGGTCAGCCTCAGTGCCATCCTCTCTGGGCATGAGCTGCTCCAGCTCCACCTCCCGCATCACACCCAAAGGAGTAACTGAGGCTGGGTCCCCTTTACCATTCAAGCCCTCTCTTTCCCCGCCCCCCCAGGCTGTGCCATCTGAGCCGAACCCTCCGCCTCCCCCCCAGGTCATGCCAGGTTCCCTCTGCCATCCAAGCCTGACCCTCCCCCAGAGCTATGCTGGGTCTCATCCGCCATCTGAGCCTGATCCACTGGCTGCCCCACGTCCCGTTGTGCAGCTGCTACCACGGCTGCACAGAGGCAAGAGCTACACACGGGTGCAACAGGGAGCCACGCAGCCTCCTCCCTCTGCCCTTCCATCCCCCCATCTCTGCCAGTGAGTGGGATAGGGATTGGAGTACAGGAGGAGATGAGGGTGCAGAGTCTGGCCAGGAGGGAGGGTGCAGGAGCAGCCTGGAAGTAGGGTGCAGGGCCAAGAGGAGGATGCAGAAACAGGCTCATGGTAGGGTGTAGTGGCCAGAAATGTGGTGGGGTGGGTGCACACGTAGCAGCCAGAGATGGGGGGCAGGTGGTGCGTGTAGCAGCCAGAGATGGCGGGGAGGGTGGCGTGCATAACAGCTAGAGATGAGGGGCTGGCAAGCACAGCGAGAAGAGGCCCAGCCTCCTAGTTGTTATATACGTGATTGCTCTGCTCAAGAAAATATTGAAGCTGTTAGCACTCCTTTCCGAGAATTTCTCTCATGCGTCTTTCAAACATACCCTTTGAGGAACCAGCACTATTTTGTTTGATCAGCAGAAATATTTCTCAAACCTGCCCGCAGGGCTAGTACGAATTACTCCATAGCACTATGAGATCTTGAATTCAAGTTCCAGGGTCTGTAGACTTGCCCCTGTCAGTGGGTAATACCTTACACCGTTCATTTTCAGTTCTGGTAAGACAATGTTGATATGTTCCTGAGAGTGCAGCTTTCCAGAACGATGGTGATTATAGTTTGAGACTGGATGGGGGCAGAGGGAGTAGCATAAAATAGGAAAGAAAATCAGGAAACTTTGTGGGTTTCAGTGGGATATGATGGTCCCCTCAAGTAGATGAAAAAAATTTTAAATATCTTCCTGCAGGTTAAATGCTCATCTCTTCTCTTTTAAATTCCCAACTGCTACTGATATTTTTTTAAATTGTTTCTCTTCTTGGATATTTTCAGCCCTGGTTTTATGGCTGATTTTTACAGATGGCATAAAGTAAATGTCACCTCTTCTTTTTCTTCTTCTCTCATTGCTCATACTGCTCCCAGATGTTCTCTGGCACTGGCTCTGCCATTTAGCATCACAGAGCACACATACTAGCCTAGCCACGTGGTTTCTCACATTTACTGAAGTAGATTGTTCAGGGAAGTTGGAATGACACAATTTTCTACTAGAGAGACAAGGTGGATGAAGTAATATATTTTACTGGGTCAATTTCTGATACTGGAAGAGACAGAAGATGGTCCAGTAAAAGATATTACCTCACCTACCTTGTGTCTCTAGTATCCTGGGATGAACATGGCTACAATAACACTGCCAACAACAAGTTTCCACTCAATTTTGATGGAGTATTTACATTAGAAATAGGAAGTTGTGTCCCCCTCAGAAGAAATGGGAAAGGCATCAGTATCAGAAATATGCAGATCCAGAGAGGTCAGGAAAGTTGCTGGAGGCAAAGGGTTTTCACACAGAGATCCCTCGCTTCTGGTTTGTTGTTAGCTCCTGCAATAGCTATGTTGGTAGGGGATTCCTAAATTACACCCAAAATTCACTTCAGTGAGTGTAGGAAACCATGCAGGTCCTTATAGAGTCTCCCTGCAGTAACACATTTCTGATTCCAGTACAAATGAGAAGACACGAGTGACCTGCCAGAGAAACATTGGGCTCTAATAACTCAGTGTTAGCAAGTCTCCAGTTTTGTGAATGACCAGCAAAATGGAAGGAAAGACTGAAGGGTGATTGATAGGTTTGTACATAAGTAGATCTGTTAGAAACGCAAAGGCTCAGATCATCTATTTCCAAGGTAAAACTTATGGCAGGAAGGTGAGAGGCAAGATATTTCTCTGAAGATCTCCTTTTGGAGTTCTGAAGCAATTGTTTTGTCAGGTGTGGAGTGTGACACCTCCCGCCCTTCACTAGCATCTTTTGGAATGAGCTGCAGGGTCCACCTCCATATCTAGCCCATCCTCAGAAGCCATCCTCTACACCAGCCCTGGCCATTGTGGAGCATGGCTCTTATGAAGCTGTATGATAGAGACCCTTCTAGGCTGCAGCTGCCCCAGGGAACATCAGGTGGTGAGCCATAGCAAAGATCATTCAACCCCAGGGAGCATCCAGGGCTGGAGAGGTGATGGTATGTGTCTTAGCCTGTCACCCTTGCCCCAGTTCACCTGCTCTTCACTCTCTCCCTTGGAACAGAACCCAGACCCATGTGACTCCTCCATGAGTGGCAGAGTGGGGGCAGAGGATGTGGTGACCCAGAGGGAGCTGGCCCTCCATACCCGCTTTCCTGGCAGGAAGCGAGAAATCCCTGCTTGAGTAACACCAGCGTAAAGAGCTCAGGACTGGCCTGTAGGACATGTTGAACCAGTCTGCAAAGGAATACATCCTGGCCCTGTTTGCCTTTCTCATGTGAGTAGTCCTGTCAGAGACACTGAGGATGGTTCAGAGAGTAAGGGGAAAGCAAAATTTATCCCACACAAGTGGGGGAGAAACAGTCAAGTATTCTATTTTTAAAAATATGTGACAGAAAATCCTTTGCCATTTAAAAAATGGCACAGGCTTGTTCTTCAATACCATTCCTGAAAATAGTTGGATGTAAAAAGTTATTTTAAAGGTTAAATTCATAGGAAAAAATCAGACTGAACTGAGCCTTACATTTGTATAATCCTGGAATTTGAGACATTCAAGGGAGAAATATTTTATGGGCGAGGTTTATTTTTATAGTACTCTAGTCTTTTGAGTCTAACAGCTTTTTAATTAATCTTGTACATCGTGTTGGACTTAATACTATGGAACTGAGAAGGAGGCCAGTTTAATGAACTGATATTCAACCAAAGTTGTTTGTCACAGTGCTAGGAAAAGTGATGCAATATAGAAGATTTTGTTGTACTAAATGTAGTGTTGTAAACTTCATATCCTATATAAGAAGAAAGATCCCTGCTACTTCATGTGTCCAAAAATAGTATTAATAACCTGCAGAAAAATCTGTTTATAAACCCAGGTAGGAGTCATGATCCCAAATCTTTACTTATAGAAGTAGTACTACTAAATGAAATGGCACTACTCACATGAGTAAATAGTTGCAGGATGAGGCCACCTGGTGATAGTGATTGCTATAACTAGTAAACAGCCATATTTCCCTAAATTCAGAACAAAGTGTGTCTTCAGTACCCCCAGTATCTGAATATGGTCAGTGTTGGTGAATATTTGTGTCCCTTTACTTCCAAGAAAACTGCAAAAAAAGTATATAGGGCCAGAGTCTCATCTTAGCTGTGATATTGTAAATACAGAATAACTTGATCAAGGTCAAGGAGTTAACTCTGATTTACTGTGGTAAACTAACAGAAGACTTTGGCTGAGAACAAACAGGCCTTTGTCTAAATCTGTATTTTCTCTTATTTATTTTATACTCTTGTGTGTAAACTAAAACAATCTGTTATGGTATTTTGGGGGCAGCCCCTGAGGTCAGACATAGTCTTTTTCCTCAGTCCTTATTGATCAGACTCCAACTGAGGTCAGTTGCAGTTTGCCCATTTATATACTGAGTTAATGATCTCAGGATTTGGGCTTGTAGTCTGAGAGAGGTCAGCTGATCCAGATAAAATATTAAGTATACCCCTTCCTTCTTGAGTCTCTGAAACTTCACGTGCCTTTCAAATCAAATCTACATGAAGTTCAAATGAATTTGGTGGTTACATTCCCCGCTCCTCCATGTTTACTTTCATCTTCATTTCTGGTTCTGGCAACAATCAGGGGAAGAAACATCATAGAAAGGTAATTGCTGTTCCCTCCTGGTGCCAGGCATTCAGTGCAGGTACCTGGACCCCTCATGGAATGTGTCTTGATAAACAAGAGCTGGAAGTGGACTTTGGCGAAGGCATCCCCTAAAGAAGCTGGGGAGTAGGTTTGGGAGTCCTGAAGTCTGGTACAGCAAAGAGACACCCCCTTTCTCCAACCCCTTAGCCCTAATAGGAGGGGAAGGTGATGAGGTCCCAGCAACAGGCTGCAAACAGACTTGAAGGATTGGGTGGCTCATGGTAACCCCTCCCAATCAGATGGACACAAGTGGGGAAGGAATGATCTCCTTATTATGAGGTAATGCAGAGCTGTTCCCACATGAGTTAAATTAATCAAGTTGCTTCTTAACTAAACTACATCCCTAGTATCTTCCTCCCAGCGTGTTCATGACAACAATGTGACAAAGTCTGTTTTCATGTAACTTCAAGTTTAACTGATCCAAGGAATATTGGAAATCCTGTGAGACATCCTGTGCTCACAAGATGCTCGGCCCAGTTTTCCCAAGCCAAGGATAGGCTTACCCAACACACTTATTTAGATCCTTGCGTAAGTGGAATTTTGAATCTCTGAACCTTCTTGGATTCATTAATTGTTATAAACTGCAATGTAGCTTATTTTAATAGCAGAAGAAATATAAAAGTCCTTGAACCAATTTCTGGTATAACACTGGTGTAAACCTGGAGTAAATCCATTACGTTACTTGTATATTAGTGTAACTGAGAGAAGAACTTTGTCTTCCATCTGTAGTCCATCTAAGGTTCGATATGGCTTGCTGAGGTTCTGTAAAACACACTGTTATATTTCTGAGAAACTTTCAGTATGAAGAAGGTTGTATCCAAATGTATACAATATATCCAATACATACAGTATTTAATTGTCTTTCAATTAACAAAAAATAAAAGGTAAAGCAACTAACATTATTCAACTCTAGTTTTCTTGGGTATTTAATTTTAAAAAATGCTTTATCGCTATATTTATTCAGATAGTGCACATATGCTCAGAAAACTAGACATGCTTGAGGAATCAAGTTGGGGAAAGACTTCATGGATTTGAATACTGACAGCAACAATCAACTTGCTTCTTTTTTCCCTCCAGCTTCTAGCAACCACACTTTTTCCCCAGTGGCTAATTTCAACTACAAAAAACATTCCGAAAGTGATGCAAAAAAGCAATTAGGTGACATCGTGATCAGAAGGTGGTCAGCTCAGCAAATTTCTAGTTAGCACATGTGGGAACACACCAAAGGTGTGATTTCAGAGCAAAGTGGACTTGGGTGCTTATTTTGGGTGTAACGCAGGTGTCAGTCTGCAGTGTGGCTGCTTGCACTTGAACTGGCTTAACCCAGAACTCAGACCTAACTCAGACCTAGGTGCTGGTCTCCTAGGTTAATTTTGCATGAAAGACATGTAGAGAGAAGCATATAAAGACAGCCTTTAATTATACTGCTCATATAATAATATCAGGAGAGGAGAAGCACAATTTGCCAAGGAAATGTCAGTTCAAATAAAATGGGGTATTTCTGAAGTATCTCATAGAAACACCATACAAGTAATTAAGCAAAGCTAGATGTGACAGAATGACTGACAGATGCCTTCCCAGAGTAATCACTGTGATGTCTTCCTGCTGAAGGCACTGTTGCTGCTGTCTAAAGTATCTGATTTTCTTTCTGAATGTTTGCATTCCAAATGTAATTTTTTTCATATTTGGGTCTACTGTACCATATGCAGATGTTCAACAAATAAAACATTCCATCATAGGTTGGAGATTACTATACAACAGAAATTGAGTTAAGATCAGATAATATACCTTGCAGAATTTATCAGGGTATACATATGGAGCTGGGTCTGAGGTGAAAAAATATTTGTTTTCTCATGTGGATTAAAATCATGTTTATTTAGTTTTGAGGAGTATTAGCAAACTTTATACTTTCTTGCACCATCATCATAATAATTTTTGTTGATGTAAACATACTAAACACATTTCTATTCAGAACTAACTTAGCTCCAGACCATATTGGTTTTTTTCCCCCAGCCAAGTAGGCCACTTTACAATCATGTGTTCAAATAGTAGGTTGGACAAATACATTCTATCATACTTATAGCTCTAAGCTTGGTGTGATTAAATTGCGTGTCAAATGCTCCCCATCTTATATACACTACTAGTCCTAATGAAGTCAAGGCAAGTAGGTCCTTTGAAAAATTAGTTTGGAGCAGCAAAAATGTCAATTATCATAGAATTACAGTATAAATAATGAAAAATCCAGAGTCTAATACTTAATATTTTTAACTATGTCAGGATCAATTTTCTCGCTTGGATGCCCTACCCTCATTTTTCCTCCCTCTTTGCACAACTTGATCTGTAATTCAATTGTAAATGGACTTTCCTTACTTTGTTTTCCCTTTCAGAAAGCTGTGTGAAGACTCTCAAACTGATATTACATTAAGCAGAGACATGCAGCTTGCTGTTTATTAAAAACTCCTGTGTTCTTATCTTCTTGCTACTTTCTTTCTCAATATTTTTCTGCATCCAAACCAAAGCAAGCTGTTTCCATTGCTCATTACTTACTCCCCCTAAGTACCTGCCTGCTGTAAAATGAAGTCATGGACATAGTTCTGAAAGCAAGAGTTGCAGGATTGGGATAGTTTTAATAACTGGCTCTCCAAGTTCCATTTGATATGGTGTTTCTGTGCCGCATGGTGTCCAGCAGAGCTTTGGATTTGAAAAGGATTTTTAAAAAAATCATATAATTCAGAACCTACAGCCTGGTGAGAACCGCTAAAAAGAACCCTTCTTGAGACTCCGCCTTAACCAGGGGTGGAGAACAGCAACTGTGAAGTGGACACCAAAGTGGCTGCCCCTGAAGGAACGTAGAAGAATGTTCCCGCAGGAAGCATTGCTTACTTTTGATGGCAAAAAATGGTTCAGTGCTTCACTGTAACTGTATTTAAATCTAACTATATCTAAAAAAAATATTAACTATATACGTGATAGGGCAGGTCTGTCCAAACATCCAGAAATTCTGACCAATCATACCCTCCTTCCTTAACAAAAATTGGAATCCTTTCGCTACGCCATGTCCGGTGATACCCAGCTTCCACTTCCCCCTTTGTAGCTATAAGTAGGGTAATGAATTCTACATGCCAAAGCAACCTAGTATTGCTCAATCCACAGGCAAATAAGTTTGTTGTGGTTTTCAGAGAGCATTAATTAACTTGACATTCCAGATTTTTTTCCTTAATACATGTGATTTTCTTAGGCTGGTGGTTGCTCCTGTGGAGTTCAGAGAAATACTGCCATGCTGAAAGGAGTAGGACATGCCACTTCCATCTTCCCAGGCTGTGAAACCATTTGCAGTGTTTGAGTCTATGTTAGTAAGGATTGCTTGGTTGAGCAGGGATTGCAAGATCAGCTACTGTGTAGCCAAAGGCTGTCAATAAAATTCGACTTTGTCCTTCTTTGTTGGGAGGTGGTTTTAGGACCTCTATTCTGCTGCAAAACTTGGGATGCACTTGCACTGTAGTGAAGATTGCAATCCTGAACCAAAACCACTTGATTTTATTTCTGGATATTCCTTATAAAGTGTTGTTAAGGGTACATACTGTTTCAAAATTCCTTTGGGGGCAGGGAGGGGAATGAAAAGTAGTCCTAATGTGGCAGACTCTCTATAGAAATTAATGTTTAATAATGTAAATATTAGAGGTCTTATTGATTCTTAGTACCTGAAACTCTAAGCATTGTCTAACTTACAGTGTATGTTTGTGCAGCATAAAATTGACTCAAGAAATACTTTGCAATTCATTCATAATATGAACAGTCAAGATTAATGTATAATGAAAGGGAACAATGGCTAGCAGCAGCTCTTACTGTATTAGACTTTCTTTTTTGCCTAAAGAGCCTACTGTAGGAAATTAAACTTTCTCTTTTCTCCTTCCATCTGGTATGTATGGAGAGGGAACAAAATAAGGACTCGTTTACATGAAACAAATGGCTGTGAACCCTGCCCTTTCTAGAAGAAGAATGGTTGTTGTCATTCACATGTGAAATCAGAAACAATGTGCTGACTGAAATTCTTTTTATATTCGGAGTTGGGGGACTTTGATAAAAGTTACAATTGAGCACCTATTGCCCTTTAAAGAAAACATTAGAAATTTTAAACTCTGGATGTTCAGGAAAATCATAGGTAAGATCCCCAAACCAATCTTAACTCTTCCCTGTCTCCTCTCCCAGCTTTCACTTATGGGACAGAGACTGTGACTGTTTGAACTCTGAGTAGGTGAATTTTAATTCATTATATGGTAATATATGATCTGTTCTGATATGTTCCGCCGTAGATGGAAGAACAAGATGTGTAGTGCTAGGTCTGTATTACCTGTAGGGCAGATCTTATGGCAGGAGGAGGACAACTCTTTGATAGTTGCCAGCATGTGAAATGGTGGCCACTTCACCTGGCATGAAGTTTTGGAAGTTAACTGAACCCAGGGGTTTTCACAGACAGGATCATATGGTTGGTCCTTCTTTGGAAAATGGGGAGGAAGGAACTTCCCTTTGGTGAAGCTGATTCTTGGTTCCTGCACTGAAAACTAGATCTAGTAGCATGGCCAGTTTCGTGGGCCACTATTATGATCACTAAGGCTAGTCCCAAAGTCAGCAGGAGTGAAAGCCATTGCAAGCCTACCTGGAGCCACCCGAAGGCAATTTAAAGGACCTGGAGCTCTGGCCACCAATGCAAGTACAGTAACAGTGGCAGTGGCCAGGAGCCCTTTGAATTGCGGGTGCTTGGGGCAATTGTGCGCGTGCATGCACGCGCGCACACACACACGCATACACACACATACCATTAGCAGGCCTGCCCAAATGTTTCATGGTAAACATGAGATTCAGGCACAATTTACTGTTGAGGTTGTCTTCATAGGCATGGGAAGTTTGAGAATTTCTAGTAACTGAAGACTGTCTCCATCAAGTCTTACCGAAAACTTTTTATGGCATCAGGAGGCCATAGGGGTTGCATGTGTCTTGCATCTGAGGAGAGATGTAAAGATATGGGGAAAAAACTATTCACCTGCTTTGACAATTCTTGATGCACTGGGAACTTAACAACATTATAGTGTAAGCTGAGCAATTAAGGTTGGTGGAATTCTGGAGAGGAATGTCTGAGAGCAAGTCTTGGACCACCCTGGTGATGATTTTGTCTGACCTCACAATCATCAACAGAGATTTAAATTTGCTGCTTTTTTGTTTTGTGGTCTGGGGCTATCCGGGGCTGATGGTGCTGGCTCTTAAAGGGAATAGCAATCAGGTTGTTCTAGTGGTTCTGGATTTATTTCTTATTGCAGCATGGTGAGTGTGAGTAGTATGGGTCAGCTAGTGATATGAGTTAACTTGTGTTTGTGTCTTTGTCTCAGAATAGCTAGTGTCTGGTAGACTTGCTAGACAGGTTTGGGCAACTTATTAGTAAGGTGACCTGGAAAAGGGCGCAGCTAGCATAGGCGAAGAAGCTTGGGCAGTGTAAGATAATCTCTGGCCTGGAGATGCCAAAGTTCTGGGGAGATGCACACGATAAATATACAGTAAGTACTGTGATGGAGTGTTTAGACACTATGCCGCTACAGCCACCAAAAGCGAGAGAGGGAAAGCTGCTACTTCCCCACCTGTGGCTAATAATTTGACCAACAACAGCTGGGATAAAAGGCTGCTGCTCAGAGAGGTGTTTCCTGCGGCTGCCGGGGAGCCTGAAGAGGATTTTCCATTGCTTGCCATCAGGAGGGAAGCAATGCAAGGAGCTGGGGTTGCAAGGACAAAACATTGGGACACACCAATCTTTGAGAGGGGCCTGGAGGCAGATGAAGGGAGGAAGTGGCCCAGGGAAGCAGCAGGAAGCAGATTGTAGTTATTTACTACAGGGTTCTATGCTGGAACTCCAAGATGAAGGAGTGCCAGATTTCTGCTAGAAGCACTAGAAGCTGTGAGGGGATGGAATGTGTTCACTTTGAATAGAATCATCAGAGATTTTAGCTGTTCAACTCTAAAGTTTCTGTTGAGCATATGTAAACTTATTTTATTTTCATGGCTTATTGTGCAAATGTAGGTGGATTTTTGCAAAAATCCGTAAAAGGCATGCCATTGACACATAGCCTCAACCAATTTCATGTTGCTGCTTCAATTTCATGTTTTCTCAAAGAAAAGTCACCAGAATGTTAGCATTGCAAAATAACGTATTTCTCCTAACCTCATTCTGAGAAATGACCAAACCCTTTTCCCCAAAGTTCATCCTGAGATAGATACCCAGAAAATTTCAGCTTAGTGATAAGCAACTGAAAAAGGGACTTGCAATTGTGTTGAGCAATCTTAATAATAGATGGTGCTTTCAGCTCAGTTACTAATATGCCTATCTATATCATTGATTTCATAGCAATGCAAGTTGGATAAAAAGAACAAAGAGAGCTGATGAGCCCTCTGAATGACACACGCTGTAGGTTATTCTCTGGTGTCAAGATTAAACACATCAATATCCTGGTTCTTTCTCTAATTGATATTAGCAAGAAACCAATGACAAAGCTATCCAACATAACATCAAGCAACAAAAGATTACACATGGTATTAATCATATATGTACTATACGTTACAGGACTTCAGATAGTATTCACTATTGTCACTGGGGAAGGTTAATATTCAACAGTGTTCTTTCTTCTTTCTCATCTTTGTACTGAGAATATACCAATATAAAGAGTGTGTTTCCAGAAAAAATGACAATGAAGATCAGTTTTGCATCTACAGTAAATGACAAATTATCCATAAAACATGACTTAATCTTTTAACTAAAAAAAATCCTTACCTTTTTTAATGTCTAGTCTAGGTTTTGTCCAGTCTTGTTCTTCATTACTCTAGTTTTCATTGGTTTAAAAGTGAAACCTCATTTAGGAAATAATTATTCAAGTTTAGTACCATGGTTAATTATCTCAAATGTAGCAAGTTTTTTTAAAATGCAGAATTTGAAGGAATATTTTACTGAAAATACATTTTTCTCTTTTTGAAAAAAAATTAGAAAGTGAAAGTGCTTTGTATTTAAGTACTGCCATGAGAACCATTAAATTGCAGCTGTACCTGCCACAGACCATTTTTGTGAGTTATACCTGCATTTGGATAAGAGAAGAAAACATTATAAGAGTAAATTCTATTAACTGTAGTGTTGTATAATTTATGGAATTGTTGTTTAATATAAGGAGTATAAAACTGTTTCTAGTCGATCCCTATAAGGGGAAAAGATGGCTTATAAATCAAATCTGTTTTGCTTTGTTTCCTGGTGAATATGCACCAGCAGGATAGCCTATGAGACCCATGTCTCAATACTCTATTCAGAAATTACTCTTGTGGAGAAAAAGCTGTGACAGCCAGGGTGGTTGTTCATCTAAGAAATCTCATCCATACAACCAGGACCTGAGTAACATTTTCAGAGAATCTGGAGCATCTATTATCTGTGCTAAGAAACAAAAGAGTGCACTTAGCCTTGCTGTAAGCAGCACTAACTCTGTTAAGTTCAGTGGAGTTGAAGCTACTTACATCATGATGTGTTTGACCCAGAATGGAATTGAGGGAAGTTATTAATACAGTATTGTTGTATTACCTGAACCTCTCATGCTCCTCAGTTTTATTTAACTCCAGAAGTAATCCTGGGATTCCATCATACTAGTCTATATTTTACATTTTAATGACCCTGTCTATTAATTATATACTCTGACATGACTGCAACAACTTTGAAAATGAACTTAAGTGAGAAAACAAATAATTAAGCACTGCCTTAGCACCTGTATAACCTCAGTTAAGGTGACTTCAGATGGGTCCGGAGTTGTTTATGAACCTTTTCCACTGCTCTGTTAAGGGTTCCTAGCATTACTCTCTGTCCCCACTCAATATAACTCTATTGTACAAAATACTTATTTGAGATATTTCCCATAGACCTGTTAAATAGTGTAGTCCTATATATTTAAGTTGTTTGGTAGTTGTGTTTTGTTTTCAGTGATTATTTCGAGCCTGTGTAGAACTAACATGTACACAATTAGAGATACATCCATGGAGGGGAAGATCTGATTCTGATTTCCTAGGTTCAGATGTTCCCATGGTTTTTTCACAGTGTGGGCCACTTTTGAAACAGAGATTGTCTCCATGGACCAGTGTCCCTCTCATTTGTGAGTGAATGACTTTCCTGTAGCTATTACAGCAATTGCTCCCGTGGAAAATTTTATAGGACATTCCCTATCTTCAGGGCTTTGAATATTTAGTCATCTATTATCCCCCACTCCACACTTGCTTTCTGGTCATCCTTCTTTCTGGAAATGCTTATTCAAACTTTTTCATTGCCCACCCCCAGGCTAGTGTTTCCCTGTTGTCTGTTGGCCTCTTGTATTAGTCTCAACATTCAGTGCCAGTTAGAGCAGTGTTTCTCAACAGAGTGGTACGAGTACCCTTGGGGTACATGAGAAAAGTCTGGGAAGGTACGTCAACACAACTGAAAACTGGAGAAAACTGAATTTTTGTTTTAATTTACAGCGCTTTATTATTTTTGTACTTTTTACACCCAAATATTTCATCACCCGCCCGGCTACGATTAAGTTGTTTAAACAAATGTGTTGCAATGGTAGAAAAAAAATTGTGTTTCTGAAAACTGTAGTAACTGGGGATACTTATACTTTTTTTCTTTTTTAAAAAGGGTACTTTGAGTTAAAAAAAAAAACTTCAGATTACTTTCACTTAGCCTGTGAAACCAAACTAGAGCACATGGGGCCCAGGAACCAGACAGCACAAAAGCCGCATAGATCAAACTTTATGGACACACAAATCTTGGCTCCAGATTGTTCTGTGTGTTCCTGAAGGTAACTTCATTGTAGTCAGTAGTCACACTAGCAATAAATGTGGCCCATTGCTTATTTTACGACTACAGATGTGAAATTCTGACAGTCCCTCTACTGCTCTTGGATGCTGACTGCATACATTGTTCAGCCAGACATATGAAAGATTGCCATCTACTCAGCCGTGTTGAGCAATTTTCATATGACGAATCTTTTATTATTTTGTATCCGGTATTGTGAAAGTTTACTTTGATCAAGTACATTAAAAGCAAATCCAATGATCTATGTAAGTCTACAGTATATATGCGGGGAGATATTAGTTTGCTGCCTGGATATAGCTATTACAGTAAAAGGGACAATCCAAGAGACTCTTTCAGTACTCTTTGGTACATATTTACTGTGTAAATTAAATGATAAGGAAAAGACAACATCTTAGCAGGCTGCCAAAAGTGTAGGCTTGAAATATATTTGAAATCACCACTGAGGTTCTTTTTTTTTTACAGTTTTACAGTTCAGAGAGTGAACAAGGTTTGCTTCCTCATAAAATGCTATGCATACTGCTGTAAATCTCAACTTCATAGCGCATGATTCTTGTGGCCTTTGCACCTAAAAACCTTTCTGCATATATGGGTGCTACTATAAACACCCTTTCAGTTCACTAACAAAAGAAAGCTTTTTCACTGAAATATCACCACATATTAAGATTGAAATGGAATGTATATAGTTTGAGGGACTAGTTACTGGTAGGCAAGGTTTAGTTAAGGGCTTGTCTGCAGTATCCCACAGTTAGGACCGAGAGGGTGTGATCAGCAGGATTCCTTTAAGGAAAACACGGCATCTCTCAGGGTGCATCCACACTGCACCGTAACTCGAAATGAGATACACAATTTGAGCTATGTCTACATAGTGCCAAATTTCAAAAGAAAGTCCTAGTCTGGAACATCCCTTACTCATAGAATAAGGTTTACAGGGCCATCAGAATAGTGAGCTTGAAATAACGGGCTTTCTGTGAAGCCGTGGGATAGCTATTTCAGGATACTCCGGTATCCTGAAATAACGATGCAATGTAGACTTAGTCTCAGTTGGCACCAGCAGCAACCATACATTGGATTTACAGTGGAGCATTTTGGGCACTACTGTTCACAACCCCAGAGTCCATACTGGATGGGCTGAATAGAACTAGCCTTGGTATCATCCGTAACACTGGTAGATCTCTTTGCAGCATAGCTTAGATATATTCATCCCACACCAACAGATTTTGAGATTCTGGTTGTCCTTGGACAAATCACATAAAAAGAATAATTTTCCTAGCCAGATAGCAAGCTTTCATGCAAGTGTGCTTTTCCATTCTGTTCAGGTTTTCAGGGGGAAAGAAATGTTTCAAAGGTTATTTCTTCATTTCCTAAATAGATATTTACACATTGTAAGGGCATTTTCTATTGACGTTATTGATATATTTTTGAGTCTGTTTGGAGGCAAGGGGAATGTAGCAATTATTGGCCAGGGATAATGCAGTAAGGCACTTTGGGATGTGCTTTGTTGTATACTGTGAATGGCTGTCATATAGCATTAACAAGCCTGATTGTTCAGATTTCCTATCACTTGACCAACGTGAGCGACAGCAGAAGGGCTGGGAGTATGAGCACTGCTACCAATCATGCTGATTATTTAACTGCTCCAAATAGCAAGGAGGTTGGCCAGGCTGCACTCTGTTTTGCATTTTAATTGTGCTTTTCTAGATTGGAAATGTGTTCAACTTCTTATTTGTACTTGTTTTTAAAATAATAGAAGAGGTATATGCATCAAAACTCTCAATGTTCTCATAATCAGCTCCTCATAGGATCGCCCAGTGTAACATCGTTTGCTAAGAAAGCATAGGGAAGGGACAGAATCCTTGAAAATGTTGTAACAGATTTTGAAAGTTTAATTTGATCTCTCAGAAGAAATGTCACAGATAGCAATAATCAAAAGAGCTTGACTAGTAGCACATTAATCACTGTGAAAGGCGACAGAACAGAAAACATCCAAAGAGTGACATAAACTTATGATCAAAGATAGCATTAGTCTTTTCAGTTCTTGGAAGTGTCTCAAAGGCAATATTTTCTTCAAAAATTACTGGCATGATGTAGTGGAAAATGTAGTCTGATTAACCTTACCTCAGACTTTGTCATCTTGGTGACAAAAGCTGATAGCCCCATGTTAGAAGCACTATTACAAATTTATACGCTACTGTACATGACTCTTGGACATTAACATTTATATAATTCTGTTTATTAGCAGTGTCAAGAGAGGAGACTAAATTCAAACATGAGCAGCTAGGTAGTATAATCAAATTCCTTTAGTCTCACTTGCACTCAGTGACCACTCCCCTAGACCTACTGATACACACTTTTGATTATCTGAATGAAAGGGGGTATAAATTCACATAACATGCTTTGAAGAGGCAGGAAGAAGGTGTATGTTAAAACAACTTAGTCACTATCTAGACTCACTGCTCTGAACCTGGTCTACTGTTCTTTTGCCTGAGATCTCAGTCTTATATTGCCTATTTTATTTTTATTTAAAGAGTCAAACAATGTCTTAGAGACACATTTACGCTGGACCCTTGTATGAACAAAATTATTTGTGATAGTTTCAATATAAAAAAATCCTATAAATATAGTGAAGCCACAGGCATTAAATATAGATCACAGAATTTTCAAACTGAATATAAACTAAAGTATGCATGCAAAATACATCTGCATGCCAGCGCCAAGCATCTGGACTGCCTTGCTGATGCTTCTAGTGGGCTTTCCAGATTACACTCTGTTGAGAATCTGATTGCAATTCATATAAGCAGACATGAAAATATACAGAGATTGGTTCTAAATGAGAATGGCCTTGGTCCATTAACAAATAACAAGGCCTAAAGGTCAGAAATGGTTACAAGAAAAAATAAATATAAAACACTTACTGATGCCCAACTTAACAAACTCTGTTAGAGTCAAAGCAAAGTTTTTCCATCACATGCTTTGAGCAGTCTTGTTGACCAAACACATTGGGTCTGGACTCCTCCAGCTGTTTCCTTTGTCTTTTCAAACACAGCTGTTTCCTTTGTCTTTTCAAGAGTACAGAATGTGATGGGCAAGAGAAGAAAGAGAAGTGTCTGTTCCTTCTTTTTATAATCCCCTCCCCTTCCCTTTGGGAAGCATTTCTAGCTGAGAGGAGGTGACAGTCTGTAAGGAGGGGAACTCTATGCTGATTCTTTGCCAAAATATATTTTTGTCCCTGCCCTATTTCCTGCCAATGAATATCCATTGGGCAGGTAAGGGTCCATTAGCCTTGTTTACACCTGAAGGAGGTATCAACTGGCCCCACTCTTCTGTAGAAAACCTACTTTCAGTCATGATATTATTGATCAACAAATTGTGAGCTTTCAAATGATATTTCACAAGGCATACCTTGTACAAACATGACTACAATGCTTTATTGGGTGTGAACATAGGTACATTGTGTCAACACACGCTTTTGGGGACCATTTCCTGACAACCTCCTTCATAGCACATATCAAGTATCAGAAGGGTAGCCGTGTTAGTCTGAATCTGCAAAAGCG
>CM057846.1:137647665-137669920 GCA_030068395.1 Apalone spinifera
CCCAGAAGGCTACCCAAGGGATGAGTGTATCTTCCATGCAAAGCTTGAGATGTTTAAAAAAAAAAAAAAGTTCTGCATTAGAGCTGAGGAACTACTTTGGAGGCGATCTTTTCCAAATGGAGTCTTCACCGATTAATCACTGTAACTCCCTAGTATAGACATATCCAGTTCAGCCCGAAGAAGAGTGCATAAAGGGATTTATGCCATTCCTAGAGTAACTCCCATATATCTCCTGGAGTCCTTTGTCATGTCTACATGAAGGGTGCATTATTGTTATACTAATACCATCATATTGTACTGTCAGAGCATCCCAAATGTGGATGCAGCTATGCCATCAAAACTGCACTTTGTACCAGTATCATAAAGCCACTCCCCAAAAGTGAAACAAGGCATACCAGTAAAAGTGCTGCTGTGCCAGTATATTAGAAATACATTCAGGGCTTCTGATGGCACAGTGGAGGAATCATACCTCTTCACACTCCTGATCAACAAAGTTATGCCAGTGGAAGTCTGAAGTGTAGAGGTGCAGAGGTAGGTCACATTATGATCTCCCTAACACAGATATAAACTCAAAATAACTTTGCTATCAATGGAATTTCTCTGGGTTTTCACTCGTGTACCAGATCAGAATTTAGCCCCATATAGTCTGGGATTTAAATGGTGGTGGGGGAGCTTAAAGGTGGGGCTAAAAGATATGTGAAAGTTCAGGAGGAAAGCTGATTTCCAAGCTCAGATGGCTTATGGTACTTCTTAGACTAAAATAGTGAGAATTCCTCAGGGAACTGCCTGTAATGGCTTGCTGTAGATAATCCATCACAAGCGCCTGCCAACACCTAAATCTGGATATTCAGCTCAGCAAAATAATAATCAGGTTATTATCTTTAATTGAGTGTAGAACAAAGTAATGTTTTGCAGTACCACTGAGATATATATTTGCTATGCCATTGGTGATGTAGCAACCATTCCCTGTGCATACTAGATTTTCCTGGAGCTTATTATTTTAATTAGCTAATATTTGTTTTACTTTTTCCTGTAATTTGTGTATATCAATGGCCTAATCTGTAACAGTGTTCACAGATATTTTATCAGAGTATGGAAATCCACAGCACTAATTAATGGCAAGAAATTTACTGACTAGATTTAGGAATATCTATCTATCTACCTACCTACAAGGCACAAAGTATGTAAAGAGTTTATATTATTAAGCAAGTAGCCATGTTTTGACAGTAATTGTTTTGGAAATATTTTAATAACCATGAAGACATTGCAAAATATGTTTTCATATTGGGATCTGTTGTGGCTTTTCCTTATGCCCCATGCTTGGAGCAGCATATAGTGACACTTCTCCAGGAGTAGACAGGGAATGCAGAGATCCTGGTTTGTTATTCTGTTCTTGTTCAAGTGTGATGGTTCAGCCATGCTGGCCAATGCCTTGTCCACATCCATAGGATGTAGCATCCATTTGGAGGCTGCTCACAGTCTTGCAATACCGCTAATTATACAATAGCCCTGTGCTCCCCATTACTCCCTAGTGCTGCAACACAGCCAGCATCAGTCTGTAGGAAACAAATACACTCTTGCATATAGTCAAGCATAAGGGGTCTTCCTTGATCCACAAGGGTGGATCTGCATCTTCTACCCTTCCTCATTGCCACATTCAAAATGTCAACCCTTCCAGGCTGAAAAAGCTAAGCCAGTTTGGCTGGAGATTCCCCCAACAATATAAAAATACCAGCTATACAGGATGGAGTCTGTGATGGTGTCCCTGGGACAGGAACCAGCTTGTGTGATCAAGTTCATGGAAGAAGTAGCTTCCACTTTGAAACCAGGTGCTGCGTCTGTGATTGCATAGCCAAGAGAACTCTTGAACCCTACATGGAGAAACCCTCATGGATGTGGTTTTAGATTGGCCACAACCCTTTAGCTTCTGAAGGGTGGCTTTTACAAGTAATGAACAGTTGTGAACATCTGGCCATGCTATTGCCCGATGGAGGGGTTATCAAAAGTTTCTGCAAGGATGATGCATTTTCTGCTGTGGAGCAATAATATATTCACAATTGATTACATGTCTATCTTTGGGCTGTAACAATCAAATACGGTTTACTATGGATAGGTGTTTCCCTGCAGTACATAGATACAGCATGATTACCATATGCATGTGTCATCATCTTCTACTTCCTTTCTCTCTCATATGGAAAAAGATGTGTCAGGGAACAAGGCGTGGGTAATATGAAACAATCTGTGATGAATCCCCTTGGGCCTGACCTACAGGATGAATACAATTATGTAGCTTATTTACTGAGAGTTAATCGTGTCAGTGTTTAACATTCTTTGTATTTGATTAAAGAAGGTTTTGTAGTGCTCTCAGTGAAGGAAAGGACAGATGTATCTGAAGTCCGCTGGTTTCACTTAAAAAAACACCAGGATATAGCTTCTCAAATCCCATTCAAGGTCATGCTGCAGTAAGGGGAGAATATGTAGCCACAGTCTGAAGTCAACTGTGAAAAGCTCTGTCTAGCGGGTATTTTTTAAGCATAGATTTGATAGTGACTGTCTCATGTATATGTTCCTGCTCCTCACAGCACATAGTTTTCCAACGGGAGTGGGGAGGTAGCAAAGGCCCTGACCATCAAAGAATGGTGCAGTCTGCATTCCTGCACCAGCACAGTGACTCCTTAAGTTTCCCCTGGGGCCATGCAGCTCTTTACTCTTCATAATGCAGAGCTATGCCTTGAAGGTATAATCTACTCCTGTGTGATTGGTACATTCACGTGGTTAGTGCCATAGGCAATATTTGCTCATGATGAGTGCATGTAGCACATGCCCACTGACAACTGCTGATATTCTACATTCAGATTCCAGACAGCATAGGCACCCCAGTATGCATGGTAGCAATCCATTCATTTTGCTTTTTAAAATGTACCTTCTGAAAGGACTTATCACTAGTTTCAGCCACCCTATGCAATGCTTAAAACTCACACTAGTTCTAAATTATATTAAATTGTTTCAGTCTATTGACAATTGTCCATGCAATCATCCTTTAATCCTGACCCCACAATGCAATTATTAATTCACTATACAACCTTGAATCACTGAAAGAGAGGCTTTGAAATCAGAATGAACTGAGAAACTGGCCAGCTCCCAGAAACATAGAAATACTTGTGGCACTTGTGTTTTCTGGTCTGTCCGGAGCAAAATGTGAATAAGTGCAGCTACTTTACTGTACGATTGTAACACTAGGGTTACCACTGAAGAGGATGCTAGGTAACAAAAACTTATTTTAACAGTCCCAAATCATGTGCTGAGCAACCTGGACTCCCTCTCACACTGTGCTGCATTGACAAGCTGTCAAGCCCTCCAGCCTGCACTTTCACCAGCATATTTACTGATAGGGACACACCCAGCTGCAGTCGCATGAAAGCTCTCTGATCAGCCCCTGCATAGAAAGACAACAGCTAGGGCAACTACCAGCTTCTCGAGCAATGGTCCCTCCTCCCCCCAAGTATAAACCTATGCACTGCATAGGGGACTGTACAGCATAAGCTCATACAATTCACCTCTTCCCTCAATGTGGAGAGGAATATTCAACAGCCTTTTGCCCCTGAGTTATGATGACCACACACTGGTTTAAATAAGGCAAAATAAGTTTAATAACTACAAAAGGTGGATTTTAAGTGATTATAAGGTAGAGCAAACAGATCAAAGCAGATAAAAACATGAACTAAACTTAATATTCTAAATAGATAGGGTGGGAATCTGCTATTCATATCCAAAGGGAAGATATAAGCAGGCTGCAGATTCTTAAGAAGCAATCTGAACATGCTTACAGCTTGGAGTCCCCAGGGGTTTCATTCACAGGTGAAAATCCCTTTATCCTGGATCTCGCAGTCCTTGTTTCTCCGATGTTTTCAGGAGTCATCTTGTGTGGGGAGCAAAGAACGATCTCTTTCTCTTTCTCTCTCTCGCACACACACACACAAAGCTTTTGCACATGGCAGGAGCCCTTTGTTTCCAAGCTTGGTTCTCAGACTAGTCTGTGGAAAAATACTATCCCAAGATGGAGTCTAGAGACATGTGATCTCATCATATGTCTTTGTAGAGCCATAGTAGCTGTCACTCACAGGCTGTTTGGAACATTCACAGGAAGATTCACCAGGTGAGAGATAAGCTTCTCCTAAAGCCTATTGTTTTTTGCATAACTGCCCATTGCCCTAAATATGCCCCTCTCACCCACTGTCTGTACCAGAGGTTCTCTAACTGTGGTCCATGGATAGTTCTCTCTAAGGTGCACACCTGGGCAGCTGTACATGAGAGAATGAAGGACTGCCCTTCTTAATGAGTGGTTGGTAGGCCTTGTTCCAATAATTGGGTGCCTAGACCCTCATATGTAAGGTGAGGTGGTAGCCTTGGGAAGAATAGAGGGTAGGTGGAAGTGGGGAGGAGAGAAATAAGAGGTGGATGGGGAGGCAAGTGGGGTGAGAAGGGGTGGAAGGAATCTGGGACATGCAGGGCTGCGGCAGCCAGAGAAAGAGGTGACTTTCCCCAGCTCCAGGGCTGCAGCTGCCATGGACAGACAGCCTTCCTTTCCAGCCCCTGCTGCTATGGCAAGGGAAGAGACCCCTACTGATATCAAAACATGAGGTGCGTGCTTTTATTTGTAGTACAAAAAAAGTTATTGACTTTTTTTTATATATGGCACTTTATCCAAAGTGCTTTACAATAGTTAGCTGATGGTACAAACAACATTTGGAAAGATCATTAAGTGGTCTGCTGAGACTCTCATCAATTTTCAAGTGGTCCATGGGGAAAAAAAGTTTGAGAACCATTGATCTTAACTGAAAGCATCTTGTGTAATAGGTGTTCTCTAGGTGTAACTATTGAAATCCAGATAGTCAATATTCATAACTTCTGATACAAAAATAATGCATGCCTACAAATTGGATAATCATATTCAATAAATCATAATCTTTCCAAAGACATCTCATATGATGTATCTTGCAGAAAATACATAATTATGTCATAATTATAACATAATATCACTGTGAAGAATATGGGGTGCTGTCATGCGTGGGTTGAAAGCTGTGTCTACACTGAGAAACTTACCAATGCATTCAACTGAACCAGTACTGAAAGGCTATGTCTACACTGCAGGCTTTTTGTGCAAGAACAGCTGTTCTTGCGCAAAAACTTGCATAGCGTCTACACTGCACGTACGTTCTTGCACAAGTAAATTTACAGTACAGCATCAAAAAAGAGGGCTTCTTGCAGAAGAGTTATTCCGCTCCCCATGAGGAATAAGCCTTTTTGCACAAGAGCTCTTCCACAAGAAGGCAGTGTGGACAGGCAACATGGAATTCTTGCGCAAGAAACCCCTATGGCTAAAATGGCCATCAGAGCTTTCTTGAGCAAGAGAGTGTCCACACTGCCATAGACACTCTTGTGCAAAAGCACATCTCTAGCACAAAAGCTCATGGCAGTGTGGATACACTCTTGCACAAGAACTTTTGCACAAGAACTCTTGTGCAAAACAGTTCCTGTGCAAGAAGCCTGCAGTGCAGACATAGCCAAAATGTTTAATTACAAGTGTGAACAGGACTGTCTGAGACCCCAATAGAGTCTACTAGATGTAAGGTTCAACCACAGTTACTGAAATGCACATTTTCAACATCATTGAAGAGATGAAAGGAGACATCTTACAGGTAACTTAATGGCCAAAGTAAATCATTTTATCAGTATAGGCATGGCCTCACAGTTTGTCTGGATCCTCAAGATCTTACAACATTCGCCTTAGCCTTTGAGGACATTACGCCTAAGCACACCAGTGCCCAGTTCTTCTCCATGTTCTTTGCAAGGTCAAGGTTTGGTGTAATACAACTATCTAAATAGCCATCATAGCCAATCACTTTCAGCATATTGACTCCTTGTCCCATCTCAGGAGAAAATGATGAATAGTGCCACATATGATTGATGTGACACATAATGTACACAGTGGAGATGAAACCATTGTTAATAACAACCTGTGGTAGCGTTTGTTTGTTCTCATGAAGAACACAGTACAAACCTTCATTCTGTAACATAGCGGTCTTTGGAAAAAAGACATCCTAGATAAAATCATGGTCTGTATTGCAGAAATAAGTTATTTTACATCACATTGAAGCAGATACGCTTAAAATACTTTTAGCTAATTTCATTGCAGTCATGAATATGGAATTGACACATAACTGTAGCACTAAAGCTGTAGCACTAAATTGTCTTTGGTAAGATTAACTAAGATTAACTAAGTGAGTAAGTTTGCTAAAGCAAGGTAATGAATTAATTTGGGATAAGAAGCATGGCATTGCTTTCTATTTTGTTTATAAAGACCCATATCATGGAAAAATGAAGTAAAACATTCTTACTTTGATCTTAATAAAGAACTGACTCTAGCTTCCTCCCTGCTCGGCCCCTCACCCATAGCCAGCCTCCCTTCCCTGCAACTTGGCCCAGGGTAGGCAAAGTCGACTTCCTTCTTGCTATCCCCCTTCTCCTCCTTTGCACTCTCCCTGCTCATTTGGCTTCCCGCTTTGCTAGTGTGTGGAGTGGAGGTGGGTTTGGTTTCACTTTCCCAGCCCAGTTGCTATTGAGCTTGCTGCTGGGGGCTCTTCCGAGCCCTCTCCCCACACATGGTCCCCATAGTTCCTCTCTCCCTTGCTAGCGTGTGGAGTGGTGGTGGTGGGGCTGCCTAGCCCAACAAGCCCTGTAGAGAGAGCTGCCTGGTTCCCTCCCCGTCTTGTCCTCTCCCCACAGGCTTCCTGTTTTCTGTGCCTGACAGTGGAGTTGGGGGATGGGAATGAGGGAAGGAGAGTGAGGAGGTGTGAGGAAGAGGCTGTGGGGAAGGAATTGGGAGTGAGGTGAATGAGAGGGTGATGGAGGAGAAAAGGGAATGAGGAATCAGCAGGGGCGGGGGAGCACAGCAGCCTGGCATGCAGTGTCCCCTCAGCAGCAGCTGGGGCTCCCTGGTTAAGCAGGCCCATCTAATCCTCACCCTGACAAGCCCTGCTCCCCTAAACCTGGACTCATCCATCAAGCTCCCCACAGTCAGACCCCCACCCCACTGAGCCCCAGTAAGCTACACCTGGACACCCTATCCTATGAAGTCCCACTTCCCCAGCACCTGGACCCCACACCAAGCCGCAGCTCCCCCGACTCCTCCACTGAGCTCAACCAGAATCCCATTGACCCTACACCAGAGCCCCCCAATAAGCCCCTGTGCATCCAGATCTCCCACTGAGCTGCCCACACCAAGACTGCCCTACACCCGGATCCCCCACAATAACTCCCTCCACACTTGGCTCACGCTGAACTGAGTTTGCCCAGCCACATCTGTACACCTGGCAGAGAGGGGCAGGGCCAGCCCTTACACTGTGTTAGGTCAGGTGCAGCCTCACTGCTGAGTTCCTGTACTGGGGAAAGCTGGGATTTCAGGGTGATGTCCCCACCTCAATGCAGCCAATGGCCTGCACTTCCCTCCCCCCTCCCTGCCAGAAATGTGGAGATGAGGGGTTTTCTTAATGGCCTTCCTATCAGACTTCCAGTATGACATTGGACCCATCATTTAAGGCTTGGTCTCAATGGGAGTTTTTCCACTGATGTAAAAATACAACAACAGTGGTTACGGAGCTTAATTATTCTGTGCCTCAGTTTCTCCATCTGAAAAAAGGGATAATGATAATAATACTTGCCTGCCTGATAGGAGTTTATGTAAATTCATTGGTTTTAGTTGGGTGTTTTGATGTCATCAGATGGAACGTGCTGAGAAGTATAGTTTTGCAAAGTGTTTTTTACAATTTCAAAATCTTTCTGCATTATTCATGCAGTAGCCACTGCTCCTTAATTGAAGGATAATTTCAATTTGGGACTTTGTGGGGTGACTCTGCCTCCCATTGTGTGATGCTGGAGCAATTTGCCCAAATTTAGTGCTATTAATTAGGTGCTTTCTGCACATCTGGCACATGGTACAAAACATGCTCCTTTTTGTTGAGAAAGAAATTGCAGAAAAATAGGGTTTTTAAAAATAATAATTTTCTTGGGTTCAGGGATTTGGCTGGAAGGGGACATGCGCACAGTGAGCAGGGACACAGGATGCACAGGGAGAAAGACAGTGGGAAGGGGGTGGGGTCTGAGCAGGAAAGGGGGCCAGGCCTCAGCTGGGAAGTTACTGCCTCCCCAAGTGGAAGCTTCACCGACTGCCCATGGTAAATAGCAACTCTCTTTGTTGCTGGATCTGACCTTCTACCGCCTTGATGCCACCAGATTACATAGAATGATTTGTCAATTTCACAGATACTTTGTTTCCAAATGGTACACACTGAAGATTTCTCCTGTTGGTCCTTAAAGAAAATATATCACTGAGGCCATGTCTACACTAGGAAATTATTTCAAAATTACTTAATTCGACTTAAGATTTAACAAAATTGAACTTGTGTGTCCCCACTATAGGGAAGCATTGAAATTAAACCGAGGCAGGCTCCATTACTGTAGACCTACCTCAGACCCAGAGCCCCAGGAAGCACTCTGGGAAGCTGCAGGAGGCTTCCTGAGGCCAATTAGTTCAAATTAGCAGCACCTGAGCATCCACACTAATGTTATTTCAGTCTTACAAGTTCAGAATTAGCGTCATTTCTGATGAAATGCAGGAGTACAGAGTTTGAATTCCATGGCCTAGTAATGAGCCTGATAGTGTGGATGCACTGCTTATAAATTCAAACTGGGGGGGGAGAGGTTATTTCAGATCATAATGTAGACTAGGTCTGATCCTAATAGCAATGAACAGATGTGTAAGTATGCATACACACTCCAGAAAGAGCCAGCAGATGATCAGAAAGTAACTAAAATGACAGAGACAGTTGAAACGCTGAACAAATTTAAAGATTTGGAATAAATAAGCTTGGAAGGCTGTCCAAATTGTTGTTACAAACAAAATCTGTCATTGTATCATCTCAGAATATTGAAATCACAAATGTGTCCACTCACTCTTAAATGGCATTATCTTGCCTGTTAACTAAACAAGATATGTCAACAAATGCAAATGGACATGGGAAGATGTAAACAGGCTTGAATTCATGTTTGATCTTGTACATATAAGAAAACTTAACAAGTAGTTTCAAGATGTCTTGTTTTCCTTGAAATGTATATGGGAGAGAGTAAGGGGCAAATAACAGCATGTTAAATGCAAGTAAAACAGTGATAGACCATTTGTGCTAACTACTTATAATCAGGTGCTGGTTGTTGCTACATGTTTTATTAGCTTACATGGAACAATGCATAATATGAATATTATTTTGTTGTAGATTATTACAGTGACGTTTTTTTATTGTTGCTAGGAAACAGAAAAATACTGTCATGCCCTATTTTATCTACACCCTGGATTGATATTATACCATCACAATTATTATGTGCTCCTGGTAGCAGAACATTGTGTATTGACTAACACAGCTTATGATTATTCATACCTTATCAAAACATTAGACACTAGAAGTTAGTAAACTCTTTTTTGGGTTCCTTCTTTACTTCAAATCCTTGTATTTTTAATTCCAATTCCAGCCCTGAGAAACCAAGAGTGCAAACAACACCAGTACAGGTTGAACCACTCTAGTCCAGCACTCTGGAGACCTGACCAATGCCATACCAGAGAATTTGCTGAACCACAGGAGGACAATATTGTCTAGAAGCATCACCAGCACTTCTACTGCTTACTGGAATGTTAGAGGACATTTAGGGGTAAATTAGAACTGACTCAAAGCATAGGACACTGAGAGCCATGACTGGAGGCTGTAAACAAACTTTATGGGACCACAGGAAACTTGGCTACACCCATGATAAGCGGACATCTGGCTAACTAAAATCATGCTGGACCACAGATGTTGCCGGACTAGAGTGTGGCATTTCAGGGAGGTTCAAGCTGTATTTCCCAGTCTTGTGTTTTGCCCCACAATCCATTACCATAGTATATAATCTCACATCACCTACTGGAATTCCATAGTGTCTTCTGAGTTTGTAAAGGGAGTTATAGCTGAGTTTGCACATTTGGATTGCTCTGAACCCACAAAAATGTAAATGAAAATGCATATCTGAGTACAAACGTAATGTATTGTCTTTTGTCTCTGGAGGAAACCCTTGAAATGAAGGGTTAGTTATGTGTTAAATTAACCTAAACAGTAAAACAAAAAGCACGTTCAGTTGTTAGTATGAAAAATGGAAAAATAAGTGATATTGTTATAAAAAGATGCCTGAGGCTTTTAATGTCTTTTACTGTAATTCTATTACTTTGCCATCTCAACTATGATGACCCAGTCTTTTTTTTTTAATGACATGACTCCAGTTTCAAGTAGGGCAGAGGTTGTCTTGATGCAAGTAAGCTCAAGTCCTATATCAGTATGTCTTTAGAGTCTATTTTGGCCTTTTAAAAATGTACCTAATATACTCTCAATACAGTGAGAGAGAGAAATACAGCAGAATGCTCAAGTGCAGAAGTTTATAGGAATTACAGAAAAGCCAACATTAATGTCATTACCCAGTTTGCACTGCAAATCCAATATGCAGTCTCTAGCTCAGCTCCACCGGAGGGAAGAAATGAGATATTCCATAGGCTGTTGGACATCAAATTTCCAGGGCATAGACAGACGGCCAGTTATTTAGTGGCAGTATTTCTACACTTACATTGCTCATAGGAAATTCACTGTTCAGTGGTCTCTATGATGATATTTGCACTAGTCTAGTGGGGATGTCCAGTGCTGTGCTGTCTGTTTTACAAGTCATGTACTATGCTGCAGGAAACTTCTCTGCCTCAAACCTGCGACAGTTCATTTTTATTACACTGTCAACACTTCCCTTAATGGTAGCTTGAGTTTGAACGTGAAGGTCTCCCACATTAAAACCAAGTTCACTGTCAGTCTTCCATCAGCATGCATCATAAAAGCTAGTGCAAAAACTGATTAAGCAGGCCATGTGGGTGGTTCTGAGAACCCAGAATACATTCGTCCCAAGATTCAAAACACCTGACAGATATTTTTTCCGGGGAACAGGAGAGCAGGTTATGTGTGAGTATTTTGATTGCACCATCCCTGTGGGAAGCTTGTTGATTCATTTCTTTTTCAGTCCCTCTAGTTAAATGAATTATGGATATGAGAACATTGCAGCATGCAATCAGCCTTTTAGCATTACAAAGGACATGATAGCTTAGCAGGTGTGACCAGTGTAACCTTAGTGCTTGGGCATGAAATGAACAATTAGAGTAAGTAAACCATAAAATATTCACAGACCGTGATACTGTAGCAATTTTCTGGCAGATTGATTGCCTTAGTCAAGCTGAGGTGATAGTATGCCAAGGATTTATACTGACTTACGAAAAGCACTCATCATAATAGTTCCTTCTGGTAAAAATGACAAAATGTCAGAGGTCAAAACACATAAAACACCAAGTGAAATCAAAAGGATGCCGTTGTAACCATACAATGTCCTATATAAGATGCAGCTAGCCCAGTCTTCTAATATACTGAACAGATGGCTGGTTGGTTTGCTCTCTGCAATATTGCAATAAAGGCAATTAAGAAATGCATTATTGAAATGAAATCCTGGTAGGAAACTTCCAGCAGAAGGTCTGCCAATGAAAGACACTTCTTCAGGCACTTCTTCGGGCTCGTCTTCACTGCAGCATTAACTCGAGTGTGGATAACTTGAATTAACACCTTTTGAGTTAGCCTAGCCAAAGTGAGAGCAGCCACTCTATGAAATATCATTTAAGCTACGGGGAGCAGTTGTGTTGGCAGCAGACGAGATGTGCTCCTTCAAGTAATGACCCTTACCAGGTAACAGTTAAGCTGGGCCCAGGAGGGCTGTCCCAGCTTCACATGGGGCTAGAAGTGGCAGTCCCTCATGGGGCTGGGAGTTGGACTCTGCCAACCTTGGGTGAGGCTGCCACTTCTGGCACCATGAGGACTTCTAGCCCTCCACCCTCCCTTCTCCTGCCCCTCCCCCCAAATTGCTTAACCTAAGTGGTCTGATTTTAACAAATAATGGTCACCCAACAGTTTGGGAGCTACTGGGTGAACACCCCTTTTTAAAATCAGGCCACTTATTTACTTGCCTAAATAAGGAGTTAAGACAGAAGTGGGCAATAACCAGCCCACAGGCTGGACACAGTTCACCAGAGTTAGCCCCTGGAGGGCTGCCACCACTGTATTTACCTGCACCTCCGCAGCCAACAGGAGCTGCAAGCGCCCGTACCTGAGGAGGTGCAGGTAAATACCGTGGTGGCAGCCTGCCAGCGGCTAAACTTGGTGAACTACTGCTGTCTTATTGCCTACCCCTGAGTTAAACTGCTGCCCTGGCAGAAACATGGGGACATTGTAGAAGCTCCAGACCTCTGTGTGAATGTCATTGCCCTCTCTAGAGGTCAACAGGGTTTCTACAGAGATCTCAGGCCATCTGTGGGGAAGGAGGGCCATCGTCTTTGCCTGTTCTGTTTTTATCCCCTTGGCAGGAAGTTCCCACTGAAATTTCAGTCGGAAATGTATTGAGCGTCCTGCCCAGGGAGGGTTGATTTGACCTTACATGGTTCTCCCATTGACATTCATGGGAGTTGAGTAAGGACTATATGATCAGGCTCTAAACTGTCAGACGGACTTGTGCGTGTATTAACTACAACAAGAAAGTTATATGTTTAAATAATAGTATGGTTGTCAGGAAACTGGCAACATACAGAAAAAGTACATGACAGAGAATGAACTAATGCGCTGTCCCTTTGCTCCTGCTGTGGTGGTTGATTTTTTTTTTTTTTAAACACAACCAAGGGCACTATTGAGCAAGTGAAGGGCAGAACATCACTTTGAATGTCCTGCCTGTCCAATATGGGTAATAATCTTAGCATTACTGAGAAGTAGGGGTGGAGGAATATTTAAATTCACTTTTAAAATCATTCATGGAAGGTTATAAAATTGAAAAATATTTGGCTGTGAAGATGGAATAGCTCATTGGTATGCGGCCTTGTCTCTTGAATAAATATACATCTAGGCGCTTGTTTGAAATGTGTCATTTACTCTATAGCTACTCAAGTCTGTCAGTTAATACATGTTTATAAATAGGCGAGGCTCATCTTGAGGAAATGCTCTGTAAATGAAATTAAAAGTAGATGGGAAAAGGTCAGAAGGGAGGGTTTTCCTTGTTAAAGTCTTAAACTGAGCCCTGTTACTTGCAGGAAATCAGTAGTTTAGCCCCCACTGGACTATGTCAGCTTGGATCCAAGGGGGGAATCACAAATCAATTTGCCCTGACTGAGTGTTCAATCCATTTCCTTACTCTTCACTGGCAATATAAGACACTGGGGTTTTTTTCTCTCTCTCTCAACTGTTCAGGAAGGCACAGATTTTACGCTCCTTGGGGTACTGTGCACAATGGGATCCTCCTGATCTGTCCTAAGCTGTGTGCTTCTGCAACCACTCAGAATTCAAATGCCATCCAGCTGATTAGCAGTGTGTCCACATCTTGTTTTTTTTGTTTCTGTTGGTGGTGCACAGTCGCACATACCTTAGTGCACATAAAAATTATTCTGCACACGGATGGAAAAGATTAGAGGGAACATTGGTCCTAAGCACTATCGTAGTTCAAATAAATAGCAATTAACAATGGTGGCTGGAACCCACCCAGGAAGTAGGCATGTGTTTCTTGCACCCTCTTCTCCTTTGCATGGCTATATGATTTGAGTGTATCCATCCACTTCCAATGGTCTCAAATAAAAGCAACATTGATCTGACTTAGAAAATAAAGAGACATTCACAAACAAAATCAATGTTGGGCAGAATAAAAATGCAGCTAAGATGATCACTGTGAAGTCTGTCACTAACTGAGGCCTGGTCTACACAATTTTTGTATGACTTTAGCTATTTTGGCAAGGAGGGTAACTTTTTAATCAAAAAACTGATTCAGCCGGTAGTGTCGATACAGTTATATTTGTATAAAGATGTCTGATATCAGTGTGGATTATTCCCCTTCTCATGTGGAAACAGCTATACTAGCATAAGCAGATTTACATCAGTATAACTATATCCATACTAAGGGGAGTTGTACTGCTTTAGCTGTACTGGTATTGCTAAAATACTGCAAGCGTTAAACAAGTCTTAAGTATTAAGTTAGAAATCTAAGGACAAACTCTGATCAGTATCACCTTTGTAAAATCTGGAGTGACTTATAGCCCGTAGAAATACTCTGCGCTGATTTTGCTGAAAGTGAAAAATTGGCCCATGAAATGTTAATTTTTCAAAGTCTTTACAAAGAACCAGCTTTTCCCTTTTTTTTCCTTTGGCAAATAGGCTGTCAGGCTCTCACCAAAAATTCCAGTGTCTCTCTCTGAAGGTCTGTGTGAGCCACGTTCAAGAAAGGTGGGAGGCTACTTCAGGGAGTCTGTTTGTTACTCTTTTTTGTTTGTTTGTTTGATTGATTTTTGTTTTTGTCTTGTGCTGAGATAGTAAAAACTTTACCCATTATTTGAGTCTACACTAAATAAGTACAATTTTACTTATTCCACAGTCAAGTTTAGTTTTAGATTATAAAGACATTTCCCCATACTGAAGACCGGTCTACACTTAAAAGTTTTGTCAAAGTAGCTATACTTGGTTTTGTTAGTTAGTTAGTTAGTTTAACAAAAATCACCCCCCTAACCAACATATCTATTCTGGCAAAAGCCCTAGTGTAGATACAGTTACATCACAGAAAAGCACTTTTGCTGATACAGTTTGTTTTATTCAGGGAGCTAGTATAATTTATGGCATGAAAAGAAGAGCTATATCATTCAAACCTTGAATTGTTAGAACAAATATAACAGAAGACTTTCATACTAATATATGAATCCTTTAAGATTCAGAAATCTAAGCACACCTTAAAAGAAAGCTCCTCCTGAAGTCAAGTTCCTCCATATCTAGAGAGCTGCTGGTACAGTAACTTTGTAAATTATTCTGAATTAGGTGATTCTTATTCATTTTGTTGAAGCACTATGTGTTACCACTCTACATTGTGTAAAACACTTGATTTTTGTCAACTGTTATTGTTCAGATGGTCAGCAGAGAAATTCCTTATCCTAGTCTTCTCCAAAGTTTCCCAAACAGACGTTATCTTTATCTAAACTGGATATTTGTATAGAGTTCTGAAAACGTTTTCTTCACACAGTTTAGTGTTAGCAGCGTATCATCTTCAAGGACTACTTTTCCTTGGGTAAAAAAATTATCCACAGGAAAAGGGAGGACCAGTTCTCAAGACTTCAATATCTAAATAATAATATATACACAAACTATAATAGACACAAACTGTATTAGAAGAATATGACCAATGACAATGGAAACAAAAAAGCTCAGAGCAGAGAGTTAGATATTCAGTAAATATATTAAGGAGGCTTCCTTTCATTCAGTTATTGGAGGTTTATAGATGAATAGTCTCACCTTTTTAAGTTTGTCATAACAAAATTTGATGTTAACTCATAATATTTGTATATAGGGTTGTATATGAATATCCCAAGATTTTATTTCAGATTTTAAAATGTCATTGAATTGCCTCCTTACACTAAATCAATTGTGATCAAAACTGGGACGCTACCAAATAATCTTGATATCGTCACTGCATCTATATTGGATACTTTCTCATGTTGTTACACAGGAATCCCATAATTTGGATTTTTCATCAAAAACATGTATTAGAACAGAAACAGATTCTAATGTGTCTAAATTGAAGACTCAGGTTCAAGAGGAATTTTGAGGCCAAGAAAAGACCCTGCTCTGAATCAAAGACCAATGTCTTGCAACATTTCAGAATTTTAAAATAAATGCTGAGTTACATTAGAAGTTAGCATAAAATTCTAGAAATTATTTTCTTTCTAACACTAGAAATACAATTTTGCCATCCATATTGAACAACTTGGGGGGGGGGGGGAGGAGGCCTCTAGTTTATCTGGACCTGGTAATGAGTCTTATCTTCATTACGATTTTAGCTTGTGTAAGATAAAGTATAGGTAAGAACACAACTTTTTTCCTAGGGAAGACAAAGCATAAGAGCTTTGACTGCAAGTGAAGGCATACATCTGAGAGTCTTAGGCTGAGAATTAATTCACTTACCAGTTTATACTGTTGTTTCCATTTAAATATAGGCCATTGAATTATGGGCTGTATCTTATTCGATTATTTTAAGGGGCGATCCTATACTTTTTAAAAACAATAATAAAGGTGGTCTACATCTTTTTGATATGTGCAGAATCAGGTCCTTAAATTGGAATCAGTAGGACTAGTTGTATGAGTAACTCAAACACTTTTTCCTGTTGTCTGTCTTAACAGAATAGGAAAGCTTGAAGATAATTTGTTATGGTAAAACAAGTCTTGACATATTTGATCTGTTTATGTTTAGAAAAGCCTCTCTTGTGTTGTCAGTTCTTTTTACTATTGCCAAAAAGCAGAAAAGACATGAAGCAATGCCTGGTCAATTATTGTTAATCTCTTTTTTTTTTTTTTTTTTTTTATAATGCCAGATCCATTCAAAGGTTTTATTTCTGTAAGACAGCAATGGGTAATCACGTAACTACAAAGCATTCATCCTTATCTGTGTCATGTTCATTTATTTAGTCACTGTAAATCAATTGTTGGAAATGGTTTTGGGCACATTGTGGGGAAAACAGCTGTTCAGGACATGAGCACTTTACAAAGAAGTCACCTTACATATTTTTTTCCACTTAAAGTCACATGTCTAATGCCATTCCTCTTATACAGCTAGATTTGTCCTTTTAGTGATTTTTTTCAAGGCATTCTTTTTAAATTCAAGTTTAGACAAGACTAATTTGTTGTTGTAGTCTGTAGATTAGGCAAGGATCTACAGAATGGTTACATTAAGAAATGTGTGAAATTACTTGTTACTACACAAGAACTCCTGGATGTCTTTGATCAAGGATGCGAAGATACTGAATAGTGATTTTGCTTTTTGGAAAGCTAGCACACAATAAAAGGAAATCCAGTCCTTTAGTCCCTTCTTTAATATCTTCCCTCCCTCTGAAACAAGCACTGTGCTCAAATTAGAGTTGTTGTGCCCATTTTTTATTAAGATGAGATCTACACGGGCATAGGTTTTTGGTCACCCCTGTTTCCACACTATTCAGGTGATATGTCATTTGTTAGTAGTGCTGCTTACCTAAGGGTTGGTGAGCAAGAAGGGTTGGTGGGGCTGGAAGGTTTCCATTTTATTTTTCATGAAAGGCTTTCCTGAGGAGCACCCTGGCAGTCACTCCAGGCAGGACACCTGATTGTTATAAGGTGTGTCTCTTTGTTCCAGAGCAGACATTTAATCAGCAATGGTGCTGAGGCAACATTTTAAATTGATCACTCTACTTCTTCTTTTGGTAATGGCATGTACATTAATTAACAAAGACCATTTATTTTAATTGCCACTCAGGGCTCCGCTGTTACTGCCAGATTTTTGCAGGAAAGGCAGGTGCTCCTGCAGCTGCTGGTACTTTGGAACCCTTTTCATGGGGTGGATAGACCCTGCTGAACTAGTGGCCAAGGAGTTAATGCAGCAACCGCCAAACAGCAGTGGCTGGCAGCCTCACCACAGCTGGGAGAATAAAAGAGCTGAGAAGCAGAGGGGTGGGGCAGCTGCCAGAGGAACAAGCATCCTGGAAAAGCACAGTCCTGCCAACAAGCTGGTGAGAAGCCCCACAGAGGCTACACCCCAGGGAAGTCGAGATCTGTAGTCTGGAGAAGCCTACAGACCCAAAGGAGGTAGGAAGGAGCTCGGGGCACAGAGGGAGGAGTTGTGGAATCCTGATTTCACTTGCCTTGTTTATTGGCTTTGAGCTGGAACCCAATAGATTGGATGGGTTCCTCTACCACATCTTCAACAGAGACTTAAGAATCAAAGGGGTTTCCAGACTTCTTGCGGACCAAATCCCGCTAACCCTGCCAAGTACAAGGGAAAACATGTACACCCCAGCAGGACTGAAACTAATCCACTTCATAGCCCAGAATGGGACTCGGGCAAGAGAAGCGGACTGACTACCTCACCACATGGAGCAAACTCTGGGCAGCATTTCATCTGAACAAAGGGGATGCTGTCGCATTGACACATCAGTTCACAAGGCCCTGACCAGAATGTGCTCTCAAGCCTTAATGCAGCTGTGGATTTAAGCACATGCCTAGCTTGAATCGCATAAAACTCCCATTGACTTGGGGACCTTAGACACTTTGGCTTATTGGAATTGCCATGCTGTACCTGCAGGGATATTCTTATCCAGAAGGTGGCAGAGCTGTGCTATTCCATTACCTGATGGACTAACATGAAGAAATGGGATGATGATAAGTATTTAGAGGGGGATATTCTCTAAGCATTTCAGAGACACCCTCTTTTTTACTCTGTTTTTACTTATTTATTCCCTTCCTCCCCCCAGTCCTTTTGTCCATTATCACAGTACCACATTCAGCTCTTAACTCCCGGGGAATCTGTAGGGAGTGTTATTGTATTAGTGAGGTTTATACTTTATCCTTGCAGCTACTACCAATTGTATTCCCAGGGGAATGTCCAGGGTTGACTCCTGGCCTCACTGAAATCAAAGGACATTTTCTCACTTTCAGGCTATGTCTAAATTTTGCTGATTCTTTCTGTGTAACATCTGGAAGATGAGGCCTTTCTTATGCATTCCTGAGCCAAAACTCCTGATCAAGCTTTTATCATCTTGCATCTCAATTGCTGCACCATCCTGGTCTAGACAAATGCAATCTTGCCCCACTCATGTCCACTCAGAAAGCTGCTGCAAAGATCAACCTCTGAGCCTGTTATTTGGATCATGCCACTTCCCCTCCTCCCCCTCCCCCCACCTTTCAATGCCTCCACTGGCTCTGCCTTCTCCATTGCACAAAACAAGCTGCTTGTCTTCACTTTCAAGTCCCTTGATAGCCAAGGAGACTACCTTGTGTGTCTCTTTTGCTGTCAATACATTGATTCTCAGCTATGCGTGATCTGTGATTCCATTCTCTATTAGCCATTGCTAAATTTTCAAAAAAAACACTTTCCTTCTTTGTCTCTAGTTGCCCATCTTGCCTGAAAGCAATTCCACATAAATGTCCCCAGAGCTACCTCATTATCCATTTTCAAAACCATATTCGAAACTGTCCTTTCCTGTGATCTCGACAAAATACCTGACAATAGTAAGGCTGCTGGGGTGCAGAGACTACTGCCTGTCATGCTGACCAATCATAGAAATGTAGGACTGGAAGAGATCTTTGTAGGTCTTCTAGTTCAGTCCCCTGCACTGAGGTAGGAGTAAGTAATATTTAGATCATCCCTAATGGGTTTTTCTTTAATTTGTTCTTAAAATCTCCAGTAATGGAGACTCCACAACCTCCACAGCCCGGGCCTCACAACTTCCAGCAGCTCCCTTTGCCTGGAAACAGTGAACTGCAGCCAATAGGAGCAGCAGGGCTGCATGGTTATGGACACTTTTAGGGTTGCCAGATGGCTGAAACAAAAATACCAAAATCCCCCTCCCCCCCAAAAAAAAACACTGGGAAAAAATTCTGTTGAAGGGGTGGGGGGGAGACCAAAGTTTAAGAGTGAGTGCAGGGATAGGAACGGGGGAGCTGTTGAGCACTAAGACCCAGAGGAAGCATTGCTTCCCCTAGATCTTTTGGCTGGCAGCCATTCTGTGCAGGCAGCCTTGGGGAACCACGTAAGCATGGGGCCGGAGGCGGACTCGGGGGTGGCGGGGAGGCCGGGCGCTGAGTGTTTGTAGGGTTGCCAGGTGCTCGGCATTTTTGCCTCCTGGCCGGGGAAAAATTCTGAAAATACCGGACATCTCAGGTATTCTCTGAATTTTTTTTTTTTTTTTTTTTTTTTTTTTAAACCAGACAGGAGGTGAAAATAATGGACTGTCTGGGTGAATACCGGATACCTGGCAACCTTAGCCACTTTAGATAAAAAAAATTGGCATGGGCCTGCCAGCGCTTTACTTGAGCAGGCCCGTGACCCACTTTGAGAAACACTGCTCTAACACCATGGTTCTCAACCCCAGGGATACACATACCTTTGGGTACTCAGAGATATTTCAGGGGGTACATCAACTCATCTAGATGTTTGCATAGTTTTGCAACAGGCTACATAAAAGCACTAGCTAAGTCCGTACAAACTAAAATTTCATACAGTGATTTGCTTATACTGCTCTATATACTATCTATGTACTGAAATGTCAGAACAGTTTTTGCATTCCAATCACTTTATTTATAATTATATGTTAAAAATGAGAACATATGCAAATTTTTCAGGATTAGTGTGCTGTAACACTTTTGCATTTTTCTGTGTGATTTTTTTTTTTTAAGCAAATAGCTTTTATATTATGTAAAACTTGGAGATACACAAGACAAATCAGGTTCTAAATGTCTGGAAAGGTTGAGAGAGCCATTGTTCTAACACACCCCTACCATGCAACTAATCATACAGTATGAGTAAAACAATGGATGAGTAGCAGAAGTATATAACAAGCCGTTTGTTTCAAAAGTATTTGTCATGTAGATTGTGGTGAGATTTGGTTGAGTACAATTTTCAGACAAGACTCCCAACAGGCATATTTCAATTCTCCTGCATATATCATTCTGCAGGACATCTTTTGATACTTAATCAGAATGATTTCGTCTTTTAGGATTGAAGAGCATCTTTGATGGCAGATTTGAGAAAACGAGAAAAGGGCAGAAATGAAAATATATAAAAATACTGAGTTCTAATCGTGGATTCTCATATGTATTCATTTTGTCAAACTAACAGGGACTTTGAAAATAAATTAATCTGTTCCGGTAACTCACTGAAAAGCAGTAGATAATGATTATCTCAGCACCAATTTCTCTCCATGCAGTTTTGAAGTATGACAGGAAATGCTGCAGTACTTTCAAAAGAGAAAGATTTAGGAAAGTGAATATTTCTCCTGCCCCCCCGTCTCTCTTTTTTTTTATATATATGAAGAATACATTCACTGTATATCTTACTTGTAGTAGAGTGCCTAGAAAAATCTCCATCTACCTTGAAATTTTTCTTTAATATGAAAGTACTGATATTTCTGAAGCTGTTTAGTGTAATGTTTCCTTCCTTTAGCAATTATTTTTAAGAACTAGTAATCAGGAAAAATCCAAACACTTATTAGCAGATGTAGTTAAAATAAAAAACCTTCCCACATGGGAACAGTCAGGTTTGATCAGAGAGGGAGTCAGTGTGTATGATAATGAACTGTTGATTAGCCCAGTGTTAAGATTGCGGAGTCATGATATTTTACAATTATTTTGTGGTGAATTGCTGAAGTGAAGAAACGGATATAAGTTCTAATTAGTTTTTTCCATTAGAAAGAACATTCTAACATTTATGAGAACCCCCAGCAAGGGGCAGTGTAGGACACAAAAAACAGACCTACTAATAGATCAACTTTTCCCTGGAGACATTTGGGACATGTTTATTTCATTTTTTGTTGTAAAGAAAGACAAAAGCAAGCACAATAGTGTTTTAAACTTGAAAATCCATGTGAGTGTAAAACACTTTCCGGGTTATATTTTAATGACATGATATAAATGTGTAAGGTGGTGGCTGAATTAAAAAAAAAAAAAGGGAAAGGAAACATCTTTGTCTAAATGCAATTAAAGAAAACAAAGGTTTGCATTCAAATAGAAGTGGACTCCTTGTTCAAAGTTAAATATATTTAGGATAAGGAGACTACTCACAGAAGTAAGGGCTGCAGACCTACACTATATCTGGAGGTGTAATTTCCAGCTCTAGTGGATATGCCTACACAAGTTCAATCAAAACTAGTGTGCTCAAAATAGAAGTGTATCCCATGGCAGCTCAAGAGAGGAGATGGGCTAGCCACCCCAAGTACATGCCAAGCCTCAGACTAGATCGGGGTCAGCCAAAGGGCCACTGCAGGCCGGATCTGGGACTTGGGAGTGGGGAAACGCGGAAAGTCTCCTTCCACCCTGCCAGGAGTGTGTGGCGCTTCTAAGTTCCTCACAGGGCAGGGGCAAGGTGGATGAAACTTCATGTGCTCTCCATGCCCCCAGGCCCTGATTGGCCTGGGGTTGGGGGAGCACACGAAGCCTCCTCCCACCCTGCCAGGCACACATGGTGCTTCTAAGTTTCGTGCAGGGCAGAGGAAACTTTGTGTGTTTTTTTCCCCCCCCACCCTCAGGCTAATTAGGGCCTGGGGCTACGGGGAGCACAC
>CM057846.1:137692340-137706407 GCA_030068395.1 Apalone spinifera
CAGATTCAGACTAACACGGCTACCCCTCTGATACAGATCAAAGTAAGTTACTAAATCAAAATAAACAAAACAACCCAGCTAATCGGAATCCACTAAGAAACATGTTACATGCATATTCTTACCCTTAAACAATTGTTCTAAATTTTTGAATTCCAGCATTTCAAGCTCAAACTTGGTATAGATATATTCTTGCTGGTATCTTTCTAGTGACATGTTTTCCACAAGTGAATAAACTTACCTTTTATATAACTAACCAATGTCTTGATCCATGAGCACCATTATTATTGATGATTCTTTTTATTTATATTTAGCATCCCTGGAGCTTGATAAAGCTAACAAGATCTTATGTTTACAAAAAAATCTTTAATAAAAGCCAGGGTCACAGCTCTTTTGCATTGCTCATCATGAAACTAAAAATAAATGAGTCTTAATAAAGCTTTTAATTTAAAATAGAACTGTAGCTTATAGACCAGGGATCTCTTGTTGTTATTTATATTATAGTATTACCTAGTGGTTCTGGCCAAGACAGGGTCTCAGTGTGCTGGGCACTAGCATATGTGCAATTAGAAACCTCCATGGAATTTACAATCTAAATAGTTAAATGGTAAAGGAAAAACCATTTTTGATCGTGAAAATTCAACAAGAAATTCAAAGCAACATTTTGGTTTATTCCAACTGGGATGCTTCATTTTCAATGACAACAATATATTTTGCTGCATTTCTTTTTAGGAGTTAGGAGTGTTTTCTGGCTTGTGGGTTGTTTTACCCACAAAATTACATGGAAGATTATCTCAACAAATACCATGGAGGCTGAAAACTTATCTACAGGATAGGCAATGCATAGGGGTCTGCAGTGAGAGTATCGCCACTTTGCTGTGCCAATGTGTGCGAACTCATCTGCAGAAGGGCCATCTCTGGGGTCAGAGCTTTGTTCACTCTCCATATCAATTCAGTTCTCAGCATCTTGCAAGACTGGCATTAAGCTGTCAGTTACTGTTTACTACGGCCCAGCGTATCTGTGCTAGAAAAAACATGCCAAATGTCTTTTGCTTATTAAAGTTGGAGCCAGGGCTATGCATACCTTGAGCTAGATCCTTAGCTGGTGTAAATCAGTGTGGCTCCACTGACATTAAAGGAGTTACTCTGATTTACACTAGGGGCATGTCTACACTGCAGCATTATTTTGGAATAACAGCCGTTATTTTGAAATAACATAGTGCGCATCTATACAGCAAGCCATTATTTCGAAATAATTTTGAGATGGTGGACTTCTTATTCTGACTCCCATAACTCTCATTTCATGAGGACTAACGGAAGTCAAAAGAAGAGTGATCTTCCTTCGACTTCCTGCTATGTAGACAGCGCCAAAAGCTGAATTAAGCTATTTTGACTTGAGCTACGCAGTTGACATAGCTGAAGTTACATAGCTTAATTTGACTTTTGCCCTGCAGTGTAGACGTGCCCCAGGTGAGGATTTGGTTCAATGTATGTCCCAACAGCACTTGTCCCTGGTGTTAGATTAAAAATTACCTGGGTTTAAACATTCATCTTTCCTGGCTTTCATCTCCCTGCAAACCATGAGATTTGTTCCTCTACTTTGGCATTCACAAGGATTTCCTCTTTGCACAAGAGTATGATCCCTGATTGAGTAGGGTGTAGAAGTTCACCCCAGTGTTGTGTTAGCAATTGAAGCATCAGTGCTGAAGCATCGTGATCCAACAAGTGAGACTAACTTAGTCTCCACTGTGAGAAGTAATACTATTAGGCTAATGCCAGAAAAGATGGTATATGCAATGCCGCTGCTACATTTCTGCTTGGAGAGCGTGCTCTACTCAATAAAATAATAGAATGTTTCCACTTGAAAAGAAACAGGAAAATGTTGTCAAAGCCAAACCAAAATTCCCTCGTGTATCCTTTCTCCTCCATGTCCTTTGCAATCTTGGCATAGATATTTGCATTCTCTTTGCTGGTTTGTGGTGCTGTGAGAACAGGTTCCTCTCCCCACATAGCAATGAGATCCAGGATCTTCTGCATGCTCCATGCTGGTGCTGGAATCCTGGGAACTCATGGTCAGGTGTGTTGCTCAGATGTGCTGTCTGTTTGGAGGTCTGCTCACCATGCTGGCCACACAAGAAATCAAATTCAAATTGGGTTTTTCCTCTTCACATGGAAAGCGGTAGAGTTAAAAGTTCTGACCAGAACGGTCACCGCAGGTAACTGTGGGATGCATCCAAGAGGTCAAGAATGTCGACTTTCACAGAGTTGTGTCTGCACTACCATAAAATCAACCATGTAAGGTCAAATTTAGCATTACTCCTTGTGAAAAGCAGGAGTACCAAAATCGACTTTCACAGCCCTTTGAAAATTGACCTAATGTGGCTAAGTTCGACCTAAACCAGGCATTTGGTTCTGAATCCTGACTGTTCTAATGAAAGGCACTCTTCAGCATCATCTGGGGAAAAGCTTCACGAGGACTTTTTTCTGTAGGAGTTGAGCTGACCTGATATTTCTTATTGCTCTTGTTTCATTAGCAGTAGGCGATGGCAGGCAAGCTGAGTTGTAGAAAAGAGAGCTTTATTGAGTATGCCTTGAGGACAGTGTTACACACTGAGAGAGGCCTGTGTTTGTCTGATAGCGAGCTGGCAGAAATGTGCACCCCAAAGCATCAGATGTCACACCAAACAGGATCCTTCCTTTCTGAAACCTGTCCCGATTTCTCCAGTCTCACTCATTACACTGCAGCTCTGCTTTTCATTAGAGTTACAAAATGTCTTCTTTGCATCCAGCGCTGCAGGGTTGTTTTAACCTTTGGCTTATGTATTTTGTCCAGGAAGCCCTACTGGTCTGTATTAAGTTTATCTATTTCCTGAAACTGAGTGTTGTGAATGGCATTACACCTAACTGGATAGGAATGTCCTATTTTTATATAATATGTAGAAGCCTGCTGTTGTGGCAATAGCAACAAATAAAATGGTCTCCCTCAATAAGAAAAGTGTGAATCATCAAAAAATAAATGTTCAATTATTTTTAAAATGATGCCCTGATTTTGTCATGCCATGAGAAATCAGCTTTTCCAGCTCTGAGTCTGAATAACTGGGAAACATATTAAATTTGGGATAGTTTTTCAATTTTCAAAAAAGTCCAGAGTCCAAAAAAGTGCAACCCTTATTCTCAAACAGGAAAAGTTGACTTTAAAACAGATTAAGGCCCCAGTTCTACATAAGGATCTGTTAGCATGGTCCCCCAGGACCCAAACCAAAAATGGGAGTTTTTTTCATATGATTGCTAGAAATATTTCTCTTCTCTTCACTTGTGCTAGCACTCCATCTAGGGACACAGCTTCTGGAATTTGATTAAACTCTACATTTTCTACCCTCGTACATTCAGAGCGTTATTTGTTTCTTCTCATAATAACTGATGCAGCAGGCCTGTTGCCATTATCCCAGCCACATTTTCAGGAGTAGGGCATACTTTTAACAGTCTTGTCATACGAAAATGAACTTGTGTGGATGTTTCTGGAAAGCAAACAAAGCGGAGGGTGAATTCTGAAGCAAATTCACAATTTTGATTCAAACAAATAGCCGATCATAGATTTGTGGCATTTGCCCAATTAAAAGTGCAATATTTTATGTATACACACCAACATCTGATCATTCTATCCTGTCCTTCAGAACTTTCCCTTTATATGTCCTCGCAGCTTGCATTTGGTATGGAAGCATACTCTGCAATAAAAGATTTATTGTTTTTTTTTTAAAGACAGCTTCCTGCCATGTTTGTTAATTAATCTTTAAGACACTTTAGTCTTTATAGGGATTTACTTTTCTTTTTAAATTCTGGGTATCACCATGATTAAATGTAACTTTTATGTTACAATAGTATTTCCCTTTTATTGCAACGGGTGCTCTTAAAAATTAACCATCTGTCAGACTGTAGCATTTGTGGTACCAACTTGTCTAAGTAAATGAAAATGCCATATTTACTGCTGGCAAACTGGTGTAGTAAATGTCAAGTTTTTGTATCACCCTCTGGGAGCCAGATTGTACCTGGATGTGCCTGGGACTTGCAAGATAGGGGAGAGCACAAATACACTGATTGCTCTCACTTTATAAGGACTGGGCACAAAGTCCCTTCTAGCACTCACTGAGGCAAAACACATAGCAAAGGAAACAGGCATGTTTCCAAGCACTGTGCAATGGGAGCATCCTGCACCATTAAAGGGATTTAGGTTATGCTTCTCTGGTTCACCCTGGGGCTCCAGGAGCAATTGTGTAAAATGAACTGTTAGGCTTAAGTTACTTAAGAAAACATTGGTTTACTTCTATCCAGCATTGAAGCTACCCTACATATTGATTGGATTGGAGCATTCTGAAAAATCAGATGCGTAAAATAATCAACCAAATATAGGAACGTGGAAATGTAGGTCACAGTGCTAATAAATGGCCTGCTGCTATAAACTGTACCCCTACAGATGTGCTCAGTGATTGCGGTACATTATTTATTGTTTATATAAGCTGCACATTGATCAAAATTATTGGCTTGCCTCACCATCTAGTTATCAAACTATGGGGGCTCACTGTTTGAACTCAATAAAATATTTCCAGTCATCCTTCTATCAGGAGTGGAGAAACAAGTAAGACATATAGTCTAATTTTTTTCAAGTGAATTATTTAAATAAACTGTGAGTTGAAAAGATGGGGTGTTTTGTATTGTTTACTTGAAAATACCTGATGTGGTCACAGATCAATACTTATACTTAACTAGATAAAACTTAAGTATTATAGAATAATTTAATAGTAGAACTATTAAAATATAATAAGCAGGAGGAATCTTAACTGACAATATTAAGTGAAATCCTGCTTATTTTATTCATACAAATAGTCCCATTAAAGTCTATAAATAAGATTTTTCTCTAATGTTACTCCACTGGCTTCATGAGCAAGTGAAGCAGCATTGAACTCAGAGATTTAGAGAATATGTTGTGTATTTAATCACTGTTGTACTGACATTCAGACAACTGAATATTAATATAATACTATGTTAATTTGATTTTCTTCCACTAAACCCAAATTTCCAGTGAAAATTGGTATCTCCTTAAAATGGTTCTTTGTTTTTTCTTTAGTGGGGAGCATTACTAGGTTTTATTGCTGCTGCTATTATTGTTCTTTCCTGAAACTTATATTTGTGATATAAGCACTAACTCATTGCAAGCCACAGGGAGACTTTCTTATAAGCTTCCTACAGCCAATGTAATTAGAATTGGTACATGGAACTCAGATGTTGAAGTCCTGTGGAAGATAATAGCTTCTTCTTTGACGAACCTTGATTTATTTTAGGGACAGTGTGGCCCAGTAAATAAGGCATCGGAAGATCTGCAGCAAGACCTTAGGCAAGTGACTTATCTTCTCAGTGCCTCTGCTCCCATCTATAAAATTGGGATAGTAGAGCTTACTCATCATTATAAAGCACTTTGAGATCTGTAGACAAAAATTTCTGAGATCCTATAGATGGACTAAATATTTCTATTTAGAAATATGGCTTAGTAAATTTACTAATATTTTTCAAACAGTAGTACCATGTTTATTAGACACTGTTTCCCAGAGCCTCCTCCTTCCTGAAATACACTGCTCCATGGCTACTGCAGGAAGAGGGAGTCAGATGAGCGCATTTGAGACAACCATTCACAAAATTATTATTCCCATGGCTGTCAGAGAAAATGGGAAGATATTTTGGCCGGCCACCTCTGGCCCATGCTTAACTGGGTATTATTCTTTACATATATTTAGTGGAAACAAAAATCCTGCATGACTACAGAGTTGAGTTTTGATGGTGGTAGGTTGTCCCCTTCAGAATGCTGAGGTGAGCCACACACAAACCTCTAAAAATCAGGAAATGCAGTTAAGGTTCCCCAGGTAACCTTAACTCTGCCCTCTTTTCATATTGCCCAATATGCTCCATTAATATATGTACCTTTACTTTACCAGCCCCATCGTTGCTGAAATGTGCTAGCTTTTCACCTCCTTGTACAGTCTATTCACTCTGGGTGTGTCTAGACTACACGGTTTGTCGACAAAAGTGGACTTTTGTTGACAAAACTATACCTGCGTCTACACTGCCGCTGAGTTCTGTTGACATAACATCGACAGAACTCAGCAGTTTTGTCGACAGCTGTAAACCTCATTCTACGAGGAATAATGCCTTTTGTCAACAGAGTTCTGTTGACAGAAGGCGTTATTGCATCTACACTGTCCTTTGCATCTACACTGTCATGTCGACAAAGCGGCTTGCTTTGTCGACAGAACTGGATGTAGTCTAGACACTCTTTGTTGACAGAAGCTTTGTCAACAGTATCTGTCGACACAACTTCTGTCGACAAAAGCCTATAGTCTAGACGTACCCTCTCACCCACAGGATTCCACCTAACACTATTAAAGGGGAAAAAGAAAAAAATATTGTCTGTGCCACCTCCCCACTGTTCCCCTGGAGCTGGCAGTAGCCTATGAGCATTATTTCTATATGTTCCAGGTGCAGTTTGTGTGTTCAGTATTACATATACCTACACTCAGTGCTTTTTTTTTGTTTAAAAAAAAAAAAAAGGTGCCAGTACTCCAGGGGAAAAGTTGTTGAGCTCTGACTAGAGGTGCCGGTACTGCATACTGGGCAATACCGTCACAAAAAAAGCACTGCCAACATTAATTGAGAGATACAGTAGTTCGTGATAGGGAACATACATGTGTGGAATACTTTGAGGTATGTGACAGCTGTGCTTACCTATGTTTTGCATCCACCAGTGTCTGTGAGCAAAGGGAAGAGCTGAATGTGTACCTTCCGGATCCAGTCTGCATCATTTCAGTGCAGAGTTGTGAATGCTGTACAATTAGCAGGGCCCAGGGGGTTATTACAAAACATATTGTAAGTGACAGGTTGGGAGATGAAGCAGTTGAAGCATTATCTGCTTGCACTCCAAGTGAAGTGATTGTCCCCAGCATGGGGTATTCCTGTACTGAATGGTGGAGTATTATGGTCCATCGTTCTCAAGTGTATCAGATGTCTCAGGCTACAGCCTCACTAGTGAGGCTGAGACCTATGAAATCTAGTTCTGTAACCACCCAGCAGGGGCAAAACAGCAGGAACAGTGTGGTGCTGCCATCCTTTCAGACAGGGTAATGCAGCAAGCTGTCGTCAGACAACTTATTTATAATAGTCTGAGGCTCTGGTCCTTTGAGTGGGACCGAGCAGAGGCAGGTTTTAGCCTTAACCCCATGACTAAGGCAATAGTCATCAAACACCGAGTCAAATCTCTTTGAGTGGGGCAAGGCAGGGTATGGTCTCACAGGCCTCTGGCTGAGGCTGACAGTTAGTACAAGTCAAGCACATCCTAACCTTCAGACTGGCCAGAACAAAAAATGGTCTGGCATCTTAATTCAAGCAGATGGAAATTAAAGGCAGGCCTCTATTACAGATTTGTAATAGTCTCTCACTCACAAATCTGGAGGGAGGCCGCTCCACCTAACTACATAGAGGCACATAGTTAGCTGTGTGTAGCAGGGGTCTATTTGTGAGATCTGTGGATTGTGCTGAGGTGCGTGACAGAGCCATGACTGAAATATGAAAACTATTTTTTCCCTCGCATGTGAGGAAAGGGAAGAGGTGCTTGTGCACTTGAGGGAGTCGTTTCTATGCACAAGTGCATCGGTCAGTTGCAGGAATAGAACACTGTTTACAAATGGTTTTGGAAGCAGTGAGGTGGGATATGAGAGGATCCTTATGCTTTAATGGTGCTTAAGTGAGTATGGCAGTTCAGAGGTTATCCTGTGAGTAAGTCTAAGTCAGTTGTAAGAGGCTTTTGGAATGGTTCTTAAATTTATAGATTTGGTAATCTTTCTAGAGAGTTAGTCGGTATGTGGTATACTCCGAGATGTGGAACCTCATAAGGACGTAAGAATGGAAATATTTGATCAGACCAATAGTGTGTCTAGCCCACCAATAGTCCATCTAGACAATGCTATCTGCTTCATAGAATCATAGAACCCAAGGGCTGGAAGAGACCTCAGGAGGTCATCAAGTACAGCCCCCTGCCCAAAGCAGGACCAACCCCAACTAAATCATCCAAGCGGAATGCTTCAAAGGAAATGAACAGAACAGGCAATCATGAAGTGATTCATCCTCTGTCACCCACTCCCAGCTTCTGGCAGAGGATTAAGGACACCCAGAGCATGGGATGCATCCCTGACCCGTTTGGCTGATAGCCATTGATTGACCTATCCTCCATGAACTTATTTAATTTTTTAACCCAGTTATACTTTTTGGTCTTTGCAACATGCCCTGGCAATGAATTCCACAGGATGACTATGTTGTGGCGTTTCTTTGTTTTGACCCTGTTTTATTAATTTCATTGGGGAACCTCTGGTTCATGTGTTATGTGAAGGGGTAAATATTCATTTTCTCCACACAAGTCTTGAATTTTAGCTTTCTATCATATTCCCCTATGGTCCTCTCTTTTTTACGATGAGTGGTCCCAGTCTTTCTAATCTATTCTCATATGAAAGCTATTTCATGCCCTGTATCATTTGCATTGCCCTTTTCTGTATCTTTTTCAATTCTAATATTTTTTTAGATGGGGTGACCAGATCTGCATATAGTATTTCAAATGCGGAGTAATTTATGTAGTGGCACTATGATATTTACTGTCATCTTATCTCTCCATTTCCTAATGGTTCCTACCATTCTTTCTTGAGTGGTAAAAGCTAATATAGTCCACAACATTTCGTCTGTATAGTTGGGATTATGTTTTCCAATCTGCATTACTTTATATTTATCAACATTTAATTTCATCGGCCTTTTTGTTGCCTACTGACCCAGTTTTTCTTCAAGTGATGTCCCTATGGATGCTCCATTGTAGATTTGACAATGCCCCCTGTGCCTGTTGGACCAGACATGCTCCCCTCCCCATCTCATGTCATAAGCCGCATCTATATATAGCATTATGTGGTCAGGGGACCTGATTGCCTCAGGCAGAAGGGACAGGGTTTGGGCAGCTAGCCCTCAGCACTGCCTGGACTGCAGCATGCCCCCTTCGCAGCCCTGAGAGCCATCCAGAGCAGAGCTCCAGTGGTGATTTAAAGGGCTCAGGGCAACTACCCCTTTGCCCTCCTCGCCCCCCCCCCCTCCAGTTGGCGGGCCTGTGTGTGGTCCATCTGCTCCCAGTTACCCCCTCAACCACCTTTGGTCTGGGATAGAATCTGTAGCAGAGCCCTTCTATCCTCTGACCCAATAGATAGTGCCCTTACCTGTTGGCTTAGTAGTTACTTGTTTCCTTTATTATCCTCTTCCTTTAAAGCAAAATCCTTTTTAAATCCCTTCTTACCCAGAGGCCCGGAGGAGGGGCTTGTGTGCATAGCTGTTTCAGTAAGAGGAATGGATTATTTCATACCTTTAACTGACATAGCAAAGCCAGCAAAACTTTGTAGTGTAGACCTGGCCTGCATGAGAAAACTGCACTGGTTTAACTAAAGGTGTGATTTGAAACTGATAAAGAGCTGGTCACTCTTACAGAGGTAAGCTGGCTGACTACAGTGTTTAGGACAGTGAAAAATGTCAAGTCCTATGTGATGTAAGTAAGCTGACGTATTCTCCAGTGTGGACACTGCTAGGTCAACAGAAGAATTCTTCCATTGACCTACCGACCACATTTCAGAGAGATGGATTTACTACAGCAATGCAGGAACCTTTCCCATTCTTGTAGCAAGTGCCTATGCTTTGGCACAGCTATAGCAATCCTGCTGTAATATTTCTGTTTAGATATAGTCTTTGGCTATATGTACACAACAGCGTTATTTTATACTAACTGACATTATTCCGGAAGTAACAAAGAGCACTTCTACACAGCAAGCCATTCTTTCAAAATAATGGTGAGCTGGAGGAGTTCTTACTCCAACTCCTGTAACCCTCATTGTACAAGGAATAAGGGAAGTCAAAAAAAGAGTTTTCTTCCTTTGACTTCCTGCTGTGAAAAGTCAAAAGCCAAATTAAGCTACTTCAATTTCAGCTGCGCAATTGATGTAGCTGAAGTTGTGTAGCATAAATCAACTTTTGCTCTGCTGTGTAGACGTGCCCTTAGTTACACCAGTACATAAATCTGAGTGGAAACTTTTTCTGTTTAAACCAGGTTTATTTCAACTTAGATTTAAATTGATTAGGGTTTGTCTATATAAGAGAGTTATTCTAGAATAAAGAAAGTATGATTTGAAGTTCATTAACTATTCCAGGCAATTCCCCATGTAAACAAGACTTTAAGAAGAAGTTTAAGTTTAATCAGAATAAGCCATTCTGAAACTAATTCTGTCTGCATGGGGTTTATATTAGTTTAACTAATTTAAATTAAACCAGTGTAATTTTTCATGTAGACAATGGCCGTGGGCACCCAGAGTCAACTCAGTGTGAATTCCCTTCGAAAATCCCAGCACACTGTCATGCTGTGGATAGAAGAGATAATATTTTCAACCACAAAGGAGAAGCAGTTTAACAATATTAATCTCAACAATTATTATAATTATGAAGAAGAGGAGAAGTAGACTCGTTCCCACTTATATACACAGCATAAAATATTTGAAAATGTCACATTCATTTGAATCTTTCAATAAAAGGAGAATTTTTCTGAGTGAGTAAGCAAGGCTGCTTAGAGTCTGTAGCAGCCTCTTATTCATTTGACCCAGTTTTGTAAATTTTCTTCATTTAAGTGTGACAGCGATTAGGTAAAGAGCTTGATATTTCTAGCACACAGTCAACTGCTCCTATTTGATGCTTCTTGTGAGTTTAAAGCCTATATTCAATAAAATGCTTTAATAACATAATAAAAAGTTCTACCTAGTTCTGGACAGATTAGGAACCGACTTTTAGCAAACAGTCTGGTCACATATTTTACATGTCTGTATAATCAGTGACCTGCCTAAAGTTCTTACCTTTATCTCCTTAAGACTTTTATCTTCATATTTATTTGGGGTTTCATCAGGAGAAAAGCTATCGTCTTTTTGGGTAGCTATGCTCCTTTCCCCCACCCTGTGTCTCTCTCTTGTCTATTTAGTTTGCTTCTGGGTAAGAACTCTCATGACAAATTTCAGAATTTTGAGAATTGTTAAAACCTAGGTATGAAAGAATTTAAAACAGGTGTCTCTAAAGGAAGTGCTGACAGAATAACTATAATACCACAAGTGAACCACTATTTCTGATGTTTAAATACTATGCTTTTATACAGGGGTGCCCTTCCTAGATGTGGGCTGGACAGAAAATTGGGGAGGGACTGAGCTATACTTATTTTTTTAAATAAACGCGTTTTCTCTGCTATACTCAAATGGAGAATAAAAATATATAAAGACAGATCAGTTTTAAACTTCATCTATGGTGGCTCAGTGGTGCATCATTTATTCACAGAAAATCAATAGAAAAAAGCTAAGTCAATAAATAACTAAACTAATCATGTTAAAAATAATAGCAATAAACGCATACAAATTTCTGGAAAAAAATTACTGCTTACATTGTAGCTAATTACTTTAATTTGGATAATTTGTATATAAAAAGAAAAGGAAAACACACACACACACACACACACACACACACACACATATTACTATTTAAAACAAAATAAACAACCAACAAAAACTAAGTACACTTTTTTCCCCTAGCCAATTGAACCCATATTTCCATTCCAATCAAATCCAAATGCAATCAAATATATATAATCTGAAAATTTAAAACATTTTTAAGGTGCTGACCACTCTGGCACTGATCCAGGAAAGCAATTAAAACTGTGCTTCATTTTAAGAACAAGTCATACCATTAACTATATGTCCGCTAAAATATACACTTAAAGCTTAAATATAAGCACATGTTTAAGTACTTTAAGGACCAAGGTCAGAGAGCTCAAAAGGACAGAACCCTATATCTGTCATTAAACTGTGAACTAATAAAACTGGTACAAAATGGGCCAGGCAAAAGCTGCTCTGATTTTTTTTTTTAAGTAAAAATAAACATAATAAAGAGTTACTGAAAATGAGAATCAAAGAGCACCCAAATAGAAAGGTGCTCTGCTAATGCCTATAGACAGCCATCAAGGGATTCAGCTGAAGGCTCAGGGAATGAGTTTCTCACATGAGAATCTGGGAGCTATCCACAATCAGGTTCATTAGGACCTTAGGTGTCCATACTGGACAGATAAACAGTCATTCAAACATCTGAGGCATTAATAATTAATTTACATCTTTTGTCTAAGGGACAGGATTTGGCAAATAACTAAAGGTCTGTTATTAAGGGTCAAAATCTGAGGGTGTGTCTAGACTACAGGTTTTTGTTTTTTGTTTTTTAAAGTGGCCTTTTTTCGAAAAAACTTCACCTGCATCTAGACTGCTGCCATGTTCTTTCGAAATTAAATCAAAAGACACAATCAAAGGACTAAGTCTCACTTTCATTAATGGCCTTTTTACATTGCTCTGACTGTCAAGTGAATCCTTTCAGTGGGCATGAATATCATTTACTTCCAATCAAGGCCTCTTTATGCTGATAGAGTTGTGTAAAAAGGATTTTGTGCAAATGAGAATTGGGCTCTATGTTTTTCTTTTTAAACCTTGCTTTTTACATGAGTACATAAAACACTTAACTAATCTTTTTTGCATTTACAAAACTCCAAAAACAGTCTGTCTTTTAAAGAAACTGTACCAAAAATATCATTTGGGCTAAGATTCTTTAATCCAAAAATGCAGGCTGAAGCAAATATCTATGCCTAAAAGATAAGATCTTAATGGCTGAGATCTATAAAATAAGACAGTTACAGAGCCTATAACCCTAGCAGCACTGCTATGCAATGGAGCTGAAATAATATATATTTCCATAAACTCACTCTTTCAAAATATGAGATGTGAGATACATAAAATAGCTATTACACAAGTTATAATTACAAATAAAATTGTTGCAGAGGTTAGAATTCTTGCAGCCTATCATGTTAACAACCTAAGTATTCTTAAATATTTACACAAGACGTGCTTTTAAAAATGTGTGAACATATTTACATAATACTGTGTAATAGTTCAGCATATAACATACTGTTCTATCAATTCTTTATGCTAATGTTCCCCTAAAAACTTAGAGAAAATAATAGATGTTTAAGACATCTTAAAACTCTCAACATTTCTTAACTTTTGGTGTTGCAGAGGTCTCAGGTCACGGTGTGTCCATACATACCATATGTGCTGCAATAGTTAAGAATAAGGGTACTGTTAGATGGCGAGGATCTATTGGAAAAAGATACGCAAAATGAACTCCACATTTTGCGTATCTTTTTCCGATACTTTTGTCAAAAGAGGCTTTTCCGAAATTTGGCCCATCTAGACTGGGCCAAATTTCAGGGAAAAAACCCTCTTTCAAAAGCCCCCTTCTTCCTCATGGGACAAGGAATACAAGGGCTTCTGAAAGATTGCATTTGCTCTTCTGCAAAAAAAAAAGTGGAAGAGCAGACACGTTCCCTGGATGCAGCAGAGTTTTTTCGGGATACCTCTGGTATCCCAAAACCTCCCCAAGTCTAGCCGTACCCTAAAAGGGCAAGTTTAAGAAGAAGAGTAGGAAGTGAAAAACAGTGAACGTTGGCTTGAAATTTTGCATTTCCCTTCTAGAGGTTGCTTGCAGTAGCAATGTAATACTGAAAGAAACCCCATATCTCTAGTTATTAAAGAACCCTTCTTCAACAAAGTGAGTTATATGTAATGATCAAACTTGATAGCAATTTTAAGTTGATTCCAAGGAGAAATGGGGGAAGGAGGATATTACTGACAGGAATCTTAGTGATTTGGAGTGCGTGGCTCCTGCTGGAGTCTGGTAAAACAGTATTTTTACCAAGGGTCCGATTCAAAGCCCGCAGAAGTTAAATGGAGGCTTTTCATTTAAGTCAATTGGCACTGGATCAGGCCCTTTATAAATAAAGGGCCTGATCCAGTGCCAATTGACTTATATGTATATATATATATATGTCTTACCTTGCAGTGCTTGGGTCCTTAAGGACAGGGGGTTGGCAGTGGGGGGGGG
>CM057846.1:137706507-137757609 GCA_030068395.1 Apalone spinifera
CTTCAGCCACAGTGACCCCACAAAGAGATACTTTCCTAAGTCAGAGTGTCCCAGGATGTTAAGGACTAGTCGACTATTTGCTTCCCCACCACCACCTGCCCTCTATATCAGATAGAGGGAGCAAAGAGGGAGATAGAGGGGGTACTTCAAAGCGATAGTGCCACATGGAGCCCAGCATACAGGGTCTGTGTGGTGCTGCTGCTTTGAAACTCTGTGGCGGTGTTTCAAAGGGGCAGAACTGCGTGGAGCTGGGGGTCAGCTGGGGACCCCCTACCTGACCCTGGGATCCATGCGGCATTTCCGCAGAACCCAGAGTCAGCTGGGGAGTCCACGGCTGATCCTGGGCTCTGTGCGGCGCTGCCCCTTTGAAATACTGCACGAAGCCCCGGGGTCAGCTGGGGAGTCTCCAGCAGATCCCACGTTCCATGGAAATGCCATGCAGAGGATCCCCGCTGTGGATTCATGTACATTTCAAAGCTGGCATGCCTGCGTATAGCCCGGAGTCAGGGGACTTCCCACTGGCCCCGGGCTGCATGTGGAGTTCCAACTTGGGGTTCCAGTTGCGGCTCTTGTACATTTCAAAGGAAGAATGCAGAAGTGCGTATTGAGTAGTTGATGGAAATTCCTCAACTAGTAAATTAATCGATATTTGACATCCATACTGCGCAGTGTGGCCCTGGTAGCTCCTCCGGAGTCGGGCAGGGATGCATGGCTGGCCCCTGCAGCTCCTCTAGGTGTATGTGTGGGGGAGTGGAGTTGCATGGCATGGCTTCAGCCCCAGCCAGCCCTCGGGAGATGGAGGGGACCAGGGCTGCACATACTGACCCCAGCCATGGCAGCTTACCAGGTACAGAATGACAGCTGAATGTGGTTGTGAGCATTGGAAGGGCTGTTGGCATATTTTACTCATAAGATTGAGCCTCAGTGAGAAAAATATTTCAGTAGTTGTAGCTTCTTGTGGCATCCTTTGTGTAGCAAAGAGGGAAATGTTTCCAGTGAGGCAGAGTTGAAGCAGCTGTCTGCTGAATTTGAACAACCAGATACAAGGGCTATTAGAAAAGCTTGACCCAGAACTATACAGCTCACAGAGGGTTTGAAGGCCATTTTACAATGACCCAGAGTAACATCTGGTGGTATATGGTACTCTACCTGATTCTCCTCTTTTGCGGCCTGGAAGCAATCGAGTGGTGATTGCTGTAAACGTAGGACTACAGCACTGTCAATGCACCTACTAAATTCATTTGTGAATGATCCTATGAATTGTGTGATTCTGTGGAACCAGCTAATTAGTTGCTTTCAGCACAGCTGAAAACTTGGCAGCATATATTATAAACTAAGAAAGCTAAACTATGTTCCGAACAATAGAATTTTATTCTGTAACAAAATCAGTTTAAAAAAAACCCACTTGTGTTATCTTTTAAAAATCTATATTAACAACTTAATAAATTACCAAAAAACAGAACTTTTGAAGGGGAAAGAATTTCCATGTCCATTTCAGCTACACATACACTATCTGTGGCTTTCACAGGCCAGTGTTTGTGAAGCTGTGGTTGATTTTAATGTCCTTTAGGGTGATAGGGATTGCACAGCAAGGAGCGTTATATGGAGGTCCTGATAATGAATTCTGAATGGGCTGCCGATGGAGGCGAGCATATGACTATTGAACCTGTAGGTCCACCAGACTTTGCAGCATCTCTGTTTGCTGCCCAAGGTGCCCAAGATGCCCCATTACTTCCTTGAACATCTCCCTCTTCTTTTTCCTATTGGGACTCCTGGTCCTTTCTCCTCTCCATTCTTTCCTTCTTGGGTATGTTTGCTGTGTTCATCCTCTAGGCTCTGGGCATGTGGTCTGAGGTACAGTGACTTACTGCAAGTCAGTGCTACATGTTACCCTGAATCCTCTTCATTTCCCACCTTACCTAACTCAGGCATTCCCTGAGTATGGAGGGAGAGATCCTGAAGGCCGCAGTGGCAGCAGCTATAGATAAAACACAAAGAATCATTCTCAGAGGGGTAGCCGTGTTAGCCAGTAACTTTAAAAACAATTAGCAGGCCCATGGCACCTTAAAGACTAACAAAAATATGTATATAATATCATGAGCTTTCATGGGCAAAACCCACATCATCAGATGATCTGGAAGCTGAAATGGAAATAATGGGAACCCAGAATTTATAACAAAATGAAGGGAAGGGGGGGGGGGAAGGTACCTGTCAACTGTAGTAGTGGTGCTAATGAAGCTAATTGAGTGGGCTGGAAGTGTCCCATACTTAGCTTTTGATGTAAATGAGGTGCTAAATAGAGGGAAAGCTGACTTTATAATGACACATCCAGTTAATGTCTTTGTTCAAGCCCAGGGAAATAGTGTCAAATTTGCATATGAAGGTCAATTCTACACTCTCTCTTTGTAATTGGCTTGTGAAATTTCTTTGTAGAAGAAGGGATACTTTTAAATCCATTAATCAAATTAATAAGTACCCAGGCAGGTTAAAATGTTCCCCTATGATCCCTCACTTTCACAAGTGGGAGACAAGCCAGTCCTTGCCTAGACAGCCCCCTAACCTGAAGCAAATTCTTTCCAGCAGCCACACACCACACCTCAGACACACTGACCCAGGAATCTACCCCCGCAATAAATCCCATTGCCAACTCTGTCTACATATTTATACTAGCGACACCATCACTAACCACATACGCCACAACATCAGGGGCTCATACCCCTGCACATGCACTAACGTGATATATGCCATCAAGTGCCAGCAATGCCCTTCTACCATGCATATTGGTCAAACCAGACAGTCTCTGCGACAAAGGATAAAGGGAGACAAGTCAGACATCAGAAATGGTAACACACAGAAACATGTATGGGAACTTTTTAACCTAGCCTGGAACACTCCTAGTCTGGAATCAGGCACCTTCCAACCCCCACTGCCCTACCCCCAACAGAGGGACAAGAGTTTGGCAATCAGTTGAACTGACTATCTGGCCCTCTGAGTACCCATCTGCAGTTCTTCTAGGTGCTCCTTCTGGAGCAGCCACAGGATGGTCTGATGTGTGTCTCTAGCTCCCCAGTCTGGGCGCAGGTGAAAGAGAACTGTCTCTGAGCCTCCCAGTTGCAGGAAAGTGAAAGCAATATCACTGGTCCTCCTGGTCTGGTTAGAACTATGAAGAAGCACAGGAATAAGAAATAACATGAAGAAAAAACTGAGGGATGTAGACAGCCATCCTGATGAACCAGTTAAAGGAAAAGGGCAAAGTACTGCAGGAAAATCCTCTTGCAAATAGCTTCAAGATCATATGATGTCTGTCCAAAGAGGGAAGTAATTAACCTAACCTACAAGAAACTTGCCTATAAAGCAAACAGAAGTGGAAGCTGGGAGTCTCTATCCTTTTGTCCTCTCTACCAAGTTAGAATAGCTTCCTAGGACATTGTAGGTGCCTCCACACCTCTTAGCTATCCTGACCATACCGCTAATCTAGTCAGTGCTGTGCACGTCTGGCACTGTATCCCGGGCACGCTGGTGGGTACAGGGATTGTGGGCACCCTCTGACATGTAGTTTATCACTGAATGTGGGCTAGAAACATTATATATGTTTCACAGAGTAATAGAAATGTCTCTTGTGATATCACTTAACTTTAGATAACAAATTACCTTAGTGTTGTTTAATTAATTACAATATTTGATGGCTGAAAAAAATGTCTAAGCCCTTGTATCTTCTTTTCAGACATAATTAATTACAACTTCAAAAGATTTCTGCCTTAAGTGAGTGAACGGGTAGTTGCTGCAAGGAAGGACAGACAGCAGTTTCTTACACATCACTGGGTCTTCTCACAAGTAAGTCCTTTTTCTTACTTATTTTTCTTTCTCTCCCTCTTTTTTCAACTTTTTCTCTTTTCTGTGGCTCTGACTGCCATCATGGGTAGAGCTGGGTGAAATTTTTCAATCAAAACTTTGTTTCAGTGAAAAATTCAGACCCAACAGCAACACCAAATCCTTTTATGAATTCATGTTGATTCAATCGAATTGTTCATTTAGAGAAAAACCTTAAAAACAAAAATTGAAATGTCAGTTTTTCAATGGAACGATAACCATGATCCTGGACATATCCATGCGCATTTATATATCAAATGTAATTACAGTATAGGTAGGTCAATAAAGCATCCTTCTTGGTGATCTTTTTTGGCCATGGGATCCTAAATTTTGTTCAAACTTCAGCCACAGTGACCCCACAAAGAGATACTTTCCTAAGTCAGAGTGTCCCAGAATGAGCTGGCTTCCTTTCACAAAAAGCCCCTCAAAATCACAAGATTTGAACACTGAAGAATCAGTTCATTTATAGAAAAAAAACAATAATAATTTTTTACCAAGGCCCTAGAGGGTTCTTTCCTCTTTGGGATTTCTTATGATGCTGAATTGCCTCTCTTTCTGCAGGGCATTAGACCTGAGATTCAACCCCAGTTGCAGTGTTCTGAGCATCATTTGATGGTCCAGTTGAGCACCCCTTTTGATCCTCTTTTCATTGGCTGGTGATATCAGTAGTGTCATGTCTTCAGCTGTCTTTACACCTGAACAGCCCTGACACAACTACCTTACTTAGCCCTCGGGCTTTTCTGCATTTAGTTTCCTCATCAATCTAACTAAATCCAGAGGAAAAATCTAGTTAAATTGCTGCAATGCCCTAGTTTGAATGAAGTTATAGCAGCATAAAAGAGTTTATATTATTACAGCTAGTTTCAGTAACAACTATCTGAATTATGGTAGCACATAGGAGTCTTAATCATGGACCAGGGCCCCATTGTGTTAAGCCCTGTACAAACATACAGCAAAAGATGGTCCCTGCTTCCAGAGGCAAAATAGTGCAAAAACATGAAGACAAGCCCTCTAAGATATGGGACTCTGCCACCTCCTTTTCCCCTTAGCCCTGGCTAAGGTAAACTAGAGAATAGATTGCCTCTTTCACAGGTAAACTAGAGAATAGATCTTACCAGGTCTTTAGAGGACCAGCTTTTTCAAGGGACCCAGAGACTAGCAAAGAGCATCACAACTGAGACAGATCCTGCAATGTTCTCTCTTACCTTTTTAAGAGAGAACATTGCAGGATGGTTGATGAAAGGAGTCAGAAATTTGGGAGACTTTACTGAATTTAGGGAGAGGAAGTTGGGAGAAATCTTGTGGGAATATGAATGTGGGAGATGGGAAGACCGGTGTAGCATTAGAGAGAAAATTATGTGTTAAAAAGGATGGATCATAAAAAGTTGAAAGGAAAGGGTTCTGGTTGGCTTGAAGGAGGGAGAGAGGATCTGCAGATTTTTTTAGCAGTTCAGGATCAAACAAACATCCTGTTTTCTCAGGATTTATCTGAACTCAGATGAACTTACAAAATTTTCTGAAGTCCCCTTTCCCCCCCATCACCAAAGAGCTAGATTTATATGAAACTACATTTGTAAGATACAGGCCGCCAATGTGGGAGGGGAAGTGACAACTGGCCCAGGACCTGACAATTCTAAAGGGCTATGGGCTCCCGGCACTGCTGCTGTTGGCAATACTTGGAATCCTGGACCCTTAAATCACCCCCAGAGCAGCACATTCCAGGGGGCTCGAAGGACTGTGGCGGGAGGACACGTGGCATGCTCTGGATGGTGCTGAGGGCAGGCTGCCCCCGGCCTCACCCCTTCCTCTAGAGCAGCAGTTCCCAACCTTTTCCAGATGGGGACACATTTTGACAGTTCAGGAAGTCTTGGTGACCCAAGGCAATTCAAAAACAGGGGGATGAGGGAGGGCAGAGCCACCTGGGGAGACACTTGGCAACCTTTTTGAAATGTAATGGTGACCCATATTTGGGTCCCGGCCCATAGGTTGGGAAACCCTGCTGTAGAGGCTCAGCCCATATTGGGAGCACGAATCCAGACCCCTCCTGCAACCTTGCCCACAGGCCTGGCATGGCTGTCAGCTCTCCTGTTGATATACAACACAAACACTCTCCTAGCTTCCCAGCTGAGGAAATATAATTTTTAAAAATCCATCCTCAGAGTCTCTTCCACCTATATAGCAATGAAGATTTTCATACCACTATATTGCACCCTGGGCTACAGTATATCTCTTTGTGGCTGCATATAACGACAGTAGATATGTTGTTTGCTTCTTGTTGGAATATGTTCCTCTTGAGAGCATGCTGTGGATGTTATGAAACTCAGTGCATAGCTAAACTCTTCCTCAGCTTTGGCAATCCTATTTGATCATACTGTGCTGATAGGCAGTGAAATAGTAGGACATTATCACTTTCTGCGACTGCACATTTTTGGAATAAAGATGCACAAAAACAAATGGAATGGAAGCCATATAATAGAGCTACTAGAGTAGCAAAAGTTTTTACCTGCTATAATTAATTAAGCTTAGCATCTTCTTTCCAGAAAATGAGACTTCATAAGAATGCACACTATTTAATTTCATATGTAGTGAACTAAGAAAATTAGATTGAAAGAATATTATGCACCATTTATATGATAATAAATAGATGCGGGCAAAAAATATTCCATTTATATCGTGAAACTTTAAACGATTTTATTACAAGCTATGTCTTTCACATTCACAGATAGAATGGTGGCACTTTCTCTCCGTTTTGGCTGTATTTACAAAAGAAACTTTTTTTTTTTAATGTAGCTTTTATCCAGTTTGGCTGGAAACCTGATCGCCACATTGTAAACCGGTGCCCCTTTGTTTTGTGTTGAGAGAGAGAGAGAGAGAGAGAGAATGATATCACTAAAATATTATGCTCAAAGAAATGTGGAGGGAAGTGTGTAAGTCTCACTTCACTTCAGACAAGTGACTATCTGTCTCACTCCCTGGTTCTTGATCTCTCTTAACATGTGCCTTTCTATGTTGCTTTTTCATTTCTAAACCACAACCTCACAGATATAGGTGAAACAGTAGCAGTTTCACTGTTCATCTCAATAGAACTTTTACTTTGATGTTAATATCAGAAAAGCTGGGCCCAAGCCAACACCTCAAACTCTTGGAAAGTTTGAATCCATTTCAGCTCAGGCCTGTCTCTAAGATACACTATTTGGGCTGCAGCCCTGTCGAATTGTGACTGTTTCCTGTGAAGTACTCAATACCAAAATTGGAGGAAGAGGACGTCATGATACACCTCGCAGGTACAGTTAATATAAACTGTAATGCAAATGCAGCAGTTTGTTCACATTTCGCTACGACCACTGCTGAAAGACCTAGTGGTTGGGTGTTAGTACCCATTGCCCAATGTCATTTGACAAACTTAGCTTAGCATTAAATAGAAACAAAAACGGAGAAAAAACTTTGATTTTGGAAGAAATGAGGGCTTTATTTGTAATGGGGAAAGAAGGAGATAGGTGAGCAGGGATGAAGATATGATGAATAAAATGTTTTAATTTTGTTAGGGCAATTCCAGAGGAAAACTATTTGATACCCTGCCACGCAGAGGAATTATAGTAGATTTGTTTTGTTTGTTTGTTTTTAAAGAAAGCAGGAGGCAAGGTTTCAGGTAGCTTTGATATTGTTAGTGATTGGTAACTATGGAGGATTCAGAAAATTCATAGTCCAGATTTTCATGATATGTACAATATTGCATATTTCATTTCCTAGAAATACATTTTGTATATGAGGGTGTTCAGTGAGTGGTACCTTCATAAAAAGGCATATATTCAATCAAATGTATGTTTCTATTGTTGATTTTCCCCCAAAATTGGATTTATACTAGTACTTTGATATTTTTGTTAGGCTTATAACCATCATCTTAGCAGGCTTCTCTTGGAATAAAGCAAAAGTACATCTTACTGCAGGAGTGGGCAATAATTTTTATGGGGGGGGCCACTTCACCAATTTTGGTAATGGTTCTCGGGCCGGCTCTGCCCCCAGAAGGGGCAGGGCCTAGGCAGAAGGGGCTGTTCCCTCTAGGCGCCGGATGTGGGGGAGATGTGAGGGGAGAGGAGACTTTGCATTCTCTTGCAGGGCAGAGGAGCACACAAAATCTCTCTGCCTCTGACCCCACCATGCTAGAGGCGCGCAGTGCCCAGAGAGAACTGCCAGCTGTTTTGAAAAGCTGGCAGTTCCCTTTGGTGCTGCGTGCCCCTGGCGGGGGGAGGAGACTTGTGTACATCCCCTCCCCATCCTGCCATGGGTGCGCAGCGCCTACTGGGAACCACCAGGCATTTTGAACAGCTGGCGGTTCCCTCTAGGCACCGTGCACCCCTGGCAGGGGAAGGAGACTTTGCACACTTCCTCTCCCCCAACCCCTATTGGCCTGAGGGTGGGGGTGCAGCAGGTGGTCTGTGGGCAAGATCAAACTGCTTGGTGGGCAGGATGTGGCCCACAAACCGTACCTTGCCCACCCCTGTTTTAGTGTGTGTGAAAGAAAAGGGAGAAAAATGAATGCACTGTAGAAAATCTATGCATTAAAAGTGTTAACCTGTGTTCTGGTAACACGTGGAATTATATAGACAAATATTTCTGATCCTAATCATCCTTTCTTCTAGTTGTAGAAGTTGCTAATTGGGGTATGCTTTTGAATAAATAGGCGTTAATTTGATGGTGTCATGGGGTGTTTGTCTAAATCTGATAAACCATTCATTGCCAGAGCTGATAAGGAGCACAAATAAAGGCCCTTATCCTGAAAGATACTGAGCACCTGCAACCAACGCCACATTTCGCTGACAGCTTTGTCTAAGTAAGAGCTGAGTGAAAAAGATGGGTCAGGTGAGGATTGGTTCCCTTTTGGGAGTAGGGTGAAGTTACACGGTGCCCTGGTAACTCCAAGAGGGTATTTTATAAATTACATGCAGGCCACAAGGTGCACTATCCCATTGGATGCTGTGGTCTGCTCATTCAGGCCCACATTCTCTCTTTTCTCATGTGCTTTGATATGACTCAGCCCTTGGAAGCTAAGAGGGAGAAAAGCCTGTGTGCTCCCTCAAGCATACTCAAGCTAAAGGAAGGTTCTCTCCTAACGAGGGCTACATACAGTCTAGATGTAGTGAGGGCATCAAGTTTTGGACCATTTCTTTCAGTAGGAATGGTGGATGTTCAACACCTTTCTAGACCTAGCTCATAATGAACATTAGAACCTGGGAGGGTTTTCTGAGTAGGATCTGTCAGTCTAGTGTATTTATAGCAGGCAAATGCTGTAGTGCTTAAAATCTTAGAACAGAAGTAATTAGGTTCCTCGGTGCAGTGTTGAGTTTTGAGTTCCCCAACCTTCCTCTGAATCCAAGGCTTTTCCCAGACAGGGCTGAGGTGCCAGAGAAAAACAAACTCAGAAGGGAGCTCATATTACTAAGGTAGGGTACATTAAGTGATGGAGCTAATAAACCATCTTGTTAGTCTTTAAAGTGCTGCATAGTCCTGTCTTTTGTTTCAGCTAGACCAGACTAACATGGCTGCATCTCTATCACTAAGGTAGGGTAAGTTGTGATTTCCTGAAGGCATGTGGTTTCCTAGAGGCTAGGAAAACCTCTAGGAACTGGGATAGAGCTGGGGCAGCCTAGCTCTGCATATCTTCAGTGAATGGCCGTAAATGCAAATGAGCCCAAAGTACTCATTTGGAGTCACTGTACAATGACTTTCTAAAGAGAAAGGTAGTACTTCCAAAGAGATTGCTTTTCTTAATGAGCAGATGGCCAAAAGTATAGTTATTTGGACAGAACCAAATCATTTTAAAAAATTAAAAAATAACAAATAGTCTAGCAGCACCTTAAAGACTAACAAAACATGTAGATGGTGTCATGAGCTTTCATAGGCGCAATCCACTTCTTCAGATGACAGGAGTATTAAAAAGTCCAGATCCAAGAATAAATAAGTGAAGAGGAGGGGTCAGGGAGAGGAAAAAAACATTTAGTTACCCTGCAAAAATTGGTTGGTTTGTTTATTTGTTTACTAGAAGATTTACCTAGTGTTGCTCAGGTCCTTACCTCAATTTTTGTTTTTTGGAAAATAAAATTAAAATGTACATGCTTCTTTTTAAGTCATTGCTCTGGGATGGAGCTGGGGATAAGAGGTTCAGTGTGCAGGCTGCCTTGGGGAGGAAGGACAACCCCACTCCTCTCTCACTGCAGCAACCTGGGGCCAGGTGAGAAGTGCCTCTCTATGGCTGCTGCAGCAGGCATAGCCGGGGGAGGGGCCCATGTCCTCCAGCTGGGGCAGGTCCAGGTTTGTCTGCCCTTTGCACTCCCCAGCCAGAGTGAGCAATGCAGCAAACTGTGCAGTTTCCCCTCACTCCTTGGTGAAGGGGAATAGCCATCAACATTCCTGTATGAATTGGGGGGGAGGGAGAATTTCAGCTCCCCCTGCTCTCCTTAAAGGGCACCTGGGGTGGACTTTTTGTACAACAAAGAAATGTGAACACTGATATTGGGGAGGAGTTTGACTAACAGGTGGGAGAGACACTTCTGTGGGCCAAGTGACAGAGCAGGTTGTTGAAAGAGAGTCCTTAGGCTGAGAAAACAACACAGCTGTTTTCCGCCATGTTTTAGATATTTCCAAACTTTGTAACTCAAGCTTCCCTCACCTAGAAATGTTTTCTTAGTGTGTGACTGGATGTGTTTATTTGATTTTTTTTTTTTTAATTCTTTTTCTTTGTGGAATTTGCCAATGAACAGAGTCCTGCAAATCCAGAGATATCCACTTTATATCCATGGGTATATCTGCAAAGATATCCACTTTATATCTTCATCAGCAGATATCCGCAGCTCATTTTTGCAGATACAAATGTGGATGCGGATACACATTTTGTATCTAGAACTCTGCAAATGTGTAGAAATCTGCTTTATATCCATAGGCGTTTGCATCGGCAGATGTGGATGTGGATATCCCTAGGTCATTTTTGCAGATACAGATGCAAATACAAATTTTGAATCCATACAGGCCTCTACCAGTGAAGGCTGTTTTGACTTATGGCAAGCTTAACAGATTCTAGAAGCTTGAAACTCAGGAGCATCCAATTAAAAAAACCTTTGAGGAACATAAAATAATGTGGAAAAATATTATGTGATCTTGTACTTAATGACCTCCTCATAATGTATATACACAGAGGGGCTGACTTATGATTGCACTGGCAGCCTTTATTGTGGCATTTCCTGACTTCTGAATGCTTGACTTTGCATCCTTAATCATTGTCTTTTAATGAAGTAGGTATGCATGTGTATTCCCTCCCCCCATTCTTCCCCCTCCTGAATTTTAATTAGACTGCCTCTTTCCTCAAAGTTGGCACACTTGGTGCTTGACCATATAAGGTAGAATCAGGCTGGACCGCCTAAGACGCTTTAGATGCCATTCCAAAACTGAAAGCCAAGGGTTTCACTCACAACATACCTGCTAAGATGCTTCAAATTCTGCAAAAGAAACCTGAGGCGAGGCAGCCCCATGCTGACACTGAACGTAAACATTAACAAATTTTTCAGGAGAGAGCAAAGGTGGATTTTGGAATTTATTTTTAAGAATTTGGCAAAAGAAGCAGGAAAGGGAGTAGAATCTAAAAAATTACAACCTGCATTTAAAACTATTCAGTTACTTCAATCCAAATCTGGACCTCATTCAAGGTTTATGCTGATGAATAAGGCTAACGGTAAAACATGCCCAACCCGAGAAAAAAGTTCTCAGAAATGAAAGGAATAGTATAGTATGAGACTGCACTTAATCATTCTGAAATGAGTCCTTGGCCAGATGTAGATGTATTAGTAGAAGGTGCAATCCCTGACACCAACACTTAAGTTGAAATACTTACATTGGAAGAGGTTTGCTCTGCCATAATGAAAATGCTGCTGGACCCAAGAGCGTAACACCCTAACATTTCAGGTTAGCCAGGGAGTCTTTAAGTGTAGCATTACATCAACATTTTGTCAGGTTGGGCAGATCCTATACTTGTTCTATACTGCTATACTTACTACAAGGGATGCTATATTTGCTCTTTGTCTTTTGTCTGAGCTCCATCAGAAATTCAGTCCTCCCTTGACAGCAGCATATGTTAGACGTAAAGGCACCTTTCAATTCTGTTGAAGGCTGTCCTGTAGAAGATTCCACAAGCCTTGGCATCAGTGCTGTCCTGTAGAAGGCTCCACAAGCCTTGGCATCCCTGACACCCTGCTGAGGTTAATTCAAGATGTCCATTATGGCTCAAGAGTGGGTGTGATGGGGAACTCATAGATCTGACAAGTTTCACTCAAGATCTTAGATGAAGCGGGAATGTGTCCTGGCTCAAATCCTGTTCTGCCATGCAGTGAATTGGCTCTCTGAACGTATCTCCTCAGATAGTGGTATAATGGTCAGTTCAGCTTTGTTTACTGACCTGGATTAGGCAGATGGTATCACCATCTTTGGCCAGGATGCAAATGACCTTAAAGATCCACTACAGCAGCATTTCTCAAAATGAGATCCATGGACCCATGGGGACCCATGAAGAACATTCAGGGAATCCATGGGATCTGCTGATCAACTTCTGCCCCTCCCTCCTGCCCCACCCCCGAGCGCCCTCTAGCACCTCCAACCCTTCATCTGATCCCACCCCACTAAGCTGGAGCTTTCACCTGCACCCTAATGCCCTGCCCCATCCTTGTGAGGGGCTGGGAGAATGAGTGACAGAGGGAAGGGGGTTGAAGTGAATGAGGGGTGGGTTTCAGAGAAAGGGTGGGGGGTCCTGGAAACTTTTGAAATACAAATGGGGGGGGTTGTCATTTTGCTAAAGTTTGAGAAGCACTGCACTAGATAGCTCAAGCAGAGCTACGTCAGACAGGAAGCTAAGGGTTTCTTGGGCAAAACCAAAAAAATCTAGTGTGTCAGCACAAAAACTGTGATATAATACACCCCTGGGGAAGAACAAACTGTGGAAGTAGCTGGTGATTTCATCTAAGTGGTTCATTGTCAACAAATGGGCATTAGGAAAATCCATTTAGAAGCCTCAGCCATGAAGAACCTGTACTGGCATCTGGAGCTGCTCTGCCCCCTGCCACCAAAAAAAGATACAATTCTATTCGAAAGTATGAATTCAACAAAGCTGTGTCATTTCAATCGTCTTATATGGATCTGAAACATGGGAACTGCAAAACAAGACATCCGGAGGCTGACGGCATATCAGGTGTATTGCCAGCAGTGACTAATGAGCATAACATGGTTTGATTTTATCAGTAATAGGCATGTATAAGGAAGAATTGGTCTCAAGAGGATTGACATAATCACCAGTCACTGCTAATTGGTACTTTTTGGTCAGATGGCCCACTTTGGAGATAAAGGCTCCTTGATGTCAGAAGAGACACTACCTAGCCACAGATTGGCAGCAGACTCATGGTTATCTGTGATTAACCTGGCTGCACCAGATCAGCAATAACTTGACAGAGTTTAAAGACTTGGAATAAAGCCAAACAAGGCAGCTATGGACATTTGGAACCATGGACCCTCACTCTCTAAGGACAGGTCTACACTAAAAGGGAAAATTGGATCAAGGCTAGGTCTACACTACAAAGAAAAGTCAGGGAAAGAGACACAAATTGTGAACTGCAATTTGCATATCTTTTTCCGCTTTTCTTTGGAAAGAGACTTTTCTGAAATTTGGCATGTCTACACAGCACGAAATTTTGGAAAAACCTTCTCTTTTGAGCCATCCCTTTTTCCTCGTGAAACGAGATTTACAGGGATAGCGAAAGAACATGTCTGCTGTTCTGAATTTTTTTCGGAAAAGCAGATGCATTCCTTGGACATGGCATAGCTTTTCCAGGATACCTCCGGAAAAAGGTTCCCCCCACCCTCCGAGTTCAATTTAGTGAGTCTTAAATAGACTCATTAAATCAAACTCCAAAAGATCGATCACGGCAGCATCGATCTTCCATTTAGACATGGCCTAAGTCCACTGCTATTGTTGCCTTCTCCCTTTCCTTCAGTCTGCCTGGGAGGCTCTGAGGCAGGCGTAGGGGAAGCATTGAGAGCACAGACAGTCTCCCTGCTGCCAGTTTCTATGGCTGTTGCCACAGCAGGCCCTGGCTGTGATTAAGAGCAGTTGTAGGGACATTACTGCTCAGCCCCTGCAGTCCTGGGATGGAGCATGCCTAACTGCTGTGTATGGCATGGTGCAAATATCGTCACGGGAGGGGATGGAACATGCCCAGTGCAGAAAGAATCTCCAGAGAATATAGCGGTGAGACTCCAAGAAGCTTCTAATGAGTATGTACAAACTGAGATTTTTTTAAAGCTTATACATTTGAGGGCATTTTCACAGGGACAGAAAAAGGCATATGCATGACATCTAGCTACCCTGGCTCCAAAGCATGGCAGTCCTATAGTATCTCAATGGAAATACTTGTAATAATTTATTAACATGGATATAGCAATGTGTTTTTTTCCTAAACTCATTCTCAGAGATGGTTAAACTGTTTTAGCTAAAGCTTTCCAAAACTGATCTGCCCAAATCAGACTCCTGGCATGGAAAATTTCAGTCTCAACAGTTAAAAGTTTTTGGCAAAGTTATAAGCTACAGCAAAGTGCAGTTTTATAAATGGAATGGTTTGGCAACCTCAACTCTAGGCTTCGCTACTTGCACTGCTTAGTATAGAATAGAACGACTGCTAAAAGTAACTTCCTTTTAAAGTACAGAGGGCCACATGACCAAAAAGATACTAGGTACCAGTTTTTCTCAAATTAAGAGCTTGCGTTGGTTGTGCTTGTAGCCATGATGGTACATTTTGTACACAGTTCACTTATGCAGTTGTAATGTCCGCTTTAAGGGGTACAAAATGTAACAAGATGATGCTGCTCCTTGCTTTTCTGTAGTGGGTTTAATTTATAGTGCTTGAAAATTATTAATAGCTGGTCATTAGTAGGTATAGTCTCTTTTCTCATAATACATTGTTTTAATTTTAAACTAGCACTTTGCCTGGTGAGTGTAATTATTGACAAAATGTCTGTTTGTCTTCATCCGATGATTAACTAAATCATCCTTTTCTTTCCAAGCAAGAGCTGTGTCCCTCTGCCCTAAATCTTCCTAGTTAGGAATGAGGGAGGGAAAGCAATTTAATTAAGTTAACTTTATTGACCCACTGGAGCTGTTGTTTAATGGTATGACTCCCTGGAGTCTGGCACAGGTAAATTGAATGAATGTCACAGAATATCACTTCCCTGCATTGCATATTTCAAACCTTTGCCAGGCAGCTTGGGATGAACAGCCAATCAGGGAAAAGGTTCCCCCCACTCAGCGTAGATGGCATTTCCCATTATGCTCAGAACAATGTACAGAGTGTTACCAATTCATGCCTGTGAGTATACTGAGATTGTATGTGGTATTCAGCTTTATATTCAGAAGACAACTTTTTCTGAATTGGCTTTTCAGCCATGTTTCAAAGATGCCTTTTTATGAAGGAAAGAAATCTAGCATGTGAATCTGAATGAATGTGCTGTGAGTACACCATTTAATATAAGCGAATCAATACATTCATTCTGCATGGGAAATCAGAATCTTATAGGATGATAAGAGAGCTCTTTGAGGGTTACGATTGTGATAAAATACTTGAGAATAAAATAGTCTGTTTCCTTGTCAGGTAATTACAGATGATAAACTGAAAGCTAAATAGACTAGGAATGTTTCCCATTGATACTAGTGCTTACCACTTGTTAGGTTACTATTTTCTTCTATTGTTAAAATCAGTGTCAAAATGTTTTATTCATCTATAGCTACAGCAGCTGTTGCAGATGACTGGAACAATATGTCCTTTTCTGTACTATTCCATAAATATTGTTTGTTACTAGATGATAAAATAATGTAGTTTAGTCTGCTACATGTGGACTGCTAGTCACTTTCTTTTAGAGTAATGATAGACAAGTGGTTCAGTCATTCAACAGCAACTTCATTCATAAAATATGTAAAGCATCTTTGATTAATACATGAGATCCAAAGATCCAGCACTACAACTCTGTATGAAGACTTACATGCTAATTATTGATTTAGGGAAAAGTAAGCATCATAATTTTAATGGTAACTAACAATCCTTCCTTTTTCCCCCCCTGGAAAACATGAGGAAGTCACTGTTTTAGTTTTTGAGGGTTTTTCCCCCTGTGTAGATCTGGAAAGATATTGTCAGAAAGCTTCAGGGTAATTATTTGAATTTGAAATTCCTTTCTTAAATAAAACATGTGCACACACAGAGAGGCTCTCTGCTCCTCAGCCTAGGTAGGGACACACTGAACCATATCAGCAGCTTGTGCAAACTAGCACAGCTGAATCCAATGGCTGTTGAGTTCGGGCTGAAGATCTGACCCATTGACTTCAATGGAATTTCTCAAAACATAAGGGGCCACTGTAAGGCAACTGATTTCAGGATTGGGACTAGTGTACAATGATATTTGCTAGTGGTAATATTGATTCTGCTTTGGGTATGTCTTGGTGTAGTCCTCTGGCGTCGCTATGAATATTTCTGTTCCTCTCTGGTCTCCGGTATCCCGTTATGCCATACAGAAGTTTGTAAAATACACCAAGTAACATTTTAAAGCAAATTTTAAAGTTGTGGCACAAACTAAAACCAGAAGATTCTCAGTAAAGTCCAGAAGATTCTCAGTAAAGACTAGCCCCCTGTCTTGAATTGTGAGAGTGAGCATCACAGCCTCTGTGCTAAGATTTAATTCCAGGAGTTCTGTTGCTTTTAACTGAATTTTATTTTCATGTGGCTAGTTGTTAATTTTGTTTGTTTCATAAAAGGAAAAAACCTGCTATGACAGATCTTTTGGGATCTGTTCCAGTGTCCAGTTCTGATATCTTGGTAAATTATGCAACAGCTACCTAAAGACACAAAGACTGTATTCTGAATCAGAGAGTGAAATGACATTTTTCAATACAGATGGTCTTATTTTGGGGCACTGGACAGGCATTAGATAGTTCCCTTTCTTTACTTGTATAATGTTTGTGGTATTTAGTCAGTTACTCACTAAGTCAGTGGTCCCCAACAGAGTGCCCATGGGCGCCATGGCATTTATGTGCGCCCGCCCGCCTAGTGACCAGGGCCGGCCCAAGCCACTCTTGCGCTCTGGCCCCCGGGCACATGGCGCATGCGCAGCCCCACCGCCGGGTGGCGGGAAGCCCCAAAAGGTTGGGGACCACTGCTCTAAGTATTGAAAGAAGGAAGGAATGTGTATCAGATAAATAGATCTTTATCACCTAATCTTGCAAACTCTTTCTCATGCAACGGACTAATCACACTGAATTCAAAGGGACTGTTTGCCTGAGTAAGATTACTTGTCTGAATAAAACTTTGTAGGATGATGCCCTTTAAAGGTGTTTAAAACAACAGGTGTTTATTTTTATGCGTATATTCTGTTTTCTTGATTACAATTATTATTCGAGTCTGTTACTAAAGTCTATTATTAAAAGTTGTAACGTTTAATAGCAGATATTTTAAACTCTACTGAGTGGGTCTGAATACTTTTCAAGAGCATATCTCACAGCAGATCAGATACCAGCCCAGGCCCAGAGTTGTCATCTCATGTTACCCACTTCATGCAAAAATATATTGCTTTAAAATCTAGTATCATCACCTGCTTTTGAAACAAAAATCCTTTAAGCAGACTTTTTTCTTTTATGGAGATATACCTTTCTCATAGAACTGGAAGGGACCTTGAGAGATCATTGAGTCTAGTCCCGTGCCCTCACAGTAGCACCAAATACCATCCGTGACAGATTTGCCCCAGATCCCTAAATGGCCCCCTCAGGGATTGAACTCACAACCCTGAGTTTAGCAGGCCAATGCTCAAACCACTGAGCTATCCCTCCCCCACTTATGGTGAAAAAGTGAAGATGCAAAAATTGTCAATTTTCTTCTGTTTAGTATATCTGCTGCAATGTGTCTTCTGATCTTTACTTCTGTTACCATTGCAACATCAAATACAACTATGAAAGAGGAAGGTGGATTATATTCTGCCATGTTCATCATCAACAAAATTGTCTTTTTAAGTTCCCTACCAGTAGATGACAAATAGAACTTTTATGGGGAGGGTTAAAAGGGTAAGAGGAAAAAGAAGTGTTATGAGGTTGATTTTGCAGCCTTTGAGATAGTAAGACTCATTGCTTTTCTTCTTACTTAAGCAAGTTATATGGAGTCATTGTGAAGAAACAGACGTGGAACACCATGCCTTTATGTTTAGAGGGCTTTTCTGAATCTAAACACAGGAGATAACAAAATTTACTTTCTAATAATCTTCTAACACAAAAATCAGGGACACCTGATTTAGTATACTATCTATTTCCACTATTTCAAAAAAAATCAGCCAATTCACAAAGGTATTTTAAGGACATTTGCAAAAGCATGAAAAGCCAGTAATAACTAACATCACAATTTCTACTTATAGAATAAAAATTGAATAGCTATTTCACTATTTGATGTTATGATCATCATTCAGACTAGGCATGAAAGGGGGCTGCAATTTAGGCCAGGGAACAGGCCAAGCAAATATTACATACCTGGATTTTGCTTTCTTTCCTACATGACTACCTTCAGCTACAAGAAAAAAAAATGTCCCCGTGTTATTGTTTCCTTTCCTAAAGGAAAGCAGTGGAATAGAGTTGTGAAATGCCACGTTACACTGTTAAAGAAAACCCCACGCTGATGGATGAATATTATTTGGGGTGCATGTCTGAACTTTCAGATTTAAAGCCAACTTCTGAACTCATAGGCAAAACCTGATTGAAAAAACTCTGTATTAGATGGATAAGCAAAGAGCTCTAGCATCACTGCTAATACAGAATGTGGACTGTAGATGCAGTGCCTATGTCAAGCCAGTCTCCACTCCCCTAAGTACAAGACAGTGGACAGTAGATCTTTATGCATGTGTCCGAGAGGATGGAACAAATTTAGCACTAAGAGATTTGTGTCTGAAACGACTTCTGAGTACTGCCACCAATTTGTCCTGCTATTTAAATACCCATATATCATAACTGTGTTTTCTTGGACTGTGTTGTTGTACATGGTTTCGCCTCCTTGAATTACCATACGCTCATTGTAATAGATATGGGTGAACAGGCTCAGATAAAATAAAAACTAAACAAAATTTCAGAATGAAACATTCTTTGTATAGATCAGAATTGTTTTTGCATCTCTTTCCTTCTGCCAGCAGATGGCACCATATAGAAAATGGAACAGGAAAGCCAATGTTGTGCTAGTTCCTGCCTCCTTGGTTGTACTGCAAAAGTGACAAGGAGTCCTGTGGCACCTTATAGACTAACAGATGTATTGGATGTATTGAAGCAAAATACTAAGAGATGTATTGGAGCAAAAGCTTTCGTGAGCAAAGACCCACTTCGTCAGATGCATGCCCATGAAAGCTTTTGCTCCAATACATCTGTTAGTCTATAAGGTGTCACAGGACTCCTTGTCGCTTTTGCAGATCCAGACTAACACGGCTACCCCTCTGATATTTGGTTGTACTGTGAATTTGTGGATGCACCCCACTTCTTTTTCACATCAGGCAATCACAGAGAGAGGAGAAGTTGTTTTCTTGAGTTTGTATGTTGGTGGTGGTCTCTACCAAATTCTCTTGAAAATCTGGCCTAAGGTTTCAGGTTCTTGCCTCCTCCACAATGTTGGGCTGGCTCATTTTTTCCACCTCTATTATAATTGTTCCCCAATAAATGTTGTTTTCTTTTGCCTGTGGGTGGTGCTAGAAGTAAAAGTATATATGTACAGGGCCTTTTGTTCACTAATACATTAGGCAGTATAGATCCGTATTTCTGAATCATCCAAACAAACACCTTTTATTTTTCTTTTACACATCAATGTCATGCCTTTGTTTCCTTTCCAATTTAGGGGACAGTGATGTGTTTAGCTCTTGCATTCCTGAAAGAGAAGGACTCTATTGTTTTCATCATCCAAACAATAGATATTGCCTAACTGTAGACTTAATTTTCCTTTTCCGAGTCAGGCACAGAGTGATCTTTACCGATTGCTCTAAGTCTAAATCTTCTGAGTGTCAGTTTTGCCTACCCAATTTCAGGTGTTACCAACATGAATTGGATCTTAATCTAAGAGCACAACACTATTTTAATTTTTCATCACCACTCGTATACCAGGAACATGTAATAGTATGCTAATTTATTTTGTTCACATCAGCTAATCAATGTCAAAAGAACTCAGAATTCTGAACTATTTACTACTGCTATACTTTGTGTAGAACTAAAGAATTACAATGCTCTCTGGTCTATAGCAAAACATGCATGATTCAATATTGAATTGAGAAGCAAGTGATATGAGCAAATACACTTATCTTAATAAATAATTACATGTGATATATACTGTACATAGAGCTGGTCAGGATACTTTTAATTAAAGAGTATTTTGTTTGAAAATGTCAATTCGTTAAAACTGATGTTTTCCCCTAAAGGGTTAATTTTTACTAGAAAAGGCTTCTTAAGTCCAGGGTGGAATTTCTCGTCAAAAAAGGAGGTGGAAAAGGGAGGCAGAGTGTGGGCAGGAGAGGGAAACACAGCCAAGAATTGTCAATAGGCCAATAGTAAGGGCACTCCACCTGGAATGCAGTAATCCCAGGACATGTCTCTGATCCGAACCATTTATTGGCCAAGTCTAATTGTATACCTATGATGTCTCCGTGTGTATGTATTTCCTTGAATTTTTGGAACTTCTGCCAGAAGTAAAATCCAATAGGACCTGCCTAGAATAGCCTTGGCCAGTACAAACTCTGAGCATCCAGATTACTAGTCCTGTGATGATCTCGAATTTTAAATGGCTAATGTTATTTCCACAGTTAGACAAACATCATGGGCTGTGCAGAGCAGTATTATTAAGAGTGCAATAGTATTCTTCGATTTAAACAGCTATAAAAAAGTTAAAAACCAACTTAGATTTGTTATTGAAACAGAAGTTATATCTGCCAGTTTGTGGTTTGCATAATAAGAAGCAGGAGAAGGAGTAACTTGAAATATATCTTGGAAATAGAAAAATAAAACTGGAGGTGATATTGTGCCATAAAGATTAGTTATGAAGAATTATTTTTTAAAAATTTCCATAGCCCCAAAACATTACTTCTAAACCCATCTTCTATATCTACAATATAATTTAATCAGTGGCTATCCTGGGAAAGAATGTTGACAATATAACTGTCTCATGAATCTGTTTTTTAAAGAAACCCTGGAAAAAAGAATCCTAGATATTATGGGCCAAGTTCTGCTCACAGTCACACTCCTGTAACTGATTTGTGCAGGGCTGGTAGATGAATAAAGCACATCTCCTCTGGTCTATTCACTCCTTCACCACTACCACTTGGATCCCCAGAGCAAAGGAAGCCTTCCACTGCCCCAGCAGAGGGATAAAGGCTACCAAAGAGACAGCAAAGTCTCCCCTTTGCACAGAAAGAGATCTGTGTGCCAAAATAACCTTACACACATGGATCACAAGGGCACAGAATTAGACCCCCCTAATTCTAAAGAACAATCTTATACAGCCTGCTCCAGAGCAAAAAGCCTTCCACTGATTTTAAGCCATTGGGAGGCAGCAATGTACTTGCTAAGCCCAATGATCTTTTAAATGTATTTTGTCACATTTATTCTACTTATTGATCCTGTTTCCTTTCCCCTGATTTTGTATTCTGAACAATGATAACTGATTCAGAACCTAAGACAGGTTCATTTGAATGGCAATGGTTTGATGATGATGTCACTGAACATACATTTTTAGAGGGTGGGAGGCATATTTTAAAGAGTAGTGTCACATCTATCAAATACATGGTATGTGTTGCCCTTCGTGGAAGATTATGATTTGTTTGAAAGCATCATGACGCTAATTTAGAACAAATGGCACCTTTGCTGCTGTGGCGTTCCCTGCAGCAGCAGCAGATCCAAAACAGATCCATCAGAAAAGGGGCAGGGTGGGGGCTGGAATTGGAGAAGATCCATGGAAAGAGTTCATAATCATTCATAGCCTGGTGTTCATCTCAGAGTCCTCAGTCTTCCAGCAACACTGGATATGCATTTGGGTATTGACATGACCCAATATTCTGTCCAGCTGCTGGGCCAAGAAACTGGGCTGAAAATTTGGGACATAGTGAATAAGTAAAAGGGACTGGACTTTCTTTAGTGTCATCCTGCAAGCTTCCTGTTGGACGGAACCACTTCACACAAAGTCAAATAAGTCCAGTGATAACCAAGGTGACACTTTTGCCAATCAACTTTCCAGGTTATCAGTGTCATCAATTTGTGCTCAGGTTAATCAGTCATGGGCCATTGTAGAGCTTTGCCTGGAAACATAGGATTCCAGAAGTGAAAGCAGCTCGTCATTTTGAGTGTACTAATGGGTTGACTGTATTACAGCCTGCGTATAATTCTGAATTATTCCCCATTCCAAGAGCAAGCCTCTTCCATTACAACTAACCAGTCACTCTTCTAATGATAACTGTTGACATTTTGAAAGACCTGGATTGTAATCAATATACAGGAGTTATAGTTACTGATCTGAGAAAACTGGTACATAAGCAATTATGACTATCTATGGTGTTCTCAAGCAAAGTAAGTGCTGTAATTCTAGTTAAATAAGAGATTGACTACATAATGGCCTATTTAAGGGCTTTACATCTGAGGGAGGAATTCAAAGAAAAAATCTCATGAGCTGTCTATAGATTTTATACTTTTTATTTCTGAGTTTATTATAAGGTTCTATCTACCTAAAAGACAGATTATATATTTATGATATTTTTGTATTCAGATGCACCAGTCCCTGGCCATTATAATTAGTTGTGATCTGTGAACAGAATTTATATTATTTTCAACATCCAACCTCTTAAAAAGTGTCAGAAGTGCCACATTTGCTGATATAGTATTGTTGCCTGTTGCTTGGCCCAGATAAAGAGCTTTGAAGATACAAGGGGAATTTTTTTTAACTGTAATTAATACAGCAGCCTATGTCTACACTGCCCAGTCTTGCGCAAGAACATATGCAAATGAGGCACGGCCAGAGCAAAAAATTTCATGCAAAATCTTTTTAGCCAAAAATGCAGAGTTTGGTTGATTGACAAGAATGCTCAAATTGTTTCAATTTCAGGAAATTGCTTTCTAAGTAACTAACTAACTAACTAACTAAATAAATAAATGAACAAGGGACCGTTTTCTGAAGTCCAAACTGTTCATTTTCAAATTGACTTGGAAATACATTTGATTTTGTAATTTCTCTCCATTTTATTTTAAAAATCCCACCAACTAAATGTTTCAAACTTCAAAATCAAAACAAAACATTTTATTTTGGGTCAACCAGAATGTGTTGGTCGACTCAAAATCACACTTTTTTGAGCATTTCATTTCACCATTAAAAAAAATAGTCAGCTGAGTCCCAAATGATTTTTCACCATTTTTCAGTTCTGTTACTGAAACAAAAATTGGTTATTCACACTTCTTGAATTGCTAATCTCTCCCTCATGTTGGTCAGGGGATGTGCACTGTGTACAGTTTGTTGCTATATTCTAGCCTGAGAGGCCTGTGAGACAACAGACACAACATATTTCAGAAGAACTCTGCACAAGTTGCAAACAATGGAAGAGTTTCCGGCTTTCCTCCACACATGCATTCCTCTTAAGGAGGAGAGTTTGGGTACATCTACACAGCAGCATTATTTCAGAATAACTGACATTCTTCCAAAATAACAAAGAGCATGTCTACACAGCAAGCCATTATTTCGAAATAATGTCGAGCTGGAGGACTTCTTACTCTGACTCTTGTAATCCTCATTTCAGGAGGAGTAAGGGAAGTTGGAGGAAGAGTGCTGTTCCTTCGACTTCCTGCTGTGTGGATGGTGCCTAAAGTGGAAATAAGCTATTTCCACTTAAGCTACACAATTGCCGTAGCTGAAGTTGCATAGCTTATTCTGACTTTAGCCATGCTGTGTAGTAGATGTGTGCTTTGAATACAGGGAGATTGGATGTGGAAGGAGTGAGAAATTGAGAATGAATGGATAGGGTGGCAAAAAAAAAGTGGCAGGGAGGCTGGAAAGGATAGGGGAGTTTTCAGAAAGAAAGTTCAAGAGGAACAGGAGGAGGAGGAGGAAGAGTTTCAAATGGCAACGAGGAGTATAGACATTAAGGGATTGTTGGGAAGCTTACGGAATGGGGCAAAAGATGGAAAGAATAGGGTTGGGAAAGAGAAGAGAATCACACAAAGAGGAAGAATAGAAACAAAGAAGACCTATTTAGAGCAGAGCCCTTACAAAACAAACTGTGCATAAAATCAAAAAGTTCATAACATTGAACATCACAAAATAGCAATGTACAATTGAAAGTGCACTACATCACTTTCTTCTTATCCTTCGCATCACAGCAAAACAATTTCCAATGCATTGAAGGCATTTGCTCTTCACTGACATCACTTCCATTGTGTGATTTATTTATTTTTTCCCAGAAGAGGAACAGAGTTTCATACAACTAGTCTTTTGCAATATTGATGTTTCTAAAACTGAGGTTGTTATTTACCGAGCAGTTTAATATGCTGGCTACTGTGAGGAATATCCTACCAAAGCCAGACAAAAGTGGCTACCATATCATCACTTCCACAAGCCAAATACACAGGGAAGCCTTGAAACTTAACTTCATTTACAGATTTGATTCCTAGTACAAAGGTATGAATAAAGACATTAGCTGGATGGCCCACTACATTTCACATCCTAATGACATTAAAAAACCAAACAATGAGTAGTTAAGAACAATTTGCGACTTCTCTATCAGCTTCATGTAGCATGGAGATTCTAATTGACTATTTCTTTCCCTTTTTTTCCACTTCTCTCCCCCTATCCCTTATTTAGTTCAAAAATGGACCTTTAATAACTCCATTCATCTGAAGAAGTGGGTTGTGCCCATGAAAGCTGATGTTACCATCTATATGTTTTGTTAGTCTTTAAGGTACTGCAAGACTATTTGTTGTTTTTAAAGTTTCTCGAGTTACAGACTAACTCAGCTACCCCTCTGAAGCTTTTGAACATATCATCATTGTTAGTTTTACTGTTGTAAACATTTTATTATGGCCATATTATTTTGTATTATTTTGTCATGTGACCCTGACAGATCATCCAAGCTAAATAGGGTTAAGGCATATATGAGTACTTAATGGGAGGCCTGTTAGGAATAAGTGCTGCAGGCAGTTATTCATTTCTAGAGAATTAACGAACCACAATCTTAGGGCTACAATGCCACTTAAGGTATTGTGTTTTGTCTGAGATGTGAATCAAGTTCCTGACAAAGAAGGCCTTAAAGTGTACGTAAACCCAGTGCTCCTGGCCAAATTTCAACTCACAGTCATCCTTAGTAAGTAATTTAAAAAATAATATAAAATATTTTGTTCATGTAGATCTAGCCCATGTACAGCATCTCTGCAGCTTAGAAATTAATTGGTCAAATAGATTTGGGCAGGAAACGAAATTTTACTGCTGACATGAATCATCTTCAATAAAGAATGTTCTTCCAAAATCCAATTCCCCATACAGTCAGTGAAACATCTAGAGTTTATTTCACAAGGGTGTTCTTAGAATTAGGTTGTTTTTGTTAATAAAACTACTTTTCTTTTTTAGATGAAAGTTGTTACGAAAGACCAAATACTTATGCATTAAGCATTTATTGTTCAAGGATGCAGATGGTTGTATATTTAGTTTTTTACACAATAAACATAATATAAAAGGACCACATAAAGGGGAGCAAATAACCATGTTTACTAATTGTACACATGCAAGGTGTAACTATTATATCCTTTCTCTGGCAGGTTCTATACCATGAACACAGAGCCACTAGAGCACTCACAAACTACTTAAAGGTATATTACCCAAATCTGATACACTGGCTGGTTGACTATATTAGAGGACTGATATTAACTGATTATTATATAATTTGCTGCTGGTTACAAAGTGCTTTATCTTACAAGACTAAACTGAGAAAAATCTTGAATTAAATTAAAAGCCTAAAAGAAAGTTAGGAACACAGCTTGAATATTTTATAAATGGAAGGAGAATTTTGAGTCTGAAATCAAACCTGGCTATTACATTTAGGGCCAATGGTATTTTTTGTGTGGGGGGGGGGGGAATATAACAGTGTTTAGGATACCCTTCAGATGTTTGAAAAATGAAAGAAAGAAAATAATGGTATTCCTGGTTTCGAATGTATAGTAACCACTGCTTTTTTTGTGTAACAAAACAAAACCAAAAAAAAAGGTGCTGTTACTCCAGGGGAAAAGTTGTTGAGCTCTGACTGGAGGTGCCGGTACTGAGTACCGGGCAGTACTGTGACAAAAAAAAGCACTGATAGTAACGTTCTTCATTATCCAAGAAAGAGGCTTCTTATTTTAATACAGAGCAAGGAAAGCTATAACAGATACAAAATTTGTTGGAAAATAATAGTATTAGAAAAAGGGCAAAGTTTTCTGGTTTTGCTACATGTTAAAATATAGTTGGATTGTAGTCAATGTAGTTAAACCGCTTATCTTCTTTGTGCTTCAGATGTAGGGTGAGATTCTGCAAGCATTCCACATTCAGAGCTCCCATTGGGCCACAGAATACTAGCTGACAGGCAATAATAAGGGGAAATGTGTGCTTTTGGTCTCTGCTAAATTTAATTTATCTAATAACAGTTTGTAAATTAAAATCATTATGACAAATGATCTGTTCTCATCACCATTTTAGCCATCATATCCCAAGTTAATTAAATGACATTTTAATGCTGTTTATGTAGTTTTATTTTAAATGTTCTGTATATGTCAAAAACAAAGTAAAGTGCCTATTTTTGGAACATGTTCAAACTCTCACAAACTTATTAGCTTTGAATGAATTTTAAACTGATAGCTTTTTTTAAATTGTGGTTCATCATTTTCAGTTGTCAAACTCTGCTTTAGGAGGGATTTTCATAGCTTATAGCATGAGAGGACCAAATTTTGCTTCATATTTGTCTATTGTCTATGAAAAGAAGTGGATAATTTTTCAAACTTTTCCCTTATTGTTTATAATAACTCTTGAAATTTAATTCTGTTTTCTCGGTTGTATATTGCATTTTTGGATTGCTAATAAGAGCTCATGTGTGCTATGTCTGCTCCTTGTTTTCTATCCTCAAGTTATGTGGTGGTTTTCTGTGGTTAAACAGCTGCTGCATTCTCTTCCAGAGGTGACTGCCTTGTAATAACTCCATTCCATTTTCATTTTGGTAGTTAATTATTAATAAGATAGTATATAAATATAGTATAAATCTATATATAGTATAAATATGGCTAGAGAATATATAATGCTGTGATGTGGTATAAAAGTACTGTCACCTTGAATTTGGGGTTGCTGCAGCTGTTGTACTAACAGAAGCTACCCAGACGCCTAGATTGCAAACTCAAGTAACAAAAGTGTGCGATGTTGTGAATGACCAGGACTTAGGGTTTTAAAAAGAGCTAGATAAATTAACTGAGACTAAGTCCATCAATGGCTATTAGCCAGGATCGGCAGGAATAGTGCCACTAGCTTCTGTTTTTCAGAAGCTGGGAATGGGTGACAGGGGATGAATCGCTTGATGATTATCTGTTCTGTTCATTCCCTCTGAAGCACCTGGCATTGGCTAGAGAATACTGGGCTGGATGGACCTTTAGTCTGACCCAGTATTAGGGTGACCATCCATCCCATTTTTACTGGGACTTTGCCTTATTTAATCCCTTAACCCGGTGTCCCAACTTTTTTTTAAAAATGAGCATATTGTCCCAGAGGAGGAAAGTGAGGCTTCAGCCCCACAGTGGAGGGCAAGGAGGGGAGGAGCTGCTAGTGGTTGGGGCTCCAATGGCTGAAGCTCCAATCACCAGTGGCTTCCCTCCCCACCCTGTATGCTGTGGGGCAGAACTTCATCTCTGTACTTTACCCAGTATGGCTGCTGTTAGGTTCTTAGGTTCACCCAAACTCTTGCATCATTATCAACAATGTGACCTCAGACACCTTCAGCCTCTTCTGGGGTAGACAAGGACACTCATTGTCTCTTACTTTTTTATTTGGCTCTTGAAGCCTTGGTAATAGGTATATGAGGTCCTCTAGAGATCCAAGGCATGTGTCTTAGTTCCCTGGAATATAAATTGATGTTACATGCTGATAAGGCCCTTTTGTATATACCCAAACTAGAAACCACTATTCCAGCCCTCCTACCACTAATTCAGAAATTCAGAGGAATAGCTAATTACAAAATGGGAAAATTGGAAATCTTCCGTTATCATGTAGTGGGCCTTTTTCTCAGTAGAATTTCCTTAGGCAAACTGATGCAATTAAGTAATTAGGTATAAAAGTATCAAAAAACGTTAACAAATTAATGATACATTTTGACCCTGTACTCTCTCAGACAACTAGTGACGTATTATCTTTTCCTGAGCCCATGGGGAAGGGTTGATACGGTGGTTAAATTTAATGAAGGGCGTGTTGGGGCTCAAGCATTTTTGTTTACATTTGTAACTGATGTGGCAAGCCTAGAGGGAAGGGCTCCGCCCTGGTAAGCCGTGGCACAAATGAAACACTGGGTTAATACAATAACAATGAATATTCTACCTAGGTTCCTCTGTATTCTAAGCAGCCTACCTGTAAGTAATCCTTCCATTTTGGCACATGAAAGGAGATTTCCAAAACAAAACCTGTTATGGAATTTTGTCACAACTCTAAGAGTCTGGTCAGTGATGTAGCGAGGGGGGGTAGTTGCCCCCGGGTGCCACGCTAGTGGGGTGCCAGTTTAGTCCCGCTCCACTCTTCCTGTCATCTTTTGGCTCGCCTGCTCCTCCACCACCTGCCACTGCTGGCTAGAACCTCCTCCCTGCCTTTCCGCCCCCAGTCCGACCCTCCTCCATCTCTGCTGGCGGGTTAGTGAGTGAGGGGGCCCAGCCCCACTCTGGAGAGGGTGGGGAAAGACATGGTACAAGCTACCCTCTCCCCCCTCTTCCCAGGGTCGGGCTCAGCCATGTGCCAGGTTTGGGGCCCAAGTGCAGTGGCAGAGGGGGGCAAATTTTGCCTTTGCCCCCAGGCACATAACACCCTCGCTATGCCTCTGAGTCTGGTTCCTGGAGAAAATCAACAAACAGGTCTGACTGAAAAATGTGGTGTAAATTCAAATGTTGATGCAGAGAGACATATTCAGCCCCATGTAGCAAAAGTGTCTCATATTCCAGCATTTTTACAAGATGACTTTGCTCACAGGTTGTAGGGTAATAGCTTAAAAATGCATGTTTCTTCACTGTCAATAATTTTAAGTCTATTGAGAGTCTTCCATTTCCCAACAAAAGGACTTACACTGCTTCATCCTAGCAGTTCAGTTCTTGTGTCCTTCTGAGGTGCATTGAGCTCTGTCTATTTGAACATTGTGCTCGGTGCCAGAAAGCAGGTGCCCTTTGAATCTATGGAATCAGATTTGTTGTCCTACCTGATTGTCAAAATGACCTTTTTGGCTGCTTTCTCCTCAGTAAAAAGGCAGTGTATTTGAGTTGGGAGCCTGAGAGAGACCTGCAGAATTGCTGTTTGCTTACCCGAAAACTTTCCCATTCCTTCAGGAATAGGTCCAGAGATCCACCCTTCCCTGAGAATATACTAAGGGAGATCACTTTCACTTACGGTAAAGGTAAGCAACCACAAAATCTCTGAGTCTCAGGTTATGTGTGCCCAAGTATATAAGCACCTAACAATGTTAGAGAAGTACTATTACCCCTATTTTATAGATGGGGAACTGAGGCATAAAAAGACAGAGACTTGCCCAAGGTCTGTTGTATTGCCATGAGTTGAACACCTGTGTCCTGGCTAATCACTGAGGTATTTTTTCTCTATATAATGTTCAAAACATTTTTAAAGGGATGGAATAAAATATGCTATGGGATTGGAAATGAAAATTGGCTACCCTTCTTCTCCTGATTTTGTCTCTTACGTTGAACAGTTTTCTCTTTCCTGGTCTCCTACTATCAGTTTTTTTTTTTGTGGCTGCACCTAATGACAGTGTATCTGGCCCAGGGTGTTCTATGATTTGTCAAAGAACACTCTAAGAAAATTAGCTTTGTATAAGGTTTTGATAGCTCTGACATGAAATGCCAATATTTACCTAAATTTAAGTATTGTCTGCTAACATCAATACAATATGTATTTTGTATGGTATTTTATGATGAAAAACTGCCAATAGAAACTTAAAGGCTTTTCTTATTTTTAGATGTATTATTAACTCTAACCCTTTAGTAGCTGCCTGGTCAAATGCTAGTCAAATTCCGCAATAGCACAATGATTGCACTTTCATTGTACCAACAAATTGAACCATCTACCACCTGCCTTTGCATCAAGAATTTCCTTACAGGCCTTCTCTTCTATAAAATGATTGAAAAGCAGAATGTACATAGCATATTAAAAGATCTGATCATTTTAGGCAAGATATCTTATTTTCCTGATAATGAGATTGTATTGATTTCTCTGGTGATAGAATTGAAATCCCCCTCAAGTCAATTTTTTTGTATGTTTAGGGTTTTTTTTAATTCATATGTCCCTTCTTAGTGTTTCTATAACTGCTAAGGACAATATTTGCTAAAGTTCTAGGAATACAGAAGACCAAAGTTAAGTTGAGCTCTGTCTCCCCAGCAGGCAAACTATTTTGAGCAGAAAAACATTTTGCTTTATGGAAGCTAGACTATAAAAGGCATACATAACTGTAATAGTCTTAAATGATGAATAGTATTGTGCCATTATTCATATTCAGAAGTGCAGCTAATGTCCTTGGTCTACATTTTGTATGAGCTATGCTAATGTTCTCGTTTCAAAATACAGATGAACGTGAGCAGCATTTTGTTTTCTAAGCCAAACCCCTTCACTAGAGATTTTTAATCTTTCTGAAAGCTGACAGTGTTTCTCCTGGAACTGTTCTTCATTTTATCTAGCTATTTTGCATATCTATATATAAATAAAAAACAAAATATTTCCCCCCTTTCGACACCAACCAGTTAGCCAATATTTGGGGTCTTACAAGTTGTTTCCATTAAGGGGAGAAACTGATGTTGGAGTCAGATACCTTTGATGGAATCCTGTTTATTTACAAAGAATGTAAACAAAGTCTTCTTTACTTAAACACAATAAGAATCAAACATCAGACAGCTTTCCTTTGTCATGGTTCCAAGCCTCTTTCCAACTAGCACTCTACCTAAAGGCTCTGTCTCTTATGTTTTTCTTAGGACCACACTACAAGTGCTTCTCTGGCTGGCTGCCAGGCTTCACTGCCTTTTCTGCTGTGGTGTTTCTGATGCTTCTTTCATACATATGTCGCTCTATCCAGCATGCCCCAGTCCCTTTCCTTTATGTTCAGACTCCAGGGAAGACCCCCTAGCTAGCACCTACTCCTCCCTTGCGTGGGAGCCTGCATTTTGAGCAGCAGCTCCTGTTTCCTCAGCTAAAGGAGCTTAAGATGTTTTTTACATTTATCCTAAATAAAAGGTATCCATTATACCTATCTGCTTTAACAAAGTTTCACCCAACCCCGAGCTTAACAATATTCATGTATGTGAAATATTAGTAAAATAGAGTGTTAAAGGCACAAACACGTCACTTCTTTGAACTCTTAAAAGGCAGGATGGTAAGTGGTTTTGAATTATTTTTAGCTCTGTAGCTAGCAGTGAATAAATACATTATTTAGACCTTTTACCAAAAACACAGTAATTTCTTCTTCGTACCAGTCAACCAGCAACACCTTCTTACACCCACTAACACAGTTAGTCATTTCTTTTGTGAATCTTTCCAAATAAACTAACCCCGTATTCAAATATAATTGAAACAACTTTGTGTGTGTGCTACTGTAAGGAAAAAAATCAGCTGTTACCTTAACACTAACAGGCAAAAATAACTTTGGAGCTAGTGGCTAATTGTTTTTCTCAGAAGGTATTTTGCTCTTTTAAGCGCTTGTGAAATGAACAATACACATTGCCCTTTGCAGCGACAGTCTATCTGTATATACTATTTGAGGGCTCTGTCTCTTGGAGCCTGACTCCTCTGTGACCTTTCTATGTGTCTTGTTCAGTGCTGGAGTGTACAGGCTGTTCCTTCTGAACAAGCAGTGAGCTAGGCAAGGGCCTAAAGGAGTCTCTCCCTTTGTGAGAATTACACCCCTGTAAAAAATTTCCCCCTCTTCTTACCTCATATTCGATCCAGGGCATGTCTGTTTCCCTGCTGACATAGTACTCTTCTGCAGAATGACATTCGCCCCTGACAATAGGGCCAGCGCAACAGCCTGTGTACCATTTCAGGGCTTATTAGGGATTTTGTTGGTGCAGTAGGCCTTGTGCTCACTGTGTCAGGAATTTCAGGCCAGCAAAGTAGACATGTTAGCTTTGTATGATAATGACATTAGGGATCCTCCAAGGAGCAGCCTACATCCCTGACATGCAGGAAGGTTATTTTTATTCTACTCAAACTGCTGTCAATGGAGAGGAATGTGTAAGAGGCCATGGCTGGATAATAATTTTAGGTTCTTCCCCCAGACAAAAGATGTGTTCTTGAGGTCAGTATGAGGGAGTCATTTTTCTCTCTCCTCTATAATATTCCTGGAGATGGAAATGGATGTTCACTGGCACAAGGAACAAGACTGTCAATGATGGAAAAATTACTAAAGAGGCCATCAAAAGTTGAGATCCTTTGAGAAAAAATGACCCACACTGCTGGTGTCCTTCCCTCTCATCTCACCTTATTAATTGAAAAAAATGGATAAAAAATACTATGGATGATTCATAGCCAAATGACCCCTCTTCTGTTCTATAGACTTCGTTCTACTGCCCAGATCTCCATGAATGCCTTCCAGTAGTACATTAAGCAACATGATTAACCTCTGTCATATGTGATTTGTTCCCTCTTAGCCTCTCCCCAGAGAATTGTGGGCAATGGAATGTTTTGGTAGTTTCATTGTATTTTAATAAAAATGTTCCAGTTGCTATATGGTTATATTAGAGAAGGCCAGATTGAAGTAGTAGCCTTTGTCTTTGGAGCAGAAGGCGATGAGGTTTCTGATGGTCCTTAGTTTCTGTGTGAGTTCATTCCATAGTTTCAGATCAACTCCCCAAAAAAGGAAAAACTTAAACAATGAATAGTCTAGCAGCACCTTAAAGATAACAAAGCATCTAGATGCGATCTATGCCCACAAAAGCTCATGATACCAACAAAGTTCTGTCTCTGGCACAGAAAATCTTTACCTATATGGAGAAAGCTCCACTGTGCCAAAGGAGTGTAGTTGTCAACCATGGTCCTCATCCTACAGCTTTAGGTAGTCTAAATAATTTGGGCCTAGCCCATTGAATGTCTTGAAGATACCCAAGTCCATTCCTGCCTGTCCACCTCGCTGTTCAAAGGCAGTCCCACAGGAGAATGCGCTGAAAGCTAAGGTAGCTAACACTTGCATAAGCACTACAAGAAAAAAGCAAGGAGAATGATATAAATGAAAAACTGGGAATGGGGTGGATCTCAAGGGCAGGGGAGCTCATTTCTTTGCCTTTTTTTCCTGCAGAGGCTTCACAACTTACAACTGTACACCTGATTTTAAAAAAAAAATTCTTATGGCTTGTCATAGCAGACAGACCTATAGAATAGGTGCCTTCTCTAGAGCTAGGACCAACAATCTCCCATGGCTTTGTAATTTCCAAACTGTGGATACCTTCTGTTGAACAAGGCCTTAATTGCTTACTTAATGCATTAGTATGCTTTACAGCTTAATTGCCATGCATGTGCGGGTTTGTGTTGTAACCTTCATGCTGTTCATATCCAGTGAATTTGATTATGCTTTGGTTTTTGGAGAACTATGCTTTTTAAAGTTTTACGCATTCAACAGAAGCTTGCTCAAACTGTCTACTGATATTGCTATTCAACTGAACATAGGCCATTAAGACAGAGTACTGAATATGCTTGTGCTTTAGACAAAGATTAGACTTTATTTTTAAAGTTTGAATAGTTTTTATCCTGGTGGATGTTGCTGCTGTATTTGCCGAGCTTGATCCAAAAGAATTGAAGCACGTGGTTAAAGCAAAGAGTGGCATGTGGTTCATGAACCCCATAATTAGTTCCTCTTCCTAGCTCTAAGCAGTAATTAAATCTGCCACTTCTGCTCTGCTGATTCATTTATTTAGCTATTTAATTGCTCAACTGAATACGTCTTTATCTCCGGAACTGCAACATTTTATTCAGACAAAGAAATAGCATAATCCATTTTTTCCCAAGACCAGGGACGTGTGAAAGAAAAGAGCATTAATACAACATGATTTGGTGGTTTTGTCACTTTACATTTATCAAATAAAACGGTGTTTCAGGGAAAACTTCAACTGATGCTTAAGGTTAGCTTTCCATAGATAGGTTTGTTTCCTCTAAGAGCTCATTATGTTAAACTTTGAGCTCTAATACATCTCTTCTAAGTTGCCATCAGGGTCATGAGTTAAACAGAGGAGCTCTCCGGGAATAATAGCAATAATTATGTATAAAGTAGGAAATCCAACCGCTGCTCTACTGGCAGCAGATTTTTATCAAGATTTTAAAAATGTAGATGTACAACATGCTAAAAAATAACTTTCCTTCATAAAATGCCTTTTTGAGATCTTTCTGATGAGTATGTGATTAATGACCATGATGTCTTTGTAAGATTCATCTATATGTCTGGGAGTTGTGTCTTGAATATGTTCAAGTTAACCAACAAGAATACTTATACCATGCTGGTGCACATTTGCATAGGTTTTCTTCTCAGAGTTTTTAACATCGTTTGAAGGATACAAAGATTCCTCCATCATTTTTATCCACAGTTTGCAAAAATGGATGGGAGAAGTAGTTTAAAAAAGTAAGGTCCAAACCAAATGACAACTGTTATGAGAAGAAATCTGCTTTAGACTTTGAAAAAAAATAGTAATCTTTTTTTAATTGTCATGTCTTTGTTCAATATGTCTGCCTAAAGGTATAAAACTTTAGGTGCCACGTTACTATTGTCTGGGTCTTTCTCACTCAGATTAATATTCATATTGGACATTTTGCTGTCTTCTTACTAAGATAGTTGTGTTTAAAACTGTCCAGTTCTCTAACTATATAATTGTTTTTTCCATGCAAATTCATTATTTAAAATTGTTCACAAATTACCACTGGGGTAAAGGTGTTTTTACCTGTATGAAGTTTGTGTTCCATTCTTGGACTTTAGGACTTGGCTGAAAGATACTTAAATTTCACTGTTTTATTGATTTTTTTTTTCATTGTTATCCTTCTGCATGAGCCTCCATTAAACAAATAACAATGGTTTTTCAACCCTGCCAAAACTGGAAATCTGGCAAGCAACTCTGTCCTTACAAGATTGTCTCATGATTTTCTGATCATAGTCATAGAAATATAGTGCTAGAAAGGACTTCAAGAAGTCATGTCCAATTCTTTGCACTGTGGCAGGGCCAAATAAACCTAGATCTTTGCTGGCAGGTTTTTGTTTTTAAAAGCATCCAGTGATGGGGACTCCATGATCTGACTTGGAAGCCTGCTCCAGAATTTAACTACCCTTATGGTTAGAAAGTTTTTCCTAATATCTAACCTAAATCTCCTTTGCTTCAGATCACGCCCATTACTTCTTGCCCTACCTTCAACGGACATGGAGAACAGTGGATCACTATTCTCTTTATTATAGTCCTCTACATATTGGAAGACTGTTATTGAGACCCCGTCAGTGATCTTTTCTAAAAACTAAATATGCCCTCTGTTTATCCTTTCTGCATAGGTCGCTTTTGTTGCTCTCCTCTGGATTCTTTCCAATTTGTCCACATCTTTCCTAAAGTGTGATATTCAGAATTGAACATAGTATGCCAGCTGATGTCTCACGAGTGCCAAGTAGAACAGTTACCTCCTTTGTCTTATTATATGCAACATTCCTGTTAATACACACCAGAATCGTATTAGCCTTTTTTGCGGCTGCATCACATTGATGACTCATATTCAATTTGTGGTCCATTATAACCCCCAGACCCCTTTTTAGCAGTACTATTACATAGACAGTTATTCCCCATTTTGTCATCATTCATTTGATTTTTCCTTTTTAAGTGCATTACTTTGCACTTGTTTTTGTTGAATTCAGACCAATTCTCCAATTTGTCAAGGTCATTTTGAATGTTAAACACATCTCCCAAAGTGCTTGCAACCCTTCCGAGTTTGGTACCATCTGCACACTTTACAAGCATAATCTCTACTCCATTAGCGAAAACATTAGGGATGTTGGATAATGTTTATTTTAGTAATTGTGTACCTGCAGCAGTTACACAGTTACTAAAACCCTTACCCCAAGGGTGGTGAGCCAGTGCACTCCAGCCCCACTCCCAGAGAGCCCACTGCCACCCCATGTATCTGCATCAGAGGCAGCAGCGTGGGGTGGCAGGCAGAGCCAGTCCATAAGAGGAGCCAGTTTTAAAATGGGGTTCCTGGGCAGGCCAGCTCCTGCCTGCTGCCCCTGTTCTGGGGGCCCGAGCTCCCCACAGACAGAGGCTGCTCCAGCATCCTGCCTACTCCCCTCTACCCTCCCGCTGCACCTGTAGGAGGCAGCAAGTGGGGACAGGCAGCTCCACAGAGCTGGTCTGCATGGAGAGCTGGCTTGAAAGCTGTCTCCCCTCACATATCAGCTCCTCTCTGTCAGAGACAGCAGTGCAGGGTGGCAGGGCAGGCAGCTCCACAGGGTCTGGTGCTCGTGGGTGCTCATCACCCAAATTGCAGTGTAGTTTCTGGGAACAGGGCTGCCCCTAGGCACGTACAGGCCCCAGGCCCCATATATAGAGGCCTGGGGCCAGGTCACTCCACTTCACACCACTGAGGTGAAGCAGAGCGACCGAGCTGGAACAGAGTGGTGGAGTGGAGCATCACTCTGCTTCCCGAGTGCAGGAGGGCCCAACCCCTGTTGCTGGCCCAAGACACTCTAGGTAATCCCCCAGGCAGCCCTTTGCTAACCGCAGGCTAACCTCAGTAACCGTCCTGTCCATAGGTCAGTTGAGGCGGCCACCACAGCCCTCCCTCCAAAGCATGTGGTGGAAGGAGCCCTCTCACACAGTCCTATGGACAGGATGGCTGTGCCTGGAAATACAATATTTTCCATTTGCTTTCAACAGAAATTGTGCACAATAGTTCATCACAACAATGCGGGAATATTTTCAGATGGTTTTCATCCCTATTCTAGTATCCCAGAAGGGCTTTACATTAGTGTTTAAATTGTAGAATTAGATCCTGTGCACGGATGTATAAATATGCTAACTTGTGATAGAGATAAATAGAGCACCCACCTTTAAACAATTTTCTTGTGTCAAAGTGTCTCTGGTAGGAAATAGTAACTGCACACTTCCCCTCAGATTAATCTAGGTCCTAGGTATTGTCATCCTACTCTCAACAAGCTGGGAATTGCTATCCTTAAGGCTCTGCTGAGTTTACAAGCAGTAGAATGCAACTGAAACCACTCCCTTTTCCTCCCATCTCTTTCCCTCCCCACAGCACAGCAAGCATTGCCCAGCAACTTGTAGCAAGCAGCTGTCATCCGGCACAATGGAAGCTGGATGTTTGCAAAGTAACGTATGTGCTTTCAGGACTGGTCACTGTACAGAGTCAGTCCCTTTGCTAAATCCTTTTTTGTAATTCGGCTTTAAGTCCCGTTATCAAGCAATATAGTTACAAACGTGAGGACACGGTCTGATCTCCTAGTACGCGAGCATAGCTCCACTTTGGCAGTGAAGTCAGTGGAGCTATGATGGTGTAAAAGAGATGTAAGTGGGATGAAACTCCTGCCCTGAATCCTGGGAGCAGACTTACAACAGTGTATATAGTTTATTAGCGCAGTAATAACTTTATGTAGGTGTGTTTTGTGAATCTCTTATTAATATGTCTCAGAGGGGTAGCCATTCTAGTCTGTAACTTTAAAAAAAAAAAAAAAAGAGTAGTCCTGTAGCACCTTAGAGACTAACAAATATATAGTATCATGAGCTTTTGTGGGCAACACCCACTCCTCCAATGAGAGTGGAGAAAAAAGTGGGAACCTCACAATATTGATATGTTCAAACTCTGGAAAATATGACATTTTTGTGTCACATATTAAGCAACTGTAACTGTGGAAGATGGGGCCACGATGATCAGATTTGTTACCCTAAGTGAGTTAATGGACATGTGCTCTGTTACCTATACATATTAGTTAGCAACTTTCACACATCTGAAGTGGGCTGTGCCCACAAAGCTCGTGATACCATCTACATGTTTTGTTAGTCTATAAAGTGCTACCAGACTATTTGTTGTTTTTTAAGTTTTTCATGATTTATTGAGTGACTTACCCAGTACCTACACAAGAAAACTAATGAAGGCATAGCGATTTATAACTAGAAATGTGTTAACTTCCATAGTATGTTGGTATGTCCTTTGCTTCTGTAGGTTTAGTTTTTAATCTCTCATTTATTCCTCTGTACTCCTGCTATACACTGAGTCTTTACAATGCTATCACATTAGAATGTGACATTCCTGGCCTTAACAGTGCTTTTGTTTGGATATTTATAGCAGCTTCTGGTCATTGTTGAGCAAAGGAGATTGCCCTGCCCTCTGGCCCTTTCTTAAGCAGATTTTGGGCACAAGCTCCTCTCATGTGGCACTAATTGAAATGATTGGTGGAGGGGTGTGGTGAGCTCACTGTGCCTGACTCTGGTTTATCTGCCAGGGGCTAAGCCAGAGAAGAGGAAGGGGGTGGGAAAAAAAAAAAAGCAAAGCTTTGCCTCATTCCAGTAGGGCTCAGGGCTCCGGGCCATCTGTCCACCCTTGGAATCAGAAGACAAATAGAAGGACCACACTCACTATAACTGTGCAGAAGGAAATTGTTCGGAAACTCTGGCTGAGCTTTGCATTTGAAGTGCGGGCTTTGAGAGCAGCTCAGCAGGTCAGTACTTCTACCAGTCAGATTTATTTGTTCAGGCAATGTAGCGGGCTTTAGCTGCAAATCTTTAGTATTAGAAATTGTATGTTATTTTGAGGAGTTAGATTGCAATTGAAGGACATGTTTCTTTGAAGCTTGAAGACTGGAACTCAGCTTGTGCTGTCCCATATGCATTATGATTCTGATCAGAGTTTTGTTTGTCTTGCGATTACTGGTGACATCTGAATGGCTAGGGCAAGCTAACAATGGGCAAATCTTTAAAAGATTTAAGCCAACAAGTTGCTTTAAAAGCAATTTGTATGGAGATGTTTTTATGTGTGGCTTATCATCTGGACAAGTGTGCTACATTAAAATAAGTATTAGGGATTGTCATTGTAAATGTGTGCGCTTCATTTTGGCGAGTAACTCAGCCTGAGTTTGCAGCTTGAGAATTTAAATGCTATAACATCATTTCGAGACCCCTCTGCCCCTCACCCTCAGACAATAGTTTGCTGCAAGTTTAATATGAAATGGGGAAAGGCAAGAGCAAGCCATTTGCTATGAAAACCACAAGCTGTAGTAGGATGATTAGAAAGGCATACTAAGAAGTTTTTGACATACTGCAAACTGGCATTTTAGTAAAAAAAAAGTCTAAGTGAATTGTAGTAGTTTCTTATGTATTATTTGAAGTTACGTGAATAATATTTCATGCCAGTCTTGATTTGTTTTTTTTAACCTTACTGATGACCGAATCTAAGTAAACAACTATAATCTTAATGCTGTACATTGCACAATAAAGTACAACTTCATACTTCATATTTCTTTTACTTAAAGAAAACTCAGCATTATTCAGGAAATTAACAATAGAAAAGTTATAATAATGGTAATAAAATAATTTTAGGTCTCTGAATTTTTTTCAAAGTCAAAATATTATTTTTTGGATGGAAAAAGCTATACAGTTAAGGCTAATTACATTTAAATTCATGTGACACATCTGTTATATAGTTTCACATAAACATCTTGAGCATCTGGATTATTTTAATGCTTTATATTAAAACAGTCCTGTTATGTTTAAATGTCCCAATGATTTCTCTTACGTTTGTATTTCTGAAGATTGTTTATTTGATCTGATTCTCAATGATAATTTTTTACAATATGTATTAACTTAATATTTAATAGCTGCATGTTCTAGTGTAAAGTTACATTCAGCAAAATCAAGTCACAGCAGGAAATTATCTCAGCGTGCATGAGTACCTTAACATTTTAAAATGAAAGTTGAATTATGTTATTACAAAATTAGCCTTTTTTCAGAGTATACTATTACGCTTATTTTCTTCTTTATATGAAGTTTTTAGAAGTAAAACAATAGTGAAAAATGGAATCAAGTAATTGGTAAACCCATTTGTCCTCTGCTTTTCTTGATGTGTGTTGCAAAGTTCCAGTACTTGTCACTGGATTATTCAAAATGGATTCTAAGAAATGGCCAGACCAAAAGTAGGCATGCACTTAGTAACAGGTTTATGGATAGGTATTATTGATACTTGCAGTTTATTTTGAAAAGTCTTTTAGTGCCGCAGCCGTTCCATTAAAAAAAAACTAGTCAGAGAGAAATATGAAAGCATGTTGAGGAATAATGACACATCATTCAATAAAAGAACGTGAAGAATATTGATAACATTTTTACAAGTTGATATAGCTAGTGCATTATGAAAGAAGATCCCCTAAATATCTATCATCCCTATCCACGAATATGTCATAAAAAAAGTATTTGGGTGGATGTATTTCTTGTCTGGACCAATACTATTCCTTATAATTGTTAGCATCTTATTCATCACAATATGAACTTTTTCATAATGTTAAAATCAATAACTAGTAGTCTCCTCAAGCTCTGTATTTTAACATTCAGTACATTGAATGTGGTGATAATGCAGTGAAATTTGAATGTAATAAATGTTCATTCTGAAATGAATCAACATAATTTTCTGCACTGTAAAGAAGTTAAAACCCCAACAAATGCGTCACGAGTGATATTAGCAAGAAAAAAGTAGCATAAGAAAGCATTGTTATTTTAAAACAGCTTCACAGACCACATGATGGTAAAATTCTTAGTGCATAATGTCTGTTCAATATTCTGAATTCTAGATTTGATTTTTTTCACATAGGGGTTTTTTTTTTTTTTTTTTTTTTTTTTTTTTTTTAGTGTATCATTTATTTTATCATTTGTTGCTGTAGGGTTGGATCCTTTTTACTCAGTTCTTATGCCTGCTAAGATTTGTCTCCAGAAGACTTTGAGTTATAAACCGAGTAAGGGCATTACAGGATGGGGCTCGGGCTATTCAGAATTCTGTTTACAATTAGGCCTTTGTGAAGAGATTTGAGTTTGATGTTAATTAGAACTGATTTGGCTGATATTTTTAATACAATGCTAGGTCGTTAGTTGAATAATATAGTTCAGATATAGTTCTGAACACTGTCAGTATCCCCTAGAAAATGAGGCATATTCTGTTAACCTGCACATAGTGCAGACATTCACACCTATAAAAATTATGTTTTATACTTAAATAGTAACAATTTGTACCCGTGTTGTCTTGTCTTTGCGCTTGTATTAATGACTGCACGAGGTGCAGCACAAGAGTGAATCAGGCCTTCCATCTTTCCTAAGGACTAGAGTCTTATTGCAGAGAAAGACAGCAGCAAGCTTCCTCCATGCCTGAAGTATCATGAAAGAGCCAACACCTGTCTACAGTGTGGGAAGCTACTAGTTAACATGGCTGGGGCCAAGTGACTGTAGGTGCACGGGACACTTACTTGGGGAAGAGGGTCAGAAGCTGGAAGGATGGATGGAATATTAGGCCTGAATACACACTGGTGAGAAGTTGTAGGAGGAAGGTTGAGTGCTAGTCACATCAAGGGCGAATGACAGGTTTTGGCAACTAAGGGTGTTCAGGATGGAGGGCTGTTGAGTGCTGTTGTGGGAGGTCTCTGTAGCTGGGAGGGAAGTCAGCGTTGGGTTCTTTTTGGAGGATTACTGAGTAAAGGATCAAGAGCTGGAAAGTGAGCATCAGGATGCTTGTCATCTAGGGTAGAAGAGGGTTTGGCAGCAGAGGAGGAGGCAGATCAGATGTAACAATTACAAGGTGGGAGCAGGGGGAGGATTCTGCTACTAGGAGGCGTGAGATTCCGAATAGCCTTCAGAGGTCTCTACTACGTATGGGAAAGCAGCAAAGCAGATGATTATAAACATCACAAGATAGCAACTGCAATAATTACAAACCACGGTGAAGTCTAAAAATAAATGAAAATAGCTGTTTTTAGTGCTGCAGATTCACTGTGAGTGCCTATCAAAATAAAGTGTTTCTGTGAGCATATTTTGCTGTAAATTCTAATAACTCTGGCAGGATCATGTAGAGTGCACAGAAATACAGTTGAACAGAAATGTTAAGACACTGATTAAAAAAAAAATCCAAAATCCATCACATTAATAGTTGTATTTTGTCACTTCCATTTGCTAAGCAACAGATGCCCTTTGTTGTTTATGAAGCACCGCAGGAAAGGGTGACTCTCTATACAAGTGGCAAGAGCTTATGTAAAGTTCGTGAACAGTATCAGAAAGATTGACTAATAAGTTCTGTAAATTTTGGTTCTTAAATATTTTAATGTAACTGGGATATTTTTCTGAGCTGGCTGCCATCAGTGATAGAAGTCTGAACAAGAGAAAAATGGGTCGCTTGGGTTTTAGCATTAAGCAGCAAATCCAGGGTCAATAGGATTTAGCTGAGATGTTAAGGTTTATTCAGTGCATTTAGTTAATGAGGGGGGGAGGAGAAAAAAAGTTTGTGGCAGGGTTGGTGGAGGAGACAGAATGGCCTCCTGCCAAGTGGTACATCCTGCTGTAATTCTCCCTGATTGATAGATATTCCATAGGACAAAAAGGAAGCTGAGTGATGGTATTTTTTTAATTAAAATCCCCAGTACTAAAGCCAGCTTTTTTTGGATTAAAATTCAGCAGAAATGCTCTGTAACAGACACCCATTTTGTATGAGGGCTTGTTTTGTGATTTGTTTTATAAATGTTAACATTGAACCTAGGGCAGTGGCATTGACACAGTTTGTATAGCAGTGGTGCTGAGAGCCATGAGCAAAACCGTAAACCCTGTATGTGATGGAAGCCACTTCCAGTCGGGGTGCTGCCACAGTCCCAGCACTCCTGTCTGAAAGAGGGAGAAAATTGTGTTTAAGCATCTAAAAGACTATGAAAATACCCAGACATCACATCTGAAGCCCCATCAGTAAGAAATGTTTGAGCCACAAAAAATCAAGTTCAAGCCAATGAATTCACATGTTAATACAATGCAAACTTCCTGCCAAAAAAGACACAATCTCTAAAACATGAATGGCCTGAACTGCATTAACCTGTACTCTGAAGCCTCTGTTCTTTCAAACATTTCCATACATGTTCTGAGGCATTTTGATCTGGGTTCATCTCCCCCAGATCCTCCTAATAGAATGATCAGTTTTATACCCCAGTGTAATAAGCACAATGGGGCCTGTTTAAAGATGAAAAAAATATTTAAATTTAAAAGAAAATGTTGCTGAATAACTCCGTTACTAATGGATCAATGTATGTATTTTTTCACTCTGTCCCTATTGAGGCAAAACACCATCTGAAATCAGACTGTCGTCCCCACCCCCGCCAGACCAGAGAGTACATTTAGATTCTGCTGAACTTTCCTTCTATGTCTGCCCTGTCAGAGGTTTGGACTGGACTTCTCAGTCAGCTCGGGGAGTTTTGCCTGAATAAAGACTGAGTGAAACCAGCAACACTTGGTCCAATGTCTTCAGTAGACATGTCCCTGAGGAAGTAGTAGGCAAGGACTATAGGATTTGACCATACCAGAAGTTATTGGCAGGCTTCAGAGTAGGGATACAGAGTACCTGATTGTCTTGAGAAGAACTTCTCTGCTTATGTAGTCTAGTGGTAGTTTTAGGTCCTGTCATGTTTGCAGGCCTTTGAAGATGTTCTTACAACCCCTCTCCATAACATTTGTATTTGAGCTAGTTGAAAAATTAAGAAAACGGGGACAGTTTAGGAAAAAAAGAGATTTATTAGCTAAAAAATGTTTCAAAAAATTGAAACTTTGAGATGACACGAGTTGAAAAAATGGCATGGCTTTACTGATATACACATGATAGCATAGATTTAAAAAAAAAATTGCCGTGCTATGTCATAACTCCATTGATTCCCAAATAAAGCACAGCAAACCTCAAGGCAATTACATGTGAATCAAGTGGGGCTTCAGAAGTGCATACAGGCCAGGGAAAATATTCCCTATAGGCTTTATCAACTCTGAAATGGAAATAGTCATAGATCTGTTTGCTAGCAGCAAGGAGTACTGGCCGTTAATGCTAAAGCATTTTACAGAGTGATGCAATGTGGTAGCGACTGCAAGGAGCCATTGCTGACAGCACAACTCATATAAAGGCCCAGAAGAATTTGCATCCCCCTTAGCCAAGAGAGAACAAGTATTGTCCCGGTAGGGGCACGCAGCACTCTATGGGGAGCAGAGACATCACATGAAGGGAATAAGCTACATCACCCAAAAGTGGGATGCGTTCTGGTGCTCCCCTTGGGGCAGCGTGTCTTCAGACCACAGACCCCTTTAGGCTTTGTGCAATGTACACAATCTAGCCCTGAAAAGGTCATTTTCACCAAAGTATTCAGGGCTTACTCCTGCCACCCTTACTTTCTTGGTGTGCTCTCCGCCCCTCTTGGGGTACGTCTACACAACAGGGCTAAAGCCAAAATAAGCTACGCAACTTGAGTTATGTCAATTACATAGCTGAAGTTGAAATAGCTTAATTTGGCTTTTGGTGCTGTCTACACAGCAGGAAGTTGAAGGAAGAACAGTCTTCCTTCAACTACCCTTACTCATGCAATGAGGGCTACAGGAGTTAGAGTAAGAAGCCCTCCAGCTCGACATTATTTTGACATTATGTTGAAATAACTGCTTGTAGTGTAGACGTGGACTATGTTATTTCAGAGTAATGTCAGTCATTCCAAAATAACACTGCTGTGTAGACATAGCCCTGGAGACCAGCACAAGCTTTGTCCACTATTGAAACCCTATAATGAGGATAGAGTCAGGCTGTCAATGACCACGACACTTTTTGTAGCTGTCATTCAAAAATGTTTGCAAAAATGTTGTACACATCTAGGGTCTCATTAGAATGGCCATGGGAGGGTGTTAGCATCTCGCTAGGAAGCTGTAATGGAAGTTTTGACTACATTGGAACACTTAACATGGATTTAGAAGAGCAACAAAGCATAATACAGAACCATAATATTTAAAAACAGCAAGGAAAAGACAACCCTTTTTAAACTCTCAGTCCCTCTGATCAATAATTGCCATGCCTAGTAGAGCCAGGTAGAGCAAGCCACCACAGCTCCTGTAAGATCTAACTACATTTGATTAAGAAGGATAATTGTTTTTATTTGTATTTGTTTATAGTTTTCCTTAATGTGAAATTAAAATAAACTAGATTAAGTAATATATGCTTTGTTCTTTGTGCTTGAGAAACAGCCACTCTAACCATTAACCCTTCTGGCATGTAGGTTTGGGATTTTGGTTCACTAAGGTAAAAGCGCAATTGCGAAATGGAACTCCAGGTTTTGATTCTGAATTTCTCCAACTTTAGAGGTGGTCCAGGCTTATTTCTGTTCCTGTTTGTAGGGTGTTTTGTCCTGATAGTATTAACTTGGATCCATTGTAGATAATGGACAGGTTGCCCATATCAATATAAATTTATGGGCAGCACGTTGTATACTTGTGAACTGTTTAAAACATTTAAAAAAAAATCTGAGACTTTTTTTATGCAGCCGTGTATACACGAATGCCCCCCATCAGTGTTTGCAATATCAGATAAGTAGGGTGACTCTAAATTTGACATAGTATTTTGTGGCATGTATTTTAGTGAAGTGAAAATCCTGATCCTCACCTGGTTTTCAGAATAGGCATAACACCTAAAACTGTTAAAAACACTGCTCACCAGTGGTATGTCAGAGCCAAACAGCAGGTGTACAATGTGTAATTTGTTTCACTGTCATGTAGGTCACATCTCACAAAATCCTCCATTACCATGCCCCCATGTTACATTTTCCACCCCATTGCCTTTGCTTGCCAGTAGCTTTTTAAAAACTGCAGAACATGAGACTCTTTTACCAGAATTTCAAGTTTTAACTACAAATTAATTTTCTACTTGTATTCATTGTAGTCTGAATTGTGAGGTTCCTGCTCAGTTTATTACTAACGCCCATAAAATTCAGTGGAATTTGACAAAGTGTAGACTAGAAAGAGACTCTAAGATCTGTCGTATTTTGACGTGGTTCTACTTTGGGATGTTAAATATCGGTTATACAAATAGTCGAGTAACCTTATGAATTCTTATCGGTTAGTCGACTATTCTATATCCCCGGAGGCAGGGCCAGCAGCAGCCAGTGCTCTCTGGCCTCGCTCCGGGAGAGCCCTCAACCATTCTGTGTTGCTGCCTCTGAATCAGAGACCACAGTGCAGGGTACCAGGCATAAGCTGGTCCGTGAGGGGAGCCAGTTTAAAAACAAGCTCCCCTCGCGGACTGGCTGCCTGTCACCCATGTAGCACATATACATTTATTCCAATCTACCTGTAACCCATTCACTGGTTTAGGGACCCAAAGGTTTTTAAGTAGTGTCAGAAATCCATGTGATGTGTTGGAATGCTAGATTTTGCATTTTGATCTCTGACTTAGCTGTAAATGATGTATATAGAATGGGACAGAGCCAGAAAAATCAGTGTTGACTTCATAGCTGTGGAAGCTCAAAAGAACAAATTAAGCTGTTGGCATGGAATGTGCTAAAATATGTGGCTCTACATTTTCTTATTTCCTATTGTGTGTCTTCACTGCTAATTAGTGTTTTGTGTACATCATGCCCCATTCTTTGAAGAAAAACACACTTTTCTGAGCTTGGCAGTGCCTACAGAAGACCTGTGTATATGTGAACCTATTCTATTTTTGGAAGAATTTGAGGGCCTGTGGAATCCCCTCTAAAAAGACCAAATTGAAGTGTGGATCTGTTGCTAGCAAATGATCCGTCAGCTGCTAAAAGCAACTCATTTTGTCTGATTTCAGATTAAGACCTTGTATATAACTTTGTTGGGAGTCATGCTGCCTATTCTTATTGAAGAGTCCTATAGAGTTTAACAGACAGTAACTTCTGGAGGTATTTTGAATCATGCAAACAATATAGCTAGGGTTCTACCAAATTCACAGTCCATTTTGGTGAATTTAGGGTTCTACCAACTGATGCATAGTTCTATTAGGATTATACCTAATTCACAGTCCATTTTGGTCAATTTCACAGTGATAGGATTGTAAAAATTGCAAATGTCTTGATTTCAGCTATTTAAATATGAAATTTCATAGTGTTGTAAATGTAGGATCCTGACTCAAAAAGGAGATCGTGGGGGCCACAGTACTGATACAGTTTTGTACTGCTGCTGGAGAGAAGCAGCTGCAGGCTGGGAGCACAGTTCTGAAGGCGGAGTCACTGCCAGCAACAGCTCAAAAGTAAGGATGGCATGGTATGGGATTGCCACCCTTACTTCTTGTGCTGCTGCCTGTAGAGCTGGGCCCTCAGTCAGCAGTTGCCATTCTCTGGTCACCCAGCTTTCCAGGCATCAGTGCCACTTTCAGAGCTGGGCACCTGGCCAACAGCCACCAACCCTCTCCAGCCACCAGCTGCTGCTCTGCAGGCACCCACCTCTGAACACAGCACAGAAGTAAGGGTGGCAATACTGTGGCCCCCTAGATAACCTTGCAACGCCTTTGCAACTTTATTTTGGGTCAGAACCTCCCAATTTGAGAAATAATGGTCTCTTCCATGAAATCTGTGCACAATAATATTAAAACACTCTCACAAAAATCCCAGATTTCACAGTGGGAGAGCATATTTCAGGGATCATGATATATTTTTCATGGCTTTTAGAATAATTTCTGTAAAATTTAGATTTATTTATGTGAAACTATTATTGGTTCAGTCCCTATTAAATTCTATTGGACTTTCCTCTAAAGATAAACCCACACTTGCATTATGGAAAGCACACAATCACAATTCACTCACTTCATTGAAAGTGCATTGAAAGTGCACTGAAAATCTGCTTGCTGGAAAGCCATAGTTTCTAGATCGGCTTTACCTATGTATTCTGGAAGCAAAGCAACAGTTAGTTAATTGCAATTGGTACTCTTGGGAAAACTCTGTGCTGCTGCACATGCACAGAATTCATGTCCTCCCCAGATTTTTTTTCTCTGCAGAAAATAGATTCTACTGGAGAGGCACTGCTATTATGCCTTTTGGCCACCAGGGACTGCTGTAGTGCCAGGTCAAAGGGCAGTCACTTATCGGCTGTAATCAGCAATAGGGAGAGAACAGAGACAGTAGTGTATTCTTCACAGCAGCCTTCCCACAAGGCCAGGCAATGAGGCACAAGGGGAGGGGGCAGACAGATCAATGCACATGTGGCTGCTGGGGGGGATCACAGATTGGGATTCTGAAGGGCTAGTGGGGGGACAGACTGGATCAGAGGCTAAATGGGAATGGGGTGAAGGACCAACTTGGGACAGGGGTTGGGGAACATTTTGTTCAACCTCAAATTAATTTTGCTTTGACTTTTCAATTTGCCAAAAATTTCAAAACAATTGACATTCTGTCCTTCTCTCTCTCTTTCAAATTGCCTGTGACCTGAAAAAAGAGCTATTGGCCCTAATTACAAGTAACTTTTCCAGAGCCATCAGTGGATTCCATCCACACTGAAACACAGAAAACTTGATTCATTCCAATAATTGGCCTGCTTTAGAAAAAGTTGCTCTTTTGTATTTGGTCTTCACAAAAGGAAAGTCTGCTGCAATTTATAAAGGATTGGGAGAAAGGCAGTTGATCAGGGTACACAAGAGACTGTGGATATAAATGTGAATGGATGGAAAGCAGCAGTCTGAAACTTTGTTAACTTTAATATGCAGGATGGTGGGCTGAAACACCCGCCCATCCAATCTGCCAGGCATTAGTTAGGTCCAGTGCAGGGTTAAAAGACCTCATACAACCAAGGAATGAGAGAGGACTCTGATAGCAAACTCCCACTACTGATCAGTCCTACTACTGGATCCCAGTGCCATCTGCCTGGGAAGGTGACTGAGGTTACAGATGAGAGCTAATTCAGTCTGTGGAGATGTAAGTCTTTGCTACTCAAACACATGGATACACACACACACAGGCTATTCCCTGATTGGGGTTTCCCAAGGGGCAGTTCTCTTGAAGCCTTGTACCTGCTCTGGACACCAGCCACCAGTTACAACAATATTTTGTTTTTATTATTGCTCCTCTCCCACCTTTTATTTGCACTTTCTCTTATCCTTATCCCCACTCACCAGTCCTCCAGGATGCCATGGAAAAAAAAGGGGGGGGGGGCGAATCCATTGCACAAATTGCTGATTTTTTTCCTAAAGAAAAAAAAACCCTTCCTGACCACAAAAGGGGGTTTAATTAGACCCACTGCAAACCCAGAAACCCCACTCTGATAGCTACACAATCCATAGGGCAGGGCAGCTTTCACAATCAAGAACTGATGTTGAGTGGTAGTTTGGGAGGGGAAAGCATGGTCTCTCTTATCCCTAAATTGGCCCCACACCACCCCATGCATAATCTCTTCATGGGAGGGAGAGGAAAAGAAAAGGCAGTTGCCAGTGGGTTACTTTTCTTCCTACCAGTATCCGATGGAATGGTCCTGCCACCGTCACTCCACCTCTCTCTTCCTCCAGCCCCTGAACTGCCAAGGCCAGAAGAGGCATTCTGCTATCAAGATTTAACTTACCGGTAATTACCAAAGTGATGGTAAATTAGGGATGCTAGATTGTGTGTAACTGAATAGTCATGTAACCACATAAAATATCAGTTACATGACTATTCAGTAGTCCCTATGTCCCATGCTCATAGAGTCCCCTGCTACCCCACGCTGCTCCCTCTGATCTAATCCCCTTACTCTGATTCAGAGGCAGCAGCATGGGGTGCCAGGTGAGAACTGATCCACAGTTTAAAAACCAGCTCCCCTCACGGACCAGCTGCCTGCAGCCCTGTGCTGATGCCTCTGATACAGTGCAGGGTGACAGCAGCCCCTATCTGCAACCCTGCAGGATGCAGCGCAGCTTCTATGCTCAGGGAATTCAGACCCTCTCCCCCATGGACAGGGGTTGCTGCTCCAAAACAGCCTCTGCTGGCAGCGGGCCCAGGTTCAGCGCAGACAGAGGCTGCTCTGGGGGGATGCAGAGCAGTCTGTGTCTGTGGGATGCTCTGGCCCGCCTTGGACAGAGGCCTCCCTTGCCCCCCCCCATCCCCCCACTGCCTCCAATAGAGGCAGCAGTATGGGGTGGGGGCAGGCGCCATCACGGAGCCAGTGCTGGGGGGAACCAGCTTTTAAGCTGGCTCCCCTCATCACCAGCTCCTGCTTCCCCCTCTCTTGCTGCCTCTGATACAGAAGCAACAAGGGGCGGGGATGGACGTGTTTAGTTGACAAGATTAACTGATAAGACTATGCTTATTGGTTGATCGAATAGTTGAGTACATGTTGATATCCCTATGGTAAATAATAATTAATGATAACCAGTATTTTCTAACTGAGCCTAGCAGAAAAATAATTTTTATGAACATGTATCAGAGTATTAGAGACACAAATTTGATTTACAATAAGAAATGTTAAAAAAAAAATAAAGGTTTGAAATAAACCTATTTAAAAAAGTGAAATAAAACATTTGTAACAGTGTGTCTGTACCTATTATGAAAAGCTCATCAAATGAAGTAGTAGAAGAGGTTTCATTTCTTTTCCTATGACAAGTCACACTGGACAGTATCCTTAAAAAGAATTGAAATCAACATCTAGGAAGTCTGAGACAGTGCACAATTAATAGGCTTTCCAACCGTAGCTAATCTGTTCTGATGCAAGGGAAGAGATGTTTTCGGCAGAAGTGCAAGGAGTAAGGGGGTTAGATCACTTTTCATTTTTCAACATCACTGATGCCTTAAGTATAGGTGTTGTTTGTCTGCTAGTGCACCTCCCCTGTCCAGCAATTAATTGTGCTCCCAGCTTTCAAATCGATCCTCTCCCCCCAGTTCCCAGATTGGTTTAGCCCTTACGCCCCATTAATTCAGTCCCTCTTCCCCCTCCCCCCC
>CM057846.1:137757619-137808946 GCA_030068395.1 Apalone spinifera
TTCACTTATGCTCCTTTTAGGGTTCTTCACCCTCCCTCTCCCAGGCTTGAGGGGCAAAGTAGCTGTAACAGGCACCCCTTCCCACTTCCAGATTGGAGGAAGAAATCGAGGGGCTCTTCCAGGGCAGATGTTTGGGGGTGGAGGGAGGTGGTCCCAGGGCTCACAGAAAAGGTGGAAGTGAAATTACTTTAGTCTAACAGACAGAGTTTTAGCAAGATCTCATGGGTGGAAGTTGAAGCTAGACAAATTCAGACAAGTGGCACTGGATCAATTTTTAAGGTGGGGTTGTTGAGCAGCTCCCTCCCTCCCCCGCCATTGTCCATGCCCCTCACCACCCCAGACTGGGGCTACAGTTGGGGGCAGCTGCAGGGCCAGGAACAGAGCTCCAGGGCTGGCAGCCAGGACCCTGTGTGTCAGCAAAGGTGCGGGGGCTGGGACCCTGGGGGCAGTGGCCAGGACCCTGTGCTGGTGGCAGGGCCCCCCAGGCTCGGGGCCAGCAGTCGGGACCCCAGCACAGAGCCACAGTGGGTGCAAAGCCTAGAGGTGCTGTAACTAGGCCCTCAGACAGGGAGCTACAAAGAGGGCAGTTATAGGCTTGCCAGATGGTTTAACAAAAAATATCGAAACTCCCCCAGCCCCCTCAAAAAAGGGAAAAAATTCTGTTTGGAGAAAAAAAAGGGGGAGACCAAAGTTATAGACCAAAAAAACCCCCCAGCATAGCCATTTTAAGAAATGCTTTGCTTTTGAGGCTTTTTGGCCCTAACAGGTTGCCGGTGGTCACCCGCCTCCCTGTGCTAGGCTGGACCGCTCCCCTGCGGAACCTGGTAAGCACCCGGGATTTTCGCCTCCTGACCAGGAAAAAAATCAGAAGAAAATACCGGACATTTTAGGTGTCTGGTATGATCTGAATTTTTTTTTACCGGACAGGAGGTGAAAATACTGGACTGTCCGGTTCAATATTGGACACCTGGCAACCCTATGCAGTTGCCTCAGGGCCTGGTGATTCAAAGAGGCCCAGGGCTCTGGTCACTGCCACTGCCAGAGCAGTCCTAAGGGCTGGTGTGTGTGTGGGGAACATGCTGCACTCCAGGCAGTGCAGAGAGCCGGCTGCCCTCAGTCTCTCCCCTTCTGGGAATGTGGAACCAGCCCCCACCACATTGCCCATGGGCTGGAGAAGGCTGTCAGGTCCGCTGGCACCCTGCACTTCTGCTTCTCGTGCCTATTATTGGAACTGCAAATAAGGTTCAAGTTTTCAGCAGTGAAGCATTAGAACATCTTACCCATGGTTGTAGTAGATTTTCCTTCACTGGAAATCTTTTAGTCTAGATCGGGTGTTTATTTAAAAGACAGGCTCTAGGAAATATTTCCAGAAAGTTTAATGGCTTGTGGACAGCCTGGATGATCACAGTGGTTCCTTCTGGCCTTATTCTATGGGTCTATGGAGAATATAAGCCATGACCACTCCGTTTGTTGCTTTGTCCTCTTCTAATGGTGGCTAGGACACAGCAGTTTATGAGCCTGCTTCAGCCTTTGAGTCTGAGCCAGGACCAACAGAGGGGTTTTCACTCAGACAGTAGAAGCTGCAGGCACCACCCAAGGGCATTGGCATTCTGAGAGGAACTGTCACTTTGGGATTTCTAGATGTGAGGGTATTTGTGTAAGGTAGGAGGATATCAAGAAAACTACAAAATTTAGCTAAGAGTTTCTTAAGTTACTGAGTAATGTTTATGACTTTATCTCAAAAGCCTACAAAAGCTCATGATATTATATTTTTGTTAGTTATTTTTTGTTAATCTCTAAGGTGCCACAGGACTACTCATTTTAAGTTACAGACTAACATGGCTACCCCTCTGAGACTTGTTCACACCATGAAATTTAGATTTTGACTGTTTGTCTTGTCATTGCAATAAAACCATTTTAGGTTTCCCCAGTCATTATAATAGGAAATCCCATTTATTATCAGAAAGGAAATAATTCTGCAGTGTAACATCTTCATGCCTTTCACACTGAGTGTTTAAAAAAAATGAACCTTCTCTTAGGGATGTGTGGGCAAGTAAAGTAATTGTAGACTGGGTAATAAACTGGAGGACAGACTTGTTTTTACTTAGACAATGCACACATGCTAAAGCTATCCTTTTTACTGTGCATTGTGCACAGATGGATAGGCTTTTAGTGGGTTCAGAAGCAACAGAGGCCCACCCATATCTAAACCTTTTCTAAAGCAACTGGAATTCCCTCAGGAGCAGTACATTAAAGCTACTATGAAAATGGAAATTTTCTTTTACCTTGTGACCTTTCTGTTTTCCCTTCATGAGGAGCATACAGCAAAGATCCTCTCTCCAGTGCATAATATTAGTCGATAAAGTTAAAAGCACCAGATCATATATGTACAGGGAGATAAATAATAAAGAAAGTAGCCAGAATTGGATTTGCCTACAGCTACTAATAAAACATCACCTACATTTTAGTTTGGTATGCCTCTAACAGCATAGTTAAAAATGCAGTAAAATCTGATGTTCTCTATGGGAATATGACTGAGCTTGCCAGATAGAAAAATATATTGTCTAAATAATACTTTTAGAGGATATAAGACAAGCATAAAAGATTATAGATGCAACTAAACTGCATTTCCTTTCTATGTCCTCTGCCATTAATGTAATCCAGATGTTTTAGATACAGGGTTTTTTATATTTGCATTATTTTGCGGAGGACTTAGTAGATTTTGCAGAATCCTTATTTGTCTGTATTGATTTAAGATGTGTTAATTCTTACTGGTCTGAAATACTTCACTGGAAACTTCATTTCACTGTGATTTTAAACCATGACTGTCATTGGAGTGAAGCAAATCATTCATGTTTATATTACATTAATGTTCCTACACACTTTCATTTACTGGAGCTGGGCAAATGCCTTAAAAATAAAATTTCCACATATATTTGCTTACATTTTAAAGAAAATGAATTTGCTTTGGCTGGGTTTGCACTTCTTTTATGTCTGCTTTTGAGAATTTATGTCTAGTAAGCAAGTTTGGTTGATGTTTCAACAGGGATAGCTCTGTTGTCTATTTAGGTCAGTAGAGCTTTCAGACTGACGTTTTGTTTCATTTTCTCTACTGCAATTATCAATTTTTATCAAAACACATTTCTGCAGGAGCAATTCAATGGTTATGCTATCAAGCTATGTGTGGCTACGCTATCAGTGTTCTTATAGCATAAGAAATACAACTATGGATGCCTGTGACCAAAATGTATAAGGGTAGTAATTATGCAAATAGTTAACTAACAAGTAATATTGCCACAGAGCAGTTAGTACTTTCACCTAACGATCAGTAGCTAATAAAGCCAATGTACTTGGAATGAACAGGCTCCCTGAGGGACACTACTCCATCTTCTTTCATCCAAAGTCTCATCATCTTTTGTCCAAAGACAATCTAATCCTTCAACTGAGTTTGATCTACATATTGATTCAGTGCAGCAACAGAATAGGTAAACCTATTTTGCTTTGTTTGGAGAAAATTCTGATCCCAGCCAAGTGTAAATCGGAAGTAATTCTGCTATAAAGCTGCTGCGAATGGGTTCAGTATCAGACCCATTGCTTTTTGGTATATTTCAATGTGGATTTTCCAAAGACAAGAGACAGTGGACACTGCAGGAAAGGAGAATTAGAGAGGATTCAGTAGGGGGAGTCTCAATGATACAGAAAATGGTTTGGGGTAATAATTAGGGCAGTTTTTATTCCAAGTTTCCCATAATACCCTCCATGTGACAGCCACTGGACAAATTAAAAAACAAGGCATATCCCTACCTTGAAGAACTTATACTCTAAACAGAATGTAATGGCATGGTGAAACACTTATATATTACTGAAATTGATACATATATTTCATTTTGGAATCTTCCATTGCTCATTACTCTAAGAACTCAATTCTGCAAGATTTACGATCATACTTGCTTAACTTTATGCACTGACAGTGGGCCCATGACTCACAGGATTTGATCCAACTCTAACTGCAGTAAATGTTAAATTCCCTTAACTGAATAAGGCCCATGGTATGTAAAGTTCAGCTCTACCTTTCATTCTGTGCAGGTCTAGGACCTAGGTGTGTAAGTTTACATTAAAAATAAATAATTGATCATTGCAAAAGTTCTAAAATAGATTTCAAAACTGCTACCAATGGTCTGGCTCTTTTTGTTTTAAATATTTATATTTCAAAAATTACATAATAGAAGTCCAATAATCGAGGGTCTTTTGAATTTACTAGCGATTCTGAGATGGTCAATACTCTGCTGAAATATTTGATGCTTCTTATTTTGGTTATTCACCTACTTCATTTGATACAATTCCACAGCCATTTTATGTAAGGAGTTCCTATTAACTTGAAGACATCATGTCAGCTTAAAACCTCACACTCAGATCATACATATTTATCTACTCTTTTTTACAGCTAACATACAGGCTTATCATTGCTGAAAGATTTAGAGAACTTTTTTCCTCTGTTTCTTTTGTCAAATGTACAGCACTCTGTGTATTAGTTTCTCTGTTTTCCCCTTTATCATCCTTAAAAGAGACTCTCACAAACAGACTCTCTCACAGCAACAAGAAAGACGACACAATTTTAAAAAGATAAAACAGGGATTCTGAACAGGTGAGGTATTTGAAAGGACTTTTTCTTGAAATTGATTAGATTTCAAATTATCGACCCGTGACATGGTAGTTTTGAGTTAGAGTGAAATCAGGCCCCTCTTGCTTGATCTTTTTTTTGAAGCAAATAAACAGCAAAAATATGAAAGTGAGCAGAGAGTAAGCACAAATGCCACCTGCTCCATCTTTCTAGTGCCTCTTCTGAACAGTGTAGTGATCACACAGCTTACTCTGCCTGTGCTTCTGCAAAGAAACCTTGTTTTCAGCTGCCATTCTCTCAATCCATAGGAAAGAAAGGATGAATGAAAACATCAGCAGTGAGAATGAGGATTAAAGTCCCAATCGAAACACTTTTTAAATCAAATAAATTGAACTCATTTTCAGGGGCTCAGTTATAGTGAATCACTGCTTGCTGGGGAAAAATCCTTCTCCATCCTCCCTGGCCACAAAGAGTCTTATTGTGGCAGAAGCAATGAGGTTATGCTAAGCAGGGTGACCATGTTTCTCAAAGAGAAAACTGGGCACCCACAGTCATTCACACCTCTGTCCCTTCCTGCAAGGCCTTTGCCCTGTTGCCCGTCACTGGAACTCTACAGGGGCTCCCTGCCACCCCACCCCACATGCTAGAATGTTGCCTTCCCCAGGAGTAGCCGACATCTCCGCTTGCCTGTCCCACACACCTTCCTGCTCACCACACTGCACTTTTTGACAACAGTGGGAATTTATCTCTTTTGCTTTTGCCATCTGATCAAGTCAGCAAGAGCAAAGGGGACATATGCCTCTTTTTGAAGAAAAAAAATCAGGACATCCGGGAAGGGCTTAAAAAAGGGATTGTCCTGGGCAAAACAGGGCATATGGTCTTCCTACGGGGGCAGGATTTGCAGAGCTTATACAGGAGTGTGCACCCCCTGCAGATTGTGGAGCAGAGCTCTATAAGTGCTCCCATTTCTCAGGACTACTCTTTATCTTACAGATCAGTAGCTCTAAACATGTGTCCATTTGTTGTTATTCCACTCTATCTCATTTATTTGTTTATAGCATAATGCCAAGAGTACAATGAAATGAAAACTGGAGATCTCCAGGGATCAAAGCTGCTTCTTTCTCTGTTTTGAGAATGTTCGGACTCTTGCAGCAGTGTTACTGAAAGTTGGCTGTGGGCCTGATTTGGGAAGGCTGCTAATAGGCCTTCGTCACTTTGTTTACCTAAATGATCTGTAGCCACAGAACCTCACATCTCCCATTGGTTCCGGTTCACCGTGTTCCACCAAGGAGGGCTATGGAAAGCTTCAGCCTGGGTCACGCTGCTTCCTGCAGCTCCCTTTGGCTGGAAATGGTGAACCGGAGCCAATGGGAGCCGGGAGGCTCTGTGGCTATGGACCCCTTAGGTAAACAAAGCCACAGCTCCATTAGGTAAACAAAGTCTGCTAGTAGCTTTCCCAAGGCAGGCCTGCGACTCATTTTTTGAGAAACACTGTCCTACAGGCAATGAGCCAAATTCTTCCCTGCTGCCAATAGAGTTATACTGGTGATTAATTTGGTCTGGTGTGTTTTATGTTGCAATCATATTGCCTCAGATGGCCAGAGAGGTAGAAATTCAAAGCTTCAGACCTCCTTTACAAAAGGAAGCATGGCTGATAATGTCTAATCTTCAGCACTTTGAGCAAAATAGCCTTGATTATGAACCCTCAGCAAGCAGAAAATTGTGTGGGCACTCTCATGCTTTTTCATTGAGAACTATCCATTAGAATATACTTTAGATGGTTAGACAGTCGCTGCAGCAACAAACAAAACTGCCTTTGTAGCTCGTGTCATGAGACTAGCTTTTGTCAACAGTCTTGAATAGAGTAACAGTTGCCTGTAACAATCTTTCTTTCTTTTGCAAGCCTTATCCATAAAAGGGACGTATTTAGCTATATTCATTAAAATGAATCTCTTCTTTAAAATTGTGATGTTCAGTCTGCGAATATGTAATAATAAATTATGGCAGGACAATATATTCATACTCTCAGCAATTTGTCCACACAAACATCCCCATAAAAACATCTTTTAAAAGGATATGAGCCCCAAATACTATTTTTTGGCAATGTAAATTATTGCAACTCTATATTCTTACCTGATGATAGTTTTAGATTTGTCACTGCTGATATATTTTAGTGCACTCTACTTGGGTAGGATTTCACATAACAAACTAATTAAACTGGATAATATGGTTTATTCTTTTTCCTCTTGATCCCTGGCTTCTTGGAGACAGATTCTGAGGATTGCGTTAAATTTTAAATTCACCCTTACTCAGATATTAAAGCCAATAATTTTATGAAAAGCTAAAGTTCAGGTAACCCTGGCTATGATAAAACCTGTGGGAGGGGGCTTATGAGGAGGAAATCTCCATAAGAATTCCCTTGTGAACTTTCTCCTTCATTAGTCTGTTGGAGCAATGGGATTAGTTCCTACTCTGGCCCACCCACAAGGAGGAAGGCTCTCCTGGGATCTGGGGATATTTGGGAGCAACAAAGATGGAGGGAGGGCAACAGTTCGCTCTTCTATACGCACCCATCTAGCCATACTCCTGGTTGGTCCTGGTCTCTCTAAAGGGAAAGGGCAGAGGAAAATGACCAACATGGAGTAGGTTAGAGGTGGCAGCACCCTCTAGGGCTCTGGCCCATGGGAGCACCTGAACCTGGTTTCCCACTTCCCAGAAACCCAGCCTGACATCTCCGCGCGCTGCTTCCTCCCCATCTTCCACTTTTAGGCCTGCTCTGGAAAGAGAGGAGGGATGTTGGCAAGAATATACACGTGCCTGCCCCCTCCTTAGGAAAATCCTGGCAGAACCCCTCTTTGGAAGGCTATCCAATCAGAGGTGCTATGCCTCTAGGGTTCCCAGGTGTCCGGTTTTGAACTGGACAGTCCAGTATTTGAGCTTTCTGTTCGGGAAACAAATTGAGAAAATATAAATGTCCGGTATTTTCTAAATAAGATGTAATGTAGATTGTGATGTAAGGTCAAGTGTATCCGGTATTTTTGTTGAAACCATCTGGCAACCCTATATGCCTCTTTGCTTCTTCCTTCCAGCAAACCCCAATTTCATGACAGCCAGGCTCCCTGCTGCCAGGCATTTCCATTGGCTACTGCTGCAGGGCACTTTCTTACTGTGGAAGTGTTATGTAAAACAGATAATGTAGCTGCAGGTTGTGTCTGGATTAAAATTCATGGTGACTGTGCTTCATAGGCCTTAATCCACCTAATATACGGACACATGGTCCTTTCATTTTCTTCCTCCTGTCCCCCCTTCCTCCCATGGATCCTGACCTTGGAGAGAACTTTGCACTGAGTACTGAGAAAGCAGAAATGGTGTCACAGAGATGACGGAACCATCCTTTCACGTAGGATGGATCCATGGGAAAGATCCATATGTGGAGGGTCTCCTTGCAGATCTTAGGAATGGGATCCTATGAAGGACTGGCAGTTGACTTTCTAGTTGAACAAGGGGAAGGTTTTGGTGCTATGGGAAACATCCACTAATGAAATATTTAGAAGCTACATTTCTATTTGAGTATTTTCTCCCTGTTCAAAAGTGTGTTAGCCCTGGACACACTTAGTGCTTCTGATGCAAACCGAAAGGGGGACTTACAGCAGAACAAGATATATCCTCTAGTAGCACTTCAGGAACCTGGATGATGGCCAGTGCACCTGAAACAACCTTGCAAAACTGTGCATATTTACATGTCTGCCTTTGGGAGGGATTAATCAAATTAAACAAATATGCTTTTGATTGGTTGTTGAATGCTGTAGTCGGTATTTTAGCCACAGCTGTCTGATACAATAAATAATTTCAACTATAACTGACAAATAAATAGGCAGAAGAAACTTTAGGGCAAACAATGCTGGACTATAGCCGCTACTGCCTGTTTTGGTCTAACGATGATTGTACAGCGTGTGTGTGTGTGTGTGCGTGAATACCATACCATTTTGTAAGTAACAGGACTGCAGCACCCCCCCTTAACTGAGCCTTTGGCATTTACATGATGGTTTTGTAAGTAACAGGACTGCAGCATCCTCCTTAACTGTGCTTTTGGCATTTACGTGATAGATTAAATGTAATAGCTATGCATACATTGCAAAGGGGGGGATATTCTTCTGGCAATGTTCATGTTAACATTAAGGAGAGATGCCTACTCAAACAGAAAATTGTCCCACAATGCGAACAGCAATTTTAGTGAATAGAAAATGTTCTTGTTTCTAGTTATGTCACTATTGTAATTTGGGAAGGTTGTTGGAAGTGTGTTTTCCATTATTAGGTGAATGGCTGTTAGTATACTATGCATCTACACTGCTGCAGCTGTTCTCTTAGTTTAACCGGAGACAGGTATTATATCACTATCTAAGGGAATGCCATTTGTACTCACTTGATGTTCCTCTCTAACTTTTACGGTGGTGCATGTATCTGAGTACCCCATTATGCCATTTTTTCCATACTCAACTCCTAGCTCAATAATACAACAGAGGTGAATGGGAATATTTTGAAATGGCTGGATCCTAACACCTCCTAAGCCCTATCATGCAGATTCCATAAAGGTCAGTCATCTCCTCCATATTATTCAACATCAATCTGAAGACATTAAGGAGAGCTGGTGAGACAACACACATTGAAGTGGCAGCAAATTGCAGATGATGCTAGCTCACTGTGTCTTTTATGTCGGACTTAAACAGCACCAGCTCCCAGATTCCTTAATATCTTCATCAGCATCTGCATGAAGAAGAGCTAGATGTAGTTGAGCCAATGCAAGACTGAGATCATGCTGTCAGGAAGAAGAATCTGTCACATTATTACTACATCCATCCTTTCGTAGCCTAGGGGGTTTGGAATTGTTGGGGCTATTGGACTTCCAAATATCTATGATGGAGGAACAAAACCTGTCCGATTATGTCTGCAACACATAGATTGCACTTTCTACTAATGGGTAGAGGTTTGTCTAGGGTGATCATATTTGTGAATTCCAGAATAATGCAACTGTGGTGTAAGAATGAAGCCACACTCTGCAAAAGCTCAAGTTGATTCAAAATGCAATCCATCCACTCAGAAAAAGTCACTAAAATGTTCTCAGCAACATCTTGTCTAAATTGTTTTTGAATATCTTCAATATTCTCAACTACTCTCCTTGATGATCTATTTTATTGCAAGACTGATGATACTGCTTAATGAAAAAAACCTTTTTCAGATACTTAGCATAAACTTTTCTCTCTTACTTTTCCTTATTTAGCTTCAGGCAATTGCTTCTTGTCCTATCATCTTCTGAGACTAAATAATTCTCTTCTTTCATCTACATTGTTGCCTTGAAGGTATTTATAGACAGTGATCTTATTCCCTTTAATCCTCTTTTCCAGATTATATAATTTTAGCTTCTGTAGTCTACTTTCATAATCAATGTCTTATCTATCAATCCTTGGATCATTGTAGTTGCCCTTCTTTGGTTGCCCTTCTATATATATCTCTAGTTATTCTATATCTTTTTCAAACTGCAGGGGCCAGAGCTTCATGTGATAAGTAACTGGACATACTTTGCTGATAGATTATGTTTTCTAATGGACAACCTACCCTAAATTCTCAATTACTGTGAGATAATCTGCACTCATTGATACATTTGCATTCCATACCAACTCCCTGTATAATTTTTCCTGAGGAACGTACCCAAATAATTGGATACTAATATCTAAATTGAATGGTTACGTTTATTCACGCAAATTTGGGTTATTGTTGATTTATTATGTACTATATGTATCTAATAACTTTTAAAACAAATGCTGTATTTGTGGATAATCTAAGCACTATATAGTTCCTATCCTATTCTAAAGCATGTACAATTTACCAGGTATAAATCTCATTTTGTATTACGCAGCAGCCCACTTCGCCCATTTCTAGGCCACTTTCCACTCTGCTTATGTCCTTTTGAGTTTTCTAATTTCAGATTAGAGCCAAAGTAGTAACGCTGAAATACTGAGGCCTGGTCTACAGTACAGCGGAAGGTTGAATTAAGATATGCAACTCCAGCTACATTAATTACATAGCTGGAGTCGACGGATCTTAAATCGCGTTTCCACACCATCCACACAGTGGGAGGTTAATGGGAGCAAACTCTCCCATCCACTCCCTTACTCCTCACGAGGAGCAGGAATACTAGCATCAACTGGGGCACCCTGTGAGTTCGATTTAGCGGGTATTTACTAGACCCACTAAATTGAACCCTGGAAGATCGACTGTGGCAGCTTTAATCTTCCATGTAGTGTCTACATGCCCGGAGAACGAGAAATCATTTTCATGTCTGACCAGACACAGAAAATACCAAAAGAGCCTCTTCTAATAATATTGCAAGCTTAATTGCTAAACTAGATGCTGTACTATGCCTACAGCATTTTAGGTTCTTTATCAGACACCACCAAACCTCCTGAACCTTTTCAGGTTTACCCTGAAGCTATTGCAAGCCCTTCAATTTTGGGTTTATTTTTTAAAAATATATATGTGGGTTCTCAGCAGTCATTCAGTAAAATCACAGCTTTTCTCATTAAAGCTATTACAAAAATGAAAATTAAACTGTACAATTGTTAAATTTTTCTGTTTAATTGACATGTTCACAATGAACAATCTTCTCTGCTGAATGTCTGCTCTTTGATTTAGCTCTTGCTCTTCCCTTGGGCATTATTTTAGGCTGCTGTGGCTAAGGATATTTACTCTTGATTGGACTGAACTGCATGGGGAAGAGAACCAGGAGGAATCTTTATAGGAAACCCTCAGGGCCCTGTTTCCATTTAAGGCAATGGCAAAATTCCACATGACTTCAATGGGAGCAGAACCAGGTCTTTGTTGGGGAAAACTTTTTGCCTCTAGGGCAAAAAGGTCTTCACTATGGGGCAAAGCTGATCTAAGCTACGCAATTTGAGTAATGTTAGTAATGTAACTAAAGTTGATGTAGCTTAGATCTACTTATTGTGGTGTCCACACCACAATAGATTGATGTGAGAAACTCTCCCATTTATTCCCCTTACTCATCTTGTTCTGGTAGCTTACCGGTGTTGATGACCAAGTGCTCAGAATTCTAGTGAAGCTATACTTCACTAGACCCACTGAATCACCTCCTGGTGGATCAATTGTTGCAGCATCAGTTCACCTGGTAGTGGAAATAAGCCCTCACTTTGTTTCATCTGTGTGCAAAGACGCTCATGTTGCTGACATCTTGAACCACCTTCACTTGGAGGGCTACTAGAATTTCAACTTTTTACTGATGGGTTGTTTGTACAGCAGTCGCAAAATGTGTACCTGGTCCATGACTAAGCAGAACCTTAAAACTACTACTACTACTAAGTTATTCAGTGCTTACCAAAATCCCCTACCCGGCAAACTAAATGCTGTTACATAAAGGCATGTTTACATTTCTTGATGAGATTATAATTTGACAGATTGTTTCTTAATATTCTTAGCCAAATTTTAGTATTGGACACTTTTCTTAGCTTCCATCTGCATCTATGACAGGGATGAATTTGGCTTTTTATCCTCAGCTGAGACCATCTCAGGTCTTTAATCTCCTCCTTTATAGATGTTGGCATATAATGATTTTGAATAATTTTTCAATTATATTTTTGTTTTGTCTCTGAAATGTGCTGCTGTTTGCCATGTTATGGGTGTCCTACCAGTCACAGGCATTTCCATTTTGACTATGCAATTATCTTAGTCCTAGGGACCCATTTTAAGTGTTACAGGTGGCCTTCAATTAGTGACAACAGGAATGTCATCAGGTGGCACTATTATTCACCAAACCTGTTCTTACTGAAGCTCACCCCCTGGAAGGGTGAGCTGCGTGGAGTCAGCAGCAGTGCTGGAGGGTGAGTTTCATCCTGTAAGCATTGTGGTTTTTTAATTTGAAGTACTGTGAGAACAGTAGCCTTTCCCAGGATGCTTCAGGGAAGAAAGTGAAAGGTAACAAAAATGTGCAGTAAGAGACAGAAAGGTATATGCCGGTAAGAGGATTCTTGAAGAGGAAATAAACCAGCTAGTTTCTAAGCAAAAGCTTGAGTTGGTTTGTTTCTCTTTCTGTTTCCGAAACAAAAAATGCTGTCATGTTACTCAAGCCCTTTCTGAATGCCTGAGAGTTTTGTTCCAATCCAGGAGAATTATTTGGCATTGGGTGAAGGAGCCAGAGAATGAGGATAAAGCTAAGTGGGTTCTGCAGCACAAGCATGTGTCCCTGCTGTATTTATAGGCTCTTACAGCACTGTTGATAGGAAAGTCAGATGCAGGCAGCATGTAGGCATGCTACTTTTGGTCACATTGTCAGCAAGAGAGAATAGCTGAGCTTTTTTTTTTTCTTAACTTCTTATCTGAACAGCCCAGGGGGATTAGTGTCAGCTGGCCTATTGTGGTATCTGGTGAGCTAGACAGTTTGCTACATGCGCTGGGCTGAGTACAGAGTGTTTGTGTACCTTTGGGGATGAACAGGATGGGCTGTTAAATAGTTTCAGCTCAGGGAGGTTTGGAATGTGGCTGTAAGCCCCACTAAGCAGCTCTCCACTGGAGTGGGGAAAGTGTCCCTCTGCAAGTCTAACACCTCTTCAAGTTCTGCACAATGATTTGTGTTCCCTTGCTTGTCATGGGTACATCTTTATAGAGAAATGCTTAGTAAGGTTAAGTGGAAAAATTAATTCTTTCATTAAACAGTTGGTGGCTGCCTGAAGGAATAACACAATTTTCAGGTCAGCCATACTGTAGCAATTACAAGAACCAAGGATATGACAATGACGCTGCTGTGGAAGTAAAGCCTCTTCCTTCTAAGCCACTGTTTCTCTTTACTGGATGGACCCTGTATATAAGGGACATGGTTGGTTATCCTCAGTTTCGTGCTTCCCCTAAAATCATAGTCCCTCATGCTACCATCCGGTGGTTGCAGAACCCTTTCATAGCACAAGAAAAAAGACCCAAGTAAAAAAAATTATAGTGTTTTATGAATAGTATCATTCGCTTAAGATGCCATTGTCAAGCTGGATGAAAATGTATGTCCTGGTCTTTGGGAATTCAGTGCTTGTGACAGAAACACTGCAGGCAACTTTTACTTACCATATGCCGTGAGAGTTCATGCATCTAATACTGCTGAGACTTTAATAGCATACATGATTTACATTAGTGTTAATTATGGTGGAGACTGCTCTAGAACCACTGCAGAAAAAAGGCATCCATTGTGTGGTTCCACAGTGCAAACACCTGGTAAAAATGTATCATGAAATGAGTAGTCATAGCCAGATGTAACATTTCATTAAACAACAAATCAGGCTGGGAAGAAGAAGGGTCTTATGGTGAAGGCACAAGAGTAAGTCTCGGAAAGTCTGGGTTTACATCCTGGCTCTGCTGCAGGTTTCCTGAGTTGGTTGTCTAACTGTAGTTTGATAATCCTTACCCCCTTTATCTCCTTGTTCCTCAGGAGCAAAGTACCTGTGAAGCAGAGAAGTGCTTTTTCTCCCACTGTTTCTCTGTCAGGCCTGTTTAGCCCCTCTGAAGTGCCCGTTGTGCTGCTCCAGTCTAAAGGACCGTCCCAGTGTATTTTATGGGACTTCACAGAAAACAAAATGTTACTGAGAGCATGAGCAATAATCACTATATCCACCACTGAGAGGCATCTGATTCTGGAGATCAGTGTAGCAAGTTGTTTAGCAGCACATAGCAACACAATATGTTAAGACTAGTGAAGAACATCAGCTAATATTGCCCACGAGGTCTAGGTAGACGGAATACAATTGTATGAGAACATTAGGCTGGATCACTTGGGTTAAATCAAAACTTTTACTCTCATGCACTTTGATGGGGCAGTTAACAATGTCTGGAAAGCACTTGCTAGTCTGATGTAAGTTCTAATGCTTCATGCCTGGCAGCAGCGCTTCCAAATGGTAGGCCCACCTCTTTGCAAGTCACTTCCAATGTTCAACAGTGAGTGCCAGACACTAACAAATAGGCTATGGCAAGCTGGTGACAAGCCTCCTGTGGTCTCCTGATTGTCCACTTCACGAGCCCACTCAGCAGCTTTCTATTGTTGTGGGTAGCTACCCTCTTGCCCATGCCAGCTACATATGCCAGACACACTCCAGTTTGGAGCAGACATGAAATACTGGATCTCCTGCACCCATGAGGAAAAGCAACTAGAAGCAGAGCAACAGACCAGCCATAGAAATGCTGGCATCTACAGGTAGGTTGTATAGAGGATGCAGGAGAAAAGGCATGACAGGGACCAACAGCAGTGTTGCATGTAAGTGAAGGCGCTGCACCAGATATATCAGAAGGCCAGGGACGTCAAAAGCCAACCTGGTCCCAAGTCAGACCTGCTCCTTTTACAAAGAGCTGCACATCAGACTTCCAGCGATCCCATCTCCATCCATGCACACACCACTCTGGGTACCTCCAAGAAGCCCAAGTCATAGGCCCTGGAGTGAACAGCATGCAGATAGAAGAGAAAAAGGGGGGGGGGACATGCAACTAGAGGGTCCAGCTGTGCCTCAAGCGAAAACCTGTTTCACAGTCCAGTTGCGCATGGACAAGCCCGATGCAGGGGAAGGAACTTCAGGAAGTGGGTTTTGCCCACGAAAGCTCGTGATACTATATATACATTTTTTGTTAGTCTCTAAGGTGCTACAGGACCACTCGTTGTTTTTAAAGTTACAGGCTAACACGGCTACTCCTCTGAGACTTTCAGGTAAATGTGTAATTGTATTTCCCATTACATTGATGAACTGATAGTGCCCCCAATTTAACAGGACACAGCTATTGAATATTTGTTAATTTACTCATACTACATGCGTCAGCAGTGGAACAGACAGAGGTAGTGTTTTTATTTGTTTTACATTCCCCTTTAGAGTTTCTTTGTTGTCATGTCAGTCTTCAGGTATTAGAGAGACAAGGTGGGTGAGGTAATGTCTTTGGTTGGACAGGAGCTGGTGTCCTATAAAAGATATTACCTCAGCCACCTGGTCTGTCTCATTCTCCTGTAGAAATAGGCAATGGAGGCCATGAGGAGTAGTTAGTTTATGGACACGGGCTACTTCTACACTATACTGATCTTGCGCAAAAAGGGGGGTTTGCACAAAAAGGAAACATCCACACTGCTTATTTTTGCGCAAAAACCCCTAGAGCAAAAACGGATCAGGAGAGTATGCAAATGAAGCTTGAGAGAATGCTAATCTGCGCTTCATTTACATTGCCTCTGCCCGCAAAACTCGTAGTGTAGACGTAGCCAGAGGTGTTGCCTGAGTCCCACAGAAATCTCAAAGAAACTTCCATGAAGGTACTCTGTGATCCTCCCCCAGAGGTGTCCAGGGATAGCAGCCTTAATTCTTCCTCTGCAGTAGAACACTTCCCCATACCAGTCAGCAATAATTTCAGCCGGCACCATTGTAGTAAATGGGCTTAGCAGCATACAGGCCCATGCAGCTTCAGAATGCCAAGAGCTGCTGCTCTCTCTACACCTTTGTTATCCGCAGGACTGAAGTATTGGCTCACCACAGCCTGTGGAAACAGTGCCAGGGTTCAGTGCCACTGGTCTAGGCTCATAGTTTAATGCAGTGGAACAATTCCCTCCTCATTTCCTTGCTCCTGGCAGGCCACATGTGCCATGGTGGGTGCTTTGCTGTGTGCAAGCACTCCTCAGCAGACATATCAATAAACACTTGTTTAAAACTTTAGGGGAGCAAGGGAAGAGAATTTGGAATTGTAAGTTTTGCTTTCCATTGGGCCTATATTGACAGTGGCACCTGTGTGTTTAGTCTATAGCTGCTTCATTGCCCTTGCATCAGGCACACCATCATACACTGGCATGTGAGAGCCATCATTGCTGCAGGTAAAATGGACATAAATATTCTTCCATCTTGTTCAGTTCTTTTACCTCAATTTACTGAGCTTTTGATGTATTTGCTTTTAAATTGCACAGATATTTCTTTGCACTGGTTTTGATAGGGTGCGTCTACACACCAGTGTTATTTCAGAATAACTGACATTACTGCGAAATAACATAGTCCGGGTCTACACTACAAGCAGTTATTTTGACATAATGTCAAAATAGTGTTGAGCTGGAGGACTACTTACTCCAACTCTGGTAACCCTCATTTTACAAGGAGTAAGGGAAATGGAAGGAAGAGTGCTCTTGCTCAGACTTCCTGCTGTGTAGACGGCACCAAAAGCCGAAATAAGCTGTTTTGACTTAAACTACACAATAGACGTAGCTCAGGTGTGAAGCTTATATCAGCTTTAGCCCTGCTGTGTAGACGTGCCCTTACAGAATAAAATTCTATTATTGAGGAAAATAATTAATCTTTATTAGTTCACAACATACACTGCTGAGTGCCTAGCACTCCAGAAAGCACCTGCTTATTTGTTACCATACAGTGACACACAACTGACAGGATTAGTGACTAACACTGTGTAAAAATCATAAATATACCACAAGCACCACAAAATAAACAGGGGCATTGACACTGTTATATACATAGATGCACACCAAGTACCATGCAATTCCTAACAGCCTCCAAAGAGCACGGCCAATTGGAGCAAAGTACACTGCAATGCATAACTGTGGCTCACTGTTAAAGTGCTCTTTCAAAGCCTCCCTGAACCATATATCGCCTCAATGAGCTCTTCTAAGAGCCCTTGTGTCTGGCTGTTGAAATTCAGCAGACAGATACTACAACTTAGCCCTCCAGCCCAGCAGTGACTTTGTCCCCTTTGTTTCACCCCTGTTATGCGAGACAGATCAGGCAGCTATAAACATTGGGATGAGGGTTTTTTCCCCCCAATTTTTTGAGTAAACAATCTACCTTCAATCTACCAAAAGAGCATTCAACTGTCATTCTGCACCTGCTGAACTGGTAGGGGAATCTTTCTTTGGTGCTATTGAGACAGTAAGTGAATGGTTTTAAGAGCCAGAGGACCAGTGTCTAGGCTGTGTCCCTCACCATACGTATTAGCATTTTAGCATCGCCAGTGGTAATCCACCAGTCGGAAAGTTGTGGCTTTCTGAATAGTCCTTTGTGCTTAAAAATGTGAGCATCATGCACCTCCGGTGACCAGCCCACATTGGTGTCAGTAAGTCTCCCTGGTGATTTACCAAAGCCTGCATAACCAGAGAAGAGTAGCCCTTTTTGTTGACGTACTCTGTGACAAGATGGTCTGGTGCCAAAATAGGGATATGGATACCATGGCAGTTTGGGAACTCTACTGTTGCAAATCCATCCTCAATGCCCCGCACATTGCTGAGAGTCACAGTCCTGCGTAGTAGGAGACCATTAATGAACTTGCAAAGTTGCATGACATCAGCCCCCACGGTGGATTTTTCAGCTGCAAAAGGATTTTCCACTGACCAATAAAAATCCAGCATTGTGAGTTTGCTCAGTGCAAGCTTCTTGACATTGTCTGGAGCAACTCTCATTTTGGTGCCCTGGTGCTGTAGAGTTGGCGCAAGCTCGGCACACAGATCCAGAAACGTAGCCTTGTGTATCTGAACTGCTCATCATCCCAATGCAGTGCAATCCCACCAGTCAGTGCTCATTTCTCAGGGCTTTGTAGCTGCTGTGTGAACACCACCAACCATCTTGAACTGGTTCTTGGTATGTCCCATAACAATCAACAGGAGGATAGTATGTCTTGTGTTTGCAGTGCTTGTGACAATAGCACAGAGCTAAGTAGGTTCCATGCTTCTGTCAGAGATGGTGGACAGCAAGAAGTTCCTGGCTTTTTTTTTTAAAAAGCAAAAATTATGGACTATAGATAACATTATACATGGGATGAAGGTTGTTGACCCCTTGTTCCAAATGACACCTGTGTTACCTCTGCCGCACCAGACTGCATCAATGCAAGGACTCCTGGGGAATACACACAGCCCTGATGCAAGGAGCTGCATATGCATCCACACAAGTGATATACCAGCTGTGGCAGCTTTGTGGCAACATAACTTGGGTTGAAAGTTTATAGGATGGATATAGCTTTAGACTTCAGTGAATTGAGTTGCGACAGGAGTATCCATATGGGAGCTAGTGCAGAATAGCTATTCCAGACTGTTCCCCTGAGTAGACAATTCCTTAGGCTCCCGAGTCTCACTAAATCTGAAGTGCTGAGCAGAACAATGCCTCAGTACCTTTAAAAATCTGGGCTCTGGAAACTCTCTCGTGTCAACACTGACATTAGAAAATCTTTATTTTAACAGATCTGCATACTTCAGAAAACAGACCAAGTTGCAATGTAACTTACATTTACACGTGTCTAGGAAGAGAACCTTTGTCCTTCATGTACAAAACCAGACAGGCTTCCAACGCTTGTATTCAAAGGGATCTTTCCAAACAATTTGTAGCAGGTCCCTTATCTCCTCTGTGGGCTGACTGCCAGGGGAGGAACACCATACGTGATAGTAGTATATTACAACAAAGGGACATGTCAATGATACTCCCTTCTTTTTACTAATCAGCAGAACAGAACAAGCACAATGTTTCTTGATGATACTATGACAAACAGCCCCTCCCACAGTCCTGCTAATGGACCCAGGGGTTTATTGCCAGAATGTAGTCCACAATTTGTTACGGTCAAAACCTCTTTTAATGAGATCTTTTTATGTTAAAATGTTGCCCTGAAGCTTTAAAAGACCACATTTATCCACTGTCCTGGGAATCTAGATTCAAATGAAAAATTGGATTAATTTGAAAATGTCCGTCTTTCTTATTTAATTAATTTGAAAGGGTCGCTGTTGTCAAAGAGAATTCTTGTTGTAATGAAGATGTCTTGAGGTTACAGATCAAGGTGAAGTTTTATTTCCCTTCTCATCCAATCAAAATGAAAGTAGTTTGCAGAACTAGATTCTGACCACTGTGAATAGACCCTGTGATTGAGATGTGTCTGGGACTGTATTTCATAAATTTCCATGACAGTGCAGCCTGTCTTAGAGAGAGATCATATTTAATACAGTCCTTTGACCTCAAGCAGATGTCACTATTTTAGTCATATGGACAAGCCAGAAGGTAAAGTTAGAGTTCATAGATGTGTGTATTTACAAAAAGGAGGTAGTGTTAGGATTAGTTTTCACTTTCTGACATATATTAGTGGTTTATAATAATCAGTTGTTGGTGAACAGATGTTCACTCACTTTAAGGTTGGGTGTTTTGCCTTTGTTTTTTGGGGAAGACCATAATTATAGATTCCAAATCAAATTCTATGCTAAAATCAGAGAGGTCACTATGGTGCATGCTAGTACAGAATTTGTTCCTTTGAAAGTAGCTGTCGTCTTCATGAAATTTGTGTATGTTTGTTTGCTGCCTTTAGTATCAGGCATGAGTGGATAGAAATTCTTCCAGATTGGGTAGCACAGGCTTATGCTCATAGCTATCCATTCCTCACAAAGGTGGGGAAGCGACAATTGATGGAAATAATATAATAGCGTGTTTATTTGAATGCTTTTGTATTTTTGACTGTGTTTTATCTGAGGCTGAAAAAATTCATTCTGTGAAAAGCACCTTTAACCAACCAGATTATCCCAACAACCAGTCAGAATAAATGCAAAACTCCAAATGTTTTCAAGAAAGAGAGAGAGAAGTGGTCCACCTATTTACCCCTTCCCCCCTTTTTTCCCTTTTCAGTAAAATCAGCAGGAGGCCATTTTTAATTGCCAACAAAGGAAAAGTTTCTAATTAAAATGATATTGCCACTGTTTCAAAATTCAACTCCAGCCTGAGAGGAAACAAATAGACATGACCTTGTATTGAAAGTTACCCTACTCTTCCCTTCCCTTCCCTTACCTTAGCTTAATGGATAAGGGCACCGTTCCATTCCAGTTGAACAGCTGAACTCAGTTACAGGATTGTGAAGTGAGGAGAATGGTAAAGTCTGTGCTGAGATTTTTTTCCCAGTTGAGTCACAGAACCATGAAAGCCCAGATAGCAGCTCATTAACATTGCTGTGCCATTTTATTAGTAGGAATAGCCACAGGATGCCAAACCATTTACACACAAATTTATTCAAACAAATTCTTATGCTCTTGAATATGTAATAAACCCTCACCTCCTTTAAACAGTGGCCAAGGTTTATCTAGAGATAGCAAGGTTGGCTTTTTAATTATCTGCATGCTGTCACATTCCCAAAAAAACTGAGCTAGAAATTCAGTACAACCCAAAGACACCGATTAGAAAGAGGCATTCCCTCAAATGTTTGTGACAGCTTAAAGTAGCCTGTAAGCTAAGTCAGCAATGACTCCATGCTCACAGCATGTGAATTCAAACTCCACCCCCAGCTACAGAAAATTCAAGTAATTCAGCCCTATTTCCCAATATCTATAAAAGCCCAGTACTAAGGGGTGTGGCACAGAGGGTTCAGTGGGAAGCATGCCACTGGACTGATGTTACTCCATTCCTCTCTTTTCCTTCCCGTATTTTAGATCTTATAAAAAGGAGATTTTTGTACAATGGCAAAGCTTTTGTTGTTTGAGCGGTTGGTTGGTTGTTTTTTTAAAGTGAGAAAGAAGCAGTCAACAACCATCTAAATGAGCTCTAGAAATTAGCAATTCAAATACCAACTTCAGCCATAACTCTGTTCTCTCTTTCCTCATCCATTCTCCAGGTATGGGATGTGTTTGGAATGAGCCAGGACAAGATAGGGGCAGATTCTTATAACCACAGAATCCAAATCCCAAGTTTGAAAGGGTGAAAACCAAATTGGTGGTTTGTCTAGGAATCTGAAAGAGTATTTTTGACATAGTCTTAGAAGACTCAAAATAAACCATACACTGAGATCCACCTGAGTAAAAGTGCAAAGAAAACTCAGAGTAGGGACTAAAGGAAATGGGAGAGAATGTAACAAGTGTTGTGAGGTTGGCACATGTAATGATAAGAATGGCGGTGCTGAGTAAATCTGGTCATGGGCATGGGAATGGATAAGAGGGAATCAAAATTTAGCAGTCCCAAATTAGAAATTAAAAAAGGGAGGGGGAACAAAAGACAGAAGAGAGATGCAAGCGTTCATTCACAGTGGATTATTCATCTTTGGCATCTGTTCATTCCACAGATGGAATTCTGCATGGTTTGGCCCACAGGATGCAGAGAGAAAACCCTGGCCATAGTTTCTCCATGGCACTAGACTGATTTTTAGTTACATGGGCCCAGCCTGTATTTAGATCAAAGCTTCAGAGCTGAAAGGGCATCCAAGCCTTTCATTCTTTTTTTAAAAGGTGAACCTTTTAAACAGCTTTGGCACAGTATCTGTGGAAAATAAAGGTGACTTTGCAAACATACATGAACTTCACATTAAAAATCAAAATTAGACCTGTAAATAGCTAAAACTCAGTTTAAAAATCCTGAAATAACACTGAATTTTCTTTTTATGCAATTATGATTAGCCCATTCTGTTTTGTTGTTTTGTTTTTAAGTTTCTTTGTACACTACATTGGAATAATCTCAGTTACCTCGCACAAATTAACCCTCAAATCCTAATGTGTCTGATGATAGTTGATAAATCCTAGTTAAACTCCAATACCAAAAAAGAAATTTGTTTCAAAAAGTAGTTAAGATTGTTAAATTAAATTTGCTTTTTCACTCTGATTACACAATCCAAGCATTTAAATTAAATAAAACTTAGGGGCATCATAAATCCTACACTATCCACCTACTGAACATAAACACACATTGCTTCATAGTCTCCCCCAGCAATAAAAAGAACTCCATGTACAATATAGAGGAAATCTTTTAGTGAGTGGCTCTCCCAACCTCCATATAACAGGGAAGGTGCACCCATGGTCTATGCGCTGCACAGGGATAACACAGAATGGGTTTTCTGAGGAGAGGGATGAGGTGGGCTTAGAAGCTGCATTACCTATTTCTTAAGCATCACAAAAAAAAAAAGGCAGGCTCTGTTTTCAAGGAGACTAACCCAGAGAGTTGGGCAGGTGCTAACTACGCTTTTTTGAGTAAGGGGGAGATAAGGAACTTTAGGAAAAAGTCAAGATTTCAAATCAGGGCAAATTTTTAACAGCTCAGAACTCAAAAACAGTTTAAATTTTCATGAACCACTGCAGAAAAGCCTTCCTGAGCCTTCACAGTAAACCTGAAGATTAGAATGCCAGATTTGTTTTCCAAGGGCTCGTCTATAGAAACACTTAGCTTGTAGTAAGCCAGGGTGTAAAGCTATCCTGCTGCATGGTAAGAATCCATGTGGACCCACTGCTGCACACTAAGAGTTCTTTAGTGTGCTTGAATCTACCTCACTTTGAAACCAGAGTAGATTAAAGTGCACTTTGAAACTTATTATGCGTGGCAGCTAGTGCACAGTCGCTTCAGGCCCCTGCTTGCCATGAACTTCCAGCAAGTGTTTACGTAGGCAGCCCTAACCCAAATTTTAAAGGGGATAAAATCGAGTTTTAAAAAGGAAGTTGGTTTCAATCTTAATTATGAAGAGGCTACTTAACACTTGAGAATCAAAACAGATGATTAAAACTTTTAAAAATGCCCAAGTTACTTAGGAGCCTAAGGGCTTGTCTACACAGATTATTCTGGAAGAAAGTAGGGTCTGAATTTAAAGCAGACTAGCTTTTCTGGAATAACTCCACATGGCAACCTATGACATTCTGGAATAAAAGCATATTTCTTTGGTTCAGTTTAATCCACTTCACTCTCATTCAGGGAATTATTCTGGGACAGCTGTTCTTGTGTAGACAAGCCCTAAATCTCATTGACTCTCAGGGCATGTCTACGCTAGAAAGTTATTTCTAAATAACTTTAGAAATAATAACTCCTGAAATAATTATTTCAAAATAGCATGTCCACACAACAGGGAAGCCTCAAAATTAGTCCAAGGCAGGCTCCCTTAATGTGGACTTTCTACCTCAACTTAGAGCTCCAGGAAGCACTAAGAAGTAATTACTTTGAATGACTCTGAGTAGTAGTTATTTCAAAATAGCAGCCAGCAGTGGAGCATCCACTCTCATGCTATTTTGAAATAAGCCTTATTCTTCATGGAAAGCAGGAGTTATTTCAAAATAACCAGCCCATTATTTTAAAATAACAGGCTTGGTAGTATGGATGCTTCAATTGTTATTTCAAAATAAGGGGAGTTATATCAAAATAATTTCCTAGTGTAAATCAGGGCTCAGACTCTTACTTTGCAGAGTGCAAAGTGGATATACAATACTTTGTCTGGTAATATTTTATGCTCGCTTTGCACAGTTGTAAATGGCTAGACAAATTGTAATGCAGTGGAGAAATAGGCCTATAAAATCTTTAGGTATAGTTGCAATAATTTGTTTTTTGAGAAGAGATAACTCAATGGGTTATGTTGGCGACATACATTTAAAGATGTCTATTAACAGTTGTGTACATGGCCTTAGAGAGAGATTTTTTTTAAAGTATTGAGACACTTGTTCATGCACCTCTTTCAAAGTGGTGGAAAGAGATCTTTCAGCATGCAGTATTTCTGGGTGCTGTACTACATCGCTTCTGGAATAAGTTCCTTTGTGAAAGCATACACCATGTGTATCTATTAACAGCCTATAAATACTATATACTTTAAGTATTTTATGGCTCCATAAAAGGACTGGAGTTGCAAGCATTCTGGTTTTATGTAGGATATCTGTCAAATGACTATTAAGATAGCCAAGTCAGTAGGGCGATAATTTCAAAACTTTGCTCTCTAACATGCTGAGTTCTTATTGGTGGCACAGAATTTTGTCTTGTTTTAAAAAGAAAAATGAATCAAAGTGGTCTATTTATTAAAATATGTTTGCATATCTTGTATATAACAATGATTAGTTGGCTACAGTGCTTCAGATAGACGTCTTTCAAGTACTTTTGTGCAACCTCTATAAAGGTCTTCTATAAAGTAGCCAAGCACGCTTCTTATTCAGAATGTTTTGGCACTGGGAAGAGAAAAAAAAGTATACATTAAGCCAATTTGTAGTATATCTTTACATTTTAACTCCTCATTCATTGTTTGTGTCATAAAAATCTTTGGTAGTATCTGACAGTAATCTGGCTTAATGGTAAAGACAAAGAACCAGAACCTCTGTTTTTCAGAGATACAACAGATGTAGAGACTAGATTATAAACAATTTTCTAATCATAACATGTAAATTAATAGCAGTAACATTTTGATCTTGTATGAGAAATATAGCATATACATACTTAAGCAGAACAGCTCATTCTAAACAGATGCAGGCTCATCCATTAGCAATACTTTTTCTGATTAGTATTGTTAATGGAAGGGCTTACCCAGTCATTTCCTAAAAGCAGATATACTGTAGATCATTAATTCTTGTCAATAGAGTCATCATAGCTATCATGGAAAAGTTAGCTCAGCTATTAACCTAGTAGAGAGCAGCAGGCAGAAAAATATACTGACCAGTTAGTGAAATGCAGACTCTTCCATTTATCTTTCTTTTCCACATAGATTCACTCCATGCACTGCCACTTCTCCATCTTTCTTGTCATTTCACTATAAGACAAGTTATTTCAGCATCTTTCTCTCCTCAAAGAACTGTAATATATTCAGTGCTTTGATTGTGGTAATTTATGGTAATTCTTGCTTTTGTAGTCAGCACACTCTAGATAAATGAAAAGGTGATACAGAAAGGCCATGTTTCTGGAACAGAAGAAATTAGCATAGTTGCCCCATATTTTTAAAATGTGTTAACCAGAAAATGGACAAAGTTTGACCTTCCCTTGTGAAAAGAGTGGTTTTGTTAACAAAACACATAGTATTAACTTTGGACATGATCTTTCTTCAATTTCAGTTTTGATTGGTGTCTTTCTATCTTGTTTATTTTTAGCATCACTTCCCCCCCTCAAAAAAAATTCTTTGTAGCTAATGACCAGCTACCATTTTCATTAACCTTTAGAACTTGACTGACAATTTGTCAGTCCAGAGATGTAAACTTCTTGTTTTAAATCACTCCAAGTAGTTTGAGTTCTTTTATGAAGAGATCAGTCATGTACAGATTTGTAGTTAGGTACACTTGAAATGGCTTTTTGATTGCAAACAAACCTTTATTCATTTTAAAAATCTGATACACTTCAGACACCAAATCCACAGTAACATACATAATTTTCTTTTTAATTCAAATTAAGATATTTAAAAGAATATTGTGAGTTCAAATTTGTCCCAAAATGTAAGTTTTATTAATATAAATTTTTGTAAAAAATTAATATTAATTTTTGTAAAAATCCAAAGTGAATGAAAATGTTTCCTCAAAACAACAAACAAAACCCATAGGAAAGTGATGTTTATACTGTGTATAGCAATGAACTAGCAAGCTGCACAGAGAACCCGAAAAAGGCAGAAAATGCAACTAATCAGAAACAAAATTTAAAACTGGTTGTCCTATTTTTCATTGTCCACCTTGCGAAAAATGGAAAAAGTACACAAGCTGTATAAGGAGTGGAAAGTGATTTCAAAACATCTTTCAGACTAAGGAATTAGCACTTTTAATATTCTTGTACATTGTTTTCTTTTTTAGGTTGACAGCGTTGCTGTCGCTTTGAAGAGTCAGTGTTGCATATTTGTCAAACACATTATCATAGCAGTGTTCATCTAAGGATATTAACATTGGGTTATATCTTTTATTGGATGATATTGGAGCTTTCTATATAATTTAAACAGTGTTGGATAACGATTAATTTTCCAGAAAAGTTTTAAAATATTGTATTTATATAGCTTTTACTGTAGGTTTTTTTACATATATGTTGACAAGTTCACAGCTGTAGTCCTGTGCTGAGGATCTTACAGTCTCATTAGGCAACATAGAAATGAATGGAAAAGAAGCTGCAAAAAAGCATTGTGAATGCCCTCTATAGGCAGATTGGAAAGATTCTTGCCCCCAAGTTGCATTTCTCTTCTCATCCAGCTGCTCCCACAGTAGAGGTGTAGTGGTGCAAATTGTACCTCCAGGCAATGACTTACTCAATAATACTATGTGGCTACATACTGCTGGTACTACAGTTAGATGCAGGTTAGTTGGTAACAAGGTCTCTGGATTGAAAAACAAAAATCGCCATGCTATGTGTAGTTGTTAATTATTCATACATCAGATGGCATATTTTATATAATTACACTCTCCTGGTCCATTAAAGTCCACAAGACAACTTTGCTTAGAGGTGGATCACCTCCTTCTGTAGAAAAACAAGTAGGAGAGGATTAAGGTGGAAAAAGATCTCTGTGAGGATAAAGTTGAGGGAAGGGGTTTGCTTTCTTCCCACAGAATGAGCCATGAGGTTTGCCCTGAAACTCTGGGCATCCTCTGGAATTCACAGAGTTTGCGAGGTATCCACAGGAGAGCACCATCCCTAGAGATTCTCTATGTCTGTCCGCTGCCTCAGTGCTCTGTTGCCACCATCACACTGTCAAAATAGCCATCAGATTACCTCTGCTCAGGTTGGAGGGGAGAAGGGGAAGAGCTCTGTAAAGGAGTGATAACCAGCACACAGAGAGCTTCACAGTAAAGACAATATAGCATAGGTTCTATGTTACCTTTCCCAGGTAATACCAGCTAGGCCGGTGGCAAGAGAATGTATGTCCCGTCTTACCCTCCTTCCAGTCCTCTTCCTCACTCTTAACTCTTTCCTTATGGATCCCAGCCACATACACTGCTCTTCAAAGGAAGGAGAGCAGTGGCACCTTGGAAAGACTGGTCCTTTCTCTTCTGTGTCGAAAGAAGGAGATCACACATGGAACGGTCCTCTACTCTGGAATCATGGGCGGGAGCACCATCTGGCTCAGAGTTTTGACTAAAAGTTTTTCCACTGATGCCTGTTAACTTGTTGCCTATGTACAGGTCAGTGTTGGCAATTCCCTGGGAAAAGCGCGTTTAGGACAGGTCAATGATAAATACCAGTTTAAACCCCGCTGAAACCAGAAAATTAGGAAAAATAAAATTATTATTAAAGCTTGCCAATGAAAATTACTGAAAAATATTTAGCAATTTGGTAATAATTTTGCAGTATAGATAATATTGAAAACTGTAAAATGGGTCATATAACTTTGCATATAACTTTCTTGAACATATTGAAGCAAAATATATACAAACATTGCAATATTGCAGTATGACAATGACATATATTAATATTACGGCTACTGCAGTTTCACTTTTTATTTCTCTAACCCTAAATTAATCCCTGAATCTGCTGCCTAATGTAAGCATGCTTTAGCTATGTAACTAAAACTAAGTGTATTGTAGATTTGAAACAAAAATATGTCTTGAACCAGTTATTTAGGTACTTTTTCTGAGGTGGTAAAACCCATGATTTCACCTTGTAAAACCCACCTCTGGTAAATACCATTTCTAGTAAAGACCTCAGGCATTGAACATAAGTAGGGCTCAGAGGTGTGTATCTAGAACAGTCTAGCCCCGAGATAAGAGTAATTGGTCTTACAATCAGAAAGGGACACTTAGAAAATCTGGTCTGCTACTTCTTTCTGCATATATTACACTGTTCCAGTCAATGTCTTTTCTAACAGGTTGTAGTATATAATCTCCACTGATGTTGCTTTCACTTAGCAACCATGGTAGTCTATTCTATTCTTCAGTGTGGTTTTTTTTCTATTGTTGTTGAGACCATGAAAAGTTAGCAAGTAACCCAATAGTATAAAGTACTTATTGTGACTTCTGTGCATTGTAAAATAAAGTATAAACTAGATTTGATGACAGATTGCAATCAAAACCCAGTAGACTGTATCTTTGACAGTGACTTAGCATGCTCTTCCAGGTCTAATTCATGCGCAACTCTCATGCTGGGTCCCAGCAGCAGAAAGTCCATGCTCTGTTGCCATGGAGCTGAATCTGAACCATTAACTTCAGATTATTTTCCGAAGTCCGTTTCTTTCACCTTTCCAAGAATAAATGAATAATCAATGTCAGTTCTGTAAATGTTTGTCTTTAAAATGCTTTCCATTAAGAGAAGATTCTGAAATGGATTTAAAATGTGATTTTTTTTTTTTTTAGTAGAAGTTGGTCACATGAGTTTTTGTGTTCCCTTTTTATAGTTACCTTTGGTTTTCTTATACTTCTCATTTTTTTCTATATCATGCTTTTCTTTCCCTTCCTTCCTTCCTTCTCTCCCATTATTTTTCCTTTTTGTTCTCTCATCCATACTGTGCTCATTGCTTCTCTCCTTTTCCATATTGTCCTCCTTATTCCTTATGTTGCATCTTTCCCTTCCAGTTTATATATAGTTGCTATATTTCTATTTCATTTTCTTCCCACTCATCTTCAGTAACTTTCCCCATTCTCCTACTCATCCCTTTCAGTCCTTAGGACTTTTGGTTTTGATGTCCAGCCATTATAACATAGAGTTTTCTGAATGTAAACACTTTCAAGGGTTGTGTGCCAGGGCAGTAGGTACTAAGGATTTTGGAGATATTCGTGTGGTCTGAGAAATTCCCAGATGCTCAAGGAGTAGCAGAAAAACCAAAGATTGTTTTCAAGGATTAAAAGAGGGTGTGTGGAGGAACCAGGATTAACTAAACTAGAGATATCTCTGTGTTATCAGAACACTTAGTAATTGTTAGAGCCATGAAACTGAACAGTGGTTCCAGGTTCACAATGTGTTATGAACCTGGAAAGAATTTTGCTAATGCTACTTCTACAAGAGCACCTTCCCCTACATTTAACATCATATCTGAACATTTTCATTCATTATCCCTAGACTTGATCTCTCCTAAAAAAAAAAATAGATGAGAATTTTATAGTTCTGCAACCTCCCTGCACAAACTAGGGTTTTCTTTTTTAAGATGAAGTCAATGGGTCACATTCTTTTCTCAGTTGAATCTTTGATCTAATTAAAATGAAGTCAGTGGGTCAGAATCTGTTGGACTACACTGATTATAATGGAGTTACTCTGAATTGACATCAGTGTAATTGAAATCAGAATCTATCCTATTGAAGTTGCATGGCAGTAAGTAGGAAAAGAATTTTTCTTCAAAATGTCAATGTTTTGTGCCTCTCTGGTTGCATTTAAGTAGTAATTACCTCCATATATTGGAATCTCAGGGTAAGCAGCTGTAGCTGACACAGCAGCCATCCCTGCAGAAGTTAGAGAGCACAACAATAACATTGACACGAATACAGCTTTTAATTCCTGCTTAAATATCCTGGTGCTGAACTTGACTTAAAGGGCGTGTTGTATTGTCACTGGGATAGAGAACAAAGCTCTTCACCTCCTACGTTGGCAGCCTGAATGAACAAGGATGAGTAAGGGATGTGTTAGCTATTGAATGAAACATGCTTTAAGTGAACATATTTGATGTTAAAATTTGATTAAAATTCATTCTAGATGTCGTCCCAGTGTGAACTGCAATTGTACAATTCTGAGGCAACACAGTACTCCTGGTCTGCATTTACTTAAATACATATTGCAGCTCAACCCTTGTCATATTCTGCAGTCCTAATTTGAGCAAAATAGCTACAATGAAGTAAAAAACTTAGTTGGGCAAATTCTCCTCTCACATGCACCAGTTTTACTTGGTGTCATTTAACTGACTTCATAGGAGTTATTCCTGACACTAATGTGTGAAGAAAATGTTAGGTCCAGTATCTAGAAAAGAAGTGGAGGGAATGACATAACTTCTTTCTTCTATTAGACATTTTCATATAGTCTGTTCTTTATTATCAGGGGGGTTAAGAACTGTACTATCTTGGTTTGCTTCCTCAGTGATTTAATTTCAGATCCTCTCTTTCAGCATTTGAGACTGAGCAGGGCTGTCAAGGCTAGCATATGGTTTACTGCAGCAGTGCTAACAAAATTGTTCTATAGTGTTGCCTGAGAGAATTCAGCATCACATGTTTTTGTAGTTGCAAGCCTTGCTCTATGGTGTCAGCCATCAGATATGGTTCCAGTTTATATTGTTTTAAAAAAAACAATATGGGGAGATTACTATGTACTGGGTGAAAATGGACAACTGAGAGTGAGGAGGGAGGTTAATTTTTATGTGTCAGCTTAAGATGGACTGTTTTCAGAGCAGGTATCTCATATATTGAAGTTTCTCTGTCCTATATTTTACCATGTTTTTTAAGAAAATTAATTGACAGGCACCAAAAGTCTGAAAAATTACATGCAATGTTCATACTCCAGTGACAATAGCAAAACTTTGTCTTACAAAATTACAGGACTAGGGAGAGCAGAATTTTATATGCAGTTTAAAAATACATATCTACTGGGATAATCAGGCATAACAAAAATGTGGGCAGTAAGTCTTTTGATCATGCTGCATTTACAAATCTCCTTCCTGCGTCCCAATTGCTAGGGAGCTGTTTTGTTCTATTCTGGTGCACGCCAATGTTTTTCTTAATTATTTTTGACAGTTTGATCATTATGTGAGCTTTCTCAATCAGCGGCTTTCAAGAACACAGAATTTGAATTCATTCTCTAGAAGAGACTAGCTAATGTCTATCTTAGGCAAAGAATAATGGCTAGGACATTGGACATAATTAGGGAAACCAACTGTGTACATCTTAACTGAAGAAATTATTTTTTGTGTGTTCTAATCAATATCTGATGCGTCTGTTTGGGAGGGAACTGCAACCACCATAATTAACAGCCAGTTTCTGGACTTTGATGTTGAAGAGTGGGAAGGGTACTCTCCTGAAAATTGTCAGAGATAAAATTAGCAACCTTGTTCCGCTGAGCCATGAAACCCCACTGGATCAGCAGCTGACTTTAGCCAAATTCTTTTGTAAAGATACCCCTCAGCAACATGTGTGTAAACAATAAGTGCCACTCCAATAGCAATGCAAAGGTCAAATGTAAAAATAAATAAACAAAAGCAAGGATAAAAATTGCTGGCCATGGAAGTCAAGGGATTGTTTAATTCAAAGCAAACCCGTGAAGGCCCCATGTGTCTGTGTGAAGTTCCTTATTTTAATAAATTTCACATTTTAAAAAATTAATACGATATATTGCTTCAACTAATTGATAATACTTATGCAGGTTTCAGTTGCACTCGCTAATAGAAGTTGATAGGTGTCAAATAGCAGCAATGTTTACATTGTGGTCAGATATAATAGGCTTGAGTTTATTTTGGCATTCTGAGCGTGGTTTGTTTCACTCATATTTGATGGGTAGATTTTTAGCTTCATTGGGATTTGATATAACTCGTCTCCAAACGAAACACTAAGGGTATATCTATGCTGCGCAGCTATTTCAGGATACCGGACGTATCCCAAAATAGCTACCCTGTGTCTTAACAAGCTGCCTGTTATTTTGAAATATTTTTCGAAATAACGGGCACACTGTTTCAGCATCCATGTAACCCTCGTTCCACGAGGGTTACGGGATGTCTCGAAATACAGCGTTATTTTGAAATTTGGCACTGTGTATATGCTTCAAATTTCAAAATAAGCTATTTCGAAATAGAATAGAAATAAGATACGCAGTTCACATTGTGCAATTTGCGTATTTTATTTTGAGTTTAGGTGTTGTGTAGCTGCACCCTAATTCAGCTTTTTGTTATTAAAAGTGTGCTGTCGTCTTAATCAAAGACTCAAGGCTGTATTTTTTCTCATTGGGTAGAATCTAACTTTAAGATATCACTAAATTTACGACACATGGAAATGATTCATTTAAGAGGGGGCTTTTTCCCCCCTGTATGTGGCTGTTAATTAGCAGATGAATTCTGATGTTCTAATTGATCTGCTACAGAGAGACAGCTGTGTGCCCCAGCTGTCCTCCATTGCAAAAGGCCTCCATATAAGGGGTGGGGGGGGAGGAGAGCAGAGCAGTGCCACTTCTGACAAATTGATTTAACTAGAGTGCACTGCCTTCAGGGAGCCATACACCGCACTGTCACTGCAGATGATTGCAGCCTTTGTGGACTCCAAACACTGTAGCGCTGTAATTGCCCACCAATGTCCTTTCCATTGCTCTGCTGAAATTCAATTTTTCATGCCTCGCCAAACATTTTTTTTTTTTTTTCAGTTAAGAAATACTATACTCGGCCTGATTTCCATTTCAAGAAATGCAGACGCTTCAGAATGTGGTTACATTGTATTTAATGTTGCAGTAATCACTAAATGGACTCACTCGCCTATCAAAGTATTTGCCATTTAATTTGCAGGGAAGTATTGTATAATTATATTGTATTTAGCATGTACTTATTATTATGAGCCTTGTAATAGCTATATCAGCATGTCCCCATTCTCTCAAGCGGTGTTCCGTGCGTGTAAAATGATGTCTATTGTTTCTTTTCAACACTTCCTCTTTAGCTTACAGACGCAGGTTTAAGTACAGTTATGCTCTTATTTTGTGCCACATGGGAAAGGTACAAGTGTAGTATCTACTTTCCTATCCTTTTTTAGATATGACAACTGAGACTCTCGGAAGTATAAGTGATTAATCTTTGTTGTCAGAACCCTTCCTGAACAGATTCACAAGTTGTGCATTGCATCAGCATAGCTTTCTGGAGGACCTCTATTTGGAAGGACGGTACCAAAAAAGTGCCACCGCAAACTACAGTGTTTGTTACAACTTTACTTTCCTGCACACTCAACGTATACTTCAGTATATCCAACGTATTTATGAGGGCGCAGATTTATGGTCTATTTATAAATAGGAGCTGCTCACTTGGGTCTCTGGGAGTTCTGTGTTCAGAAGTCCTACAGGATTCCCAAGACATGGCCATTGCATAGTCTTCCACACCACGTTCCACATTATAAGGAAGCTATGTGTTTTTTTGCTTATTCTTCATGCAGTGTTATGTGTGCCCATATTGTGCATTAAGCACAAAGGAAACAAATAAGGACTTATGTCATTGCCTATAGAGGCAGAAGGGAGTATAACTATGTGCCTATATTTAAGAACATGACTATAAGAATGGCCATACTGGGTCAGACCAATAGTCCATCTACCCAGTATCCTGTCTTCCACCAGTGGTTAATGCCAGGTGCTTCAAAAGGAATGAACAGAACATGCAATCATCAGGTGATCTACCCACCTGTCATCCATCCCAGCTTCTGGCAATCAGAAGCTAGGGATAGCTAGAGTGTAAGGTTGCATTCCTGACCATCTTAGCTAATAGCCATTGATGGACCTACTCTGCCTGAGCTTCTCTAATTCTCTTTTGAACCCCATTATAGTTTTGGCCTTCACAATATTCCCTTGCAATGACTTCCACAGGTTGGCTGTGCATTGTGTGAAGCATTTCCTTTTGTTTGTTTCAAACCTGCTGCCCGCTGATTTCATTGGATGACCCCCTTGGTTCCTGTGTTATCTGGAGGGATAAATAGCATTTCCTTATTCACCACCTCTACACAAGTAACAATTTCATAGATCTCTATCATATCTTCTCTTACTTGTCTCTTTTCCATGATGAAAATTCTGCATCTTTTTAATCTCTTCTCATACGGAAGCTGTTCCATACCCTTAATATTTGCTGCCATTTTCTGTATCTTTTCCAACGCTAAAATATCTTTTTTGAGGTAGTGCATGCAGTTCTGGTTGCCCTATTTTAGGTATAGGCATACTATAGATTTATATAGAGGCAATATGATATTTTCTATATTCTTATCTCTCTCTTCCCTAATGATTCTCAACTTTCTGTTAGCTTTTTTTGATTACCGCTGCACAGTGAGCAGATGTTATCAGAGAACTATCTTCAGTGACTCCAAGATCTCTTTCTGGTAACAGCTAATTTAGAGCCCATCATTTTTTAAGGATAGTTGGGATTATATGTTCCAATGCGTATTACTTTGCACTTATCAACATTGAATTTAGAGATCGTTTTATGCCAGAGCTGATCACACTATCAGAACCAAGTGATACCTGCTGTCATTATTCTGTAAAATGTATCTCACTACTCTGCATATCAATATCCCCACAGTAGCAACAAAATAGATGTGACAGATGAAACTAATGAAGTATTAGTCTCTTACGAAATGGATTTCCGCCCTCAAGTATAATGATAAGAGAGTAGAATAGAAAAAAATGTGGGCACATACTGGTCACGTGTAGATAAGAATTTTTAAGCTGCAGCATTAAGATTTAAGTAAGGATGCTTACTAGTTGTAAAGCAAATGCTTCCCTTAACTGGTGTTGCTATTACTAAAACTCCCATTATACTATATGTTCCTTTAGAAAGATGCATCTCTAATAGGCAACCCTTAGAACACATCTTGCTGCAATTGCAGGCAGAACACTTATTTTCCTACATGAATAGCACGGCAAGTTGTCATGTTAAATATTCAGGGAGACACAGTGCAAGTAATGTGATGACTCTATGTTAAAGAAATGGTGAAGCATATTGAATTAACCTGTTTTGTGTTATAAAATATACGTATTGGTCATATAATTCAATTGTATAGCAGCTGCTGGTGATTTGCTGGCTAGCACCTTCTGTTGCTCCATTAGAGTCATGGGTTCAGGCAGCCGTGTGAAGTTTCACAATCTCCATTCAGATTGGCAGAATCGGGGGTACCAGTAAATGGAAGCTCATATATAGGTAGGATGACCAGATGTCCCAAGTTCAGGGGGTTTGGCATATATATGCAATTACCCCACCCTCCTCAGAGGGGGAAGAATATCCCAATTTTCTCACTTGCTATCTGGTCACCCTAATCTATAGCACCAGACTGTGTTTGACTGCTGTGCAAGTGTTATAATAGAGAGCAGGATTCTTAAATTCTCCCAGGAGACAGGGAGGCACAGTAGGGAGCAGGCTGTACCCCTTGACAGGTGGAAGGTGCAGAAGCTGTCATTCTCACCCTGCCTCCTTGGGATGTCCAAAGCACAATCCCTGTTTTCTGCATTGCCTGTTATGTGAGTACAGTGGCTAAAAGTCACAGTTGAACCCTCCCTGAAGTGTTAGCAGTGTGTGCTCTGCAACAAGCTTGCAGTCTGCCTGATCGTGGCTGTCTGTAATGAGTCTGCAGTTCTTGGTAGGGATGTGAAAGGTTAACTGGTGGGGGCTGGAGCAGCTCTCTGCCTGCCGCAGGGACAGGCTGCTCAAACCCTGCAGGGCCTGCTGCAGACAGCGGTTAATCGTGGGCAGGGATTAATCCGGGTGGGCTGGAACAGCCCCTGCCTAGGTGGGAGGGGAGGAGGAAGAGGCAGGCTGGAGCAGCTCCCCACCCTTTAATTGGTTAAACAGTTAAACATCACATTTATCTGGTTAACCAATCAAACCTGATTTTGCATCCCTAGTTCTTGGCCACGGCTACAGGAAAACAAAGATCCAAGAATGAAGGGGGAGAGAGGTGAAAGAGTCACAACTTTATTTCAGCGTAGCCAAAAGAGATAATTATGAAGTTATTTGAAGTCCCTTTTGTTCCAGCTGGGTTAGAGTGGAATGAGAGAGGGGCCATGATGCCAGAAGTTCTTTGCCATCAAAATACCAATATAGAAAGTTAAATGTATTACGAAGATAGCTGTATGGATATATAACATCATATAGAGGGATAGAACACACTACACATACCATTTAGCAGTGTCAAACTCATATATTTAAAAATATTTGTATAAAAATATGTATTGCATTGCAGAGATGAAATTCCTACTTAGGGTCAGCTTCTCATCTGGTTTAATGAGCAACTGTAGCTCTTTCATAATAATATCTTATGGTGTGTCTAGACTACATTCCTCTTTCGAAAGAGGAATGTAGTCTAGATGCACCCTTAGAGGAAATCACTCTAGTAACCCTTATCTAGCAATCCTTATCTATCATTAGCACTATTGTATCATTTAACTACAAGCAGATGCCCTCTAGACTGTTCAGCGCACATCTAGATCCTCTTTTTTAAAGAGCCACTTTCTCCTCCTCCTTTATATCTGGTGGGGGTAAGAAGCCAGCTGCTTCTGGGAGTTAACTTCTAACAGGGTAGGGTGTTTCAGGTAAACACTAGCAGCCTGTTCCACTGACCTTCTTCGGGATTAATTTTTTTTTTTCCTGCTGGGATCACTTGTATAAAAATTTTAAGCACTCCCTGACCTTTTGAAAGCTTGCTACCTGCTTCTCCTCCTATGAACACATACAATTGCGCTGTCCTGGAAGCTTATAAACATCATTCATTACTAACACGGTGTATCTCCACTGTGACATCTAGTAGTTCTGCATAATAGAGAAACACTCACTTTAGAATTTTCTCCTTGCCAGGTTTCCGTGCCATTGTTTTTTTAATATATAATTTAATTACAGTGCTAACATGATAAATCCAGTGGTTCGCACTAATGGCTGTGAAACTCACTGTGAAGTACTGAATTTTGTAAACTGACAGGTGAGCAAACAAGAAAAAATAACAAAATGCACTTTCTTCTTTTTACTTTGATCACTGCAATCTAGTTTTTCTGACTTTTATACTAATATTTTCTAATGCATCAACTTTGTACTGTGCCTATCACCACAGGGGTCAGCCTAGCTATGGCCTTTACTTGCTACTGCATTGTGAATCTTTCACACTAATGATAATACAACTTCGCGCTTGACCTTCCAGTGGCCTTTGACAGAACAGACAAGATAGTGTTGAACCATTTAAAAGAGCTGCTGGCTCAGAGCACCCCGTGGCTACAACAAAGTGATGAAGCTGCCAAGGAGAAATGTTGCAAAGAGGTATCCAAGATAATCACATCGTCTTCCATAGAAGATGCACAGCCTTTCCAAATGGAGATCAGTCAAAGCCTTAGGATTCTCCCACATTCAGTGCTAATCCTGGATGCCAAGGGATAGTCAGAAATGTGTTCTTCCATTTCCAGCTTGCTAGGAACCTGCATCTCTTCCTTTTTGTAGTAATAGTGATCCATGCGTACCTCACCATCATGCTGGACTCTTGTTGCTTACTTAGGCTGACACTAAGGAATCTATAGACCCACCAACTATTGAAGAATGTTATTTCTGATATGTTGACTTCCAGTTTACTCCTGGAGGCAATTCAAAACTTAGTTTTATTTTTTAAGGCTCTCAGAGACTATGTTTGAGACCACTTTACCATTCATGGCCCACTTAGAAAGCTTTGCACTTCTGTGATAATTCGGGGACAGAGCTTGTGAGAGCTGGAAATAGGGTGCTTTTGGTCAAAGACCCTTGCCTCTGTTTCAGAGCAAGTGATCCGAAGAGATAAAACTGAGCCCAAGACTAACCATTTATAGAGAGTGTTGCAATTCCCACCTTTTGGGCCATCTCTTTGTGCAATAATTACAAAGTATGGGGCGATAGTAAGAAAAGCTGTTGAACTCTGGTACAGAGACACATCCACTATTGAGACCTCTTTAAGAACTAGAATTAGGCAATCAGTCCAGATAGGTATCATACTAGCAAATGTGCTATAGTATATTTCATAAGAGTAGTGATTTCTTATTAATATGAGAAGTGATTACCACATCTGACATTAAATCACTACTGAGAAGAAGCCACTATTTTTTGTGCAAATGTATAAAGTGTGCCTAGTACTGAAATGGAAATTAATGAGAAACTGATGTAATATAGTGTATAAAGCCATCTGCTTAACAAGCAGCAAAGCCTCAGGAACCAAAATGAGTCCTGTGGGTTTCCCATTGAAATAAATGGCACGGCCTATAATTCATGAAAGATCTCATGCTGACCTACACAACCTTGCTACTTAGCAGCAGTCAGCCCTGCAACTGGTAGTCATTCATATTTCACTTTCCCTGCTTAGTCCAAATAACCAGCTTTTGGAAGAATATGACAGCATGACATACGGGTTGTAAAACTGCTCATAAACCATAATAACACAGCCAAAAAAGATTAGATAGATACATGTACCACACGTATTGTGACAATTTGTGATTAAGAGGTATAGTTGCAGCTACTCATTAGAGCCATTACCTTGCTGACTTGGAAGCAGCCTGAAGCTGTTGTTTGAAAAAACAGGTTAGAAGTCCAAATTTAAAACAACATATAATAGATATAATTATGGTTCCAATTCTGTACTTTTGAGAACAGTTGGTAATTTTGTTCATTTATGGTTGCAAACTGATGATGAGATAAGACTAGCATTGGCAAGATTAAGTATATGTTCAGAAGAAGCAATGGCTGTGTAATACATGGCTATAATTTCATTGAGAAGATTCCAGTGAGACAGGAAGTAAACAGCAACACAGTTCAAGTGATTTGTTGCTTGAGCTCCAAGACAGACTTTACTTGTATTTCATTGTTGCATAATTTGCTGTTTTGTTATTTTTTTAATTTAAGACTAAAATCTTCCTATATTAACACACTTTTTAAAATGAAGTGTTACATTTTCTCTTTACTGGCATTCAGCCGTGGTTTCATCCTGCAAACCCTTCTTCAGAGACACTCCATTGGTAAAGATAACTTGTTAAAAATGCAAGGGTGAAATCCTAGCTCTGCTGAAGTCAATGGGAGTTTTGCTGTTGATTTTAATCAACGAGCATTTTATCCCAGTTTTTTATCAAAAATCAAATACATATAATAGAGTTGTTACAAATATCCCCTTGATTTCTTCTCAAAGGTTTCCACAACAAATAATCTGTGACCCTTATGAAACAACCTCCCCACACACCTTAAGTACACAGCAGTATAGCTTTCACCAAATGAAAATGGATTCATATACAGGATAGATCTTTGACGTGCTTTTAAGATTGCACTGTAGGATCTAGTGCCATTGAGAAAGAAAGTTGATACAAAGGGCCGAATTTCCCACTGAGTTACTGCAGATTTATAATAGTGTAACTCTTTTGATTTCATTGGCACTGAACTAAACTTTGATATGTGTTGCATATCAGGACCAAGTTATACTGTTTTGGACATTCGTTTGCTATTTAGGTGATAAAAAGAATTCTAGATCAAATTAAGAAAAAATGATTATTACATGTGCAAACAGCATGATGCCAAAGTTGCATCAATTAATACAAAAACAGAAGCAAATAGAGTTTTACCATGTTGTTAGTGCACTGTACATGCAGCTTTAAATATTGCATTATGGCTTTCTGTACAATTGATACAAAATGAAAGGGATTAAGCAACAAAATGGAAGTATTAAATTGCTTAAGGTAAGCAAAACTGCTCAGCTAGGTGCCTGAGACCAAATTTAAAGAACCCAGGCAAGGTTTTGACAAAGATGCTTTAGCCCCAGATGTCTCTATTAAAACAAAGGTGATTGCAAGGATCCTCATTTTGCATCATTCAAAGCTCTAGTGTTTCTTTTCCCCTTTTCTATTGTTGTTTGCTACTAGATAAGTAAATTTATAGGCAGTAGGTTTGTAACAAAATGAGGATGTTCTATCTTTATTTCTCATGTTATACTGCAGAGACCTGTTTTGTTTTGTTAGAATTTTCCTAACTTCAGTTCCTGTTTTTTTCCACGGGGTGCATTATTGATACTCATAGAACTTTATATTTTTACTGCTTTTTATAAGAAATCCAAGAATACATACTCTGTACTTGTAAGCATGCTAAAACTATATTAAATATGCATACTAGCGGGACAAGGGACCTTTTCTGTTGGTGTAATTTAAAATTACACCTGCCTCACCCGAACCTGTGCTGTTGTTTTGCTCACTTTTTCATATAACAGGATCATAAGTTCTTCAAGGCAAAGACAATGTCTTTCTGTTTGTTCTATAGTGAACCTAAATCATTTCCTGGCAATCTGAAAATAATGAATAATAAAAAAAATGTAATAAAGAATATTCTTGGTAGTATGAGGGCCACATTTGCTGCCAAAAATGTAACTAAGATTAATTGTTTATGTGATTGGAATCTTTGCCATGAGTAAGAAAGAAGTGTGTGACTGTTGCTGAACCATCAGCTCCAGATCTTCTGGCTACTGTCTTTCCAGATGTGTTAATAAGTTCTTTATTAGACATATTAACATGGAATGATGACATTTTAATAGGCGTTACCCATCCCATTAAAGATCCATTAGGCAGGGTGCTCTGCTGGCTGACTTAAGACATACAGACTCTTGGTGGTACATTAATTGAGCTCATCTTAGCAGTCAGATTTTCTTTCTTCCTACTCAAGGGTGATGCCATTTTACCCAATAAAATGCAGAGGATGATAATTTGGACTTTGCTTAATAAATTGACATAATCTGAACTACCAGTGAGCCCATTTGCTCAAGCATTCAGAAGTGTAGCATAGAACACTTCATTGTGATTGAGGGAAATTCATCTGTAAAGACAAGGATGTTTATTGGTTTTGTAACTAAGGCTAACTCACTACCACATAAATACCTTATGGTTCAAGGTAATATAGCTTTAAAAAGCACTAGATTGTAGTTTGTCCCATTATGAATGTTTTTGATCTGTAAGCACAGATTTTCCACTGTAATCAGTAGTAATCATTGTACTCTACAATGAATGGAAATCAATTATGGTTACCTGGGTTGTTCCAAATTCTGGAGGTTATTTTAATTTAAAATACTGACAAAAATCTGCAATTCCTATTAGTATTTTAAATTAAACAAATAACTCTATTAAAATAAACCAATAATAGTTTTATTAATATTTTAAAAGTATACTTTAAAATAAAGTCTTTTAGCAAATATTGTAGGACATAGTAATTAAAGACATAGAGGTAAACAGTAACTGGGTCAAAACACAAAATGAAGACTGAGAGGAAATAATATTGTTTTCCATAAATACATCAGAGGGTATTTGGCACAAGAACCAATAGGTATATATACGGACCATCAACTAGTTTGGGCTTAGCGTTGCCAGATGGTTTCAACAAAAATACCAGACACACTTGACATTGAATCACAATCTACATTACATCTTATTTAGAAAATTTCGGACATTTATATTTTCTCAATTTGTTTCCCAAACAGAAATCTCAAATACTGGACTGTCCGGACACCTTGCAACCCTATTTGGGCTTGACAAAGGTTTCTAACCTCAAGTTGTGACGCTCTGGAACTGTCTTCCAAGGGGCACAGTGAGGGACAAAGACCAACTTGTTTGAAAACTGAATTTATTAATTTTATGGAGGGGATGGTATGATGCAACTGCCTACAGAGGCATTTGGTGCTTCCTGGACTGCTATTAGCAATTATCTCCAATGGCCAGAGATGTGTAAGTAGATGTGTGGGGGAGGAGGGCTTCTGAGTTACTACAGACTGTCTGGTGCCTGGATCTAACCAATCGCTATATTTTGGGCTAGGAAGGCATTTCCCCCAAGGTTAGTTTGGCAAAAATCATGGAGGGTTTTTGCTTTCTTCTGCAGCGTGAACCACGGATCACTTGATGGTTTCAGCTAGGGTAAATGGTGACATCTCAATAACTGCAAATCTTTAAATCAAGATTTCAGGTCTTGGATAACTCAGCCAGATATTACCTATAATATCTGGGCCTATAACAGGAGTGGGTGAGTGAAATTTTATGGCCTGCAATGTGCTAGAGGCCTTGCTATGATCATGATGATGCCTTCTGACCTAAAGTCTCAGTCTGTATGTGTTGAGCTAGATGCCCTGCTTAATCGGTGAGCTACCATGTTCTGCACCAACTTCAGTCTCTGGAAAGCTTTAGGCATCAGCCACTGGTGATACCTATGTAGACTCTTTGCAATATTCACCAGGCTGGGATGGGGTACTGGAAGGGGTGAGGGTTCTGGCTGGGGGGTGTGGGCTTTGGAGGGAGGATGAAAAATTTGGGTACAAGAGGGGACTCTGGACTGGGGGAGGGACTGAGGGTTCTGAGTGTGGGCAATGACTCTGGGTTGGGGTAGGGGCTTGTAGTGCAGGAAGAGGTGATGGCTCCAGATGGGGGTTCAGGCTCTGGTGTGGGACCAGGGATAAGGGTTTTGGAATGCAGGATGGAGCTAAGAAGTTTAGCGTGTAGGATGGAGTGCAAGGTTTGGGCTCTGGGAGGAATTTTGGATTCAGAAGAGGGTTCAAGGCTAGAAAAGAGGGTTGGGGGATGGAAGGCGGTTCAGGATACGGATACCAGATAGTGCTTACCTCAGATGACTCCCAAAATTAGTGACATGTTCCTCCAACTCATAGGCACAGGGATGGCCTGGAGTCTCCGTAGGCTGCCCCTGTTCACAGGCCCCTTCAGCTCCCATTGGCTTCAGTTCCTGGCCAATGGAGCTGTGGAACCAACACTCGGGATAGGGGCAGCATGGGGAGCCTGGCCAACCCCAGCTGAATGACATTGTCACTTCTGGAAATCACACAGAGCTGAGTAGTGATGACAGCCAGACTGCTCCACTGCACCACTGACCGGATTTTTTACATCCTGGTCAGCCATGCTGACGACAGCCACCAGAGTACATTTTCGACCCAGGAGTTCCAGTTGAAAACCGGCAACCCTATCTTAGCAGGAGACTAGACTAGATGACCCTTGCAGTCCCTTCTAACTCTGATTCTATCTTCTCACAGACTTCTCCCCTTCCAACTTTGATCCCACAGCTCTCCTCTGACAATTATAGTGCATGGTTAATAGAAAAAGTACTACTGAAAGAAAATAGCTTATGACAATAAGCTAATTATGTGATGGGATGCAGTTGTTAGATTTCTTCCTCCCTGCCCCGCCCATTATGCATTTGAACTATTTCCTTTCCCTAAAGTATAGGACTTGATGTTTACTAATGCCAAATCTCCCTGCAAGCCCTATTGTCTAATCTCTCCAGGGCAATTTGAATTTTAGTCCCTTTATATTGTTTGTTACCCATTCAATGTTGGTGTTGTCCACAGATTTGATGAGTGAATTTGTTTCTATATAGAAAGCACTCTGATTTAGGGATGTTAAATATTGGTTAACTGAATGGTCGATCAACCTCATGAATTCTTATCGGTTAGTCAACTATTCTATAGTCCTCAGGGGTGGGGCCAGAAGCCAGTGCACTATGGCCCCACTCCTAAAGAGCCCCCTGCCACTCAGCTATGTTGCCTCTGTATCAGAGGCAGAGGCATATGTATCAGAGGCAGCAGTGTGGGGTGGCAGCAGCCCTTGTCCAGGGAGGGGCCTGAGCTCCTGGAGCTGAAACTGAGCCAGGCTGCCTGCCTGCCTGCCTCCTAATACACTTTAAATACAGAGCCACAGTGGGGGTAGGTCCAGGACCCAGCATGAGCCATCACTGACCTGGACTGCTGGCCAGCCTGCTAAAAAATATATTGGCAAGGGGTTAGGGGAAAATGCATGTAGTCTATAGCATTACCCTATAAGATTTGGCTTATTGGTTAATCTGTTAACTTACTACACTATTACAGCCCTACTCTCTAAGGTATTTATTTAGCCCCTATCATTCTGCTACCTCAGTGCCTTGTAATCTTTAATGTACGTATCCTTACAGCACCCTGTGAAATAGAGAAGTGCTATTTTACCAATGAGAAACTGAGGCAAAAGTAAGTCTGTGACAAAGCAGGCATTTTAATCCAGGTCTCTCAAGCCCCAGGTTGATGTACAACCATCCTTCTTCACTGACAATAGCAGCTATGCAGAGAGGTGTCTGATTTTTAGATTAGTTCTCCCAAGTGCCCTAGAGCTGACCTCAGCTAGCAGCTAATATCATGACTTGATGGATGTTTTACTTTTACAGAAGAATCACTGGACCTCACCAGTTTGAGAACCATACCTTTAAAGAAATGTGATTTACTTTCTATAAATAAAAATAGTTACAATGTCCCCCATCGCATTCTAGTACAAATCACCTTCCTTCATTTCTGATTTTTCAAAACCGATTGGTTTTTATCATATTGAATTAATTGTTCTTTTCCTTTTTAATAAACTTTTCCTTGTGTGTCACAGCTCAGCATTTCATCATAGCCAGAGAAAAGGCTGGTTTCTAGTAACTTCAGGGCGTGGGGAGAAGTGGGGAGAGTTGCCAATGACTTCAACAGAAGCAGGGTCAAGCTGAAAAGAATTTACTCAGTGCAATTCATAGGAGCATTTCAGAACTACCCTCCCCTTCCTACTACCCCAAACTAGTCTTCCCTGTAAACTGAGATTCAAATGCCACCCAACTGATCAGCTGAGGGCCCACAGCTAGGGTTTTTGTTTCTACTGGTGGTGCACATTCACATATGCCTTGTGCACATAAAAAAATTATCCTACACATGGATGGAAAAAATATACACAAGGGTGTAAAAGCTTTGAGGGAACATTTTCCCAAATATTCATAATATTTACTTTTGCAGTGAGCTTTCGTCTTAAATAACACTGACTTTTTGGGAAAAAAAACCCATAGAAAAGCCTATTTGGATATATAAATGTGGTGGGGCCATTGCCACCCAAAACTGATATTGCCCCGAAGACAGAAACCAGGGACCTGCCAGCACAGCAGCCTATGCTCTTGATAGGCTTGACAAGGTTTGTGCTTGAATCAATGAATCTTTCTGAAGTAAATGAGGTGAGCCCTGAGCGTTCAGTGCTCTGGCTACATTTTGGCTCCAGGATATCATGGTGAACTATGTAGCCTTGTCAAGAAAGCACTCCAGTAGGGGTTAATGCACTGTATTGATTGACTCAGGCAACAGCATTGTAATAAACATTGTATGCAAATTGTGTAAATTGGTATTTTGTTGTCATGAGCAAAAATAAAATTTGCTTTTAGACCTGCATTAATTGATCTCAGCACTTGTTATCATATCTTCATAAGTTTTTTAAAGGTTTCTTTTAAAATAATAATTTAGATTTGGTTTCTCTAGCCTCGTTTGAAAACATGCAAAGTGTTTGTAGGATTTTTAGGTCAGCCTCCAGTGGAACATACAGTGAATAAATGAGGAGAGAGGTAGAAATGTATAAAGTGTTTTTGGCTTTCGTTTGATTTGTTTTATTTTTGTTTTTATTTTTAATTTTACAAGCCTATTTGTTTTGGTTTTGGTTTTTTTCTTTTTACAGACTGCTGTATAAATCTTCTGTGGGTTTATGCTAGAGAGGTCAACATTCTGCAGTAGGAAATGACTGGTTACATGTCAGTATTCTCCAAGAGTTCATCTCAATTACGGGATTTGTCAAACATGGCAAGCCTGAATGACTGTGTTGTGAAAATAGCACACAGTTTGACTATTAAAGTAATTGGAGCATTGACATTTAACCAAACTGCAAGAGAATTGCAGTAAAAAAATCTGAGGCACAGAACCACGAGCATAGCAGAGGATAACGTTTTTTAAAATCTGCAGTGAAACATGTTTTCTTGTATGTTATGAATGTGTGGTACAACATCTTTTATTTTAAAATTAGATGTTAAATGAAAGATGATTTGTCTGCCTTTGTCCTTTATTGAGAAATAGTAACATTTATTTTATAGAGATAGCCATGTTAGTCTATTACAACAAAAATAACAAGGAGTCCCGTGGCACCTTGAAGGCTAACAAATTAATTTGAACATAAGCTTTCCTGGGCTAGGACCAACTTCATCAGATGCATCTAATGAAGTGGGTTCTACCCTATGAAAGCTTATGCCCAAATAAACGTGTTAATTTTTAAGGTACCAGAAGATTCTCTGTTGATTTAATAAGATTTATATGATTAGAAAGGCATTTAATACAATATGATACGAATAATAGTAATATTCATAAATAATATATTGTATGTGTAATGTCTATGTATACGCTTAATATAGGTTGTACTTCCCTTAACTGGGTCTCTGTCTGCCTGGCAGCATCTGTGGTCCGGCAGGACCAGAGTTGTTCCTGGACCACAGAGTCCAGATATAGGGAGGTTTAGCATCGGGGCAGGAGTGCAGCGGTAGGGAGGGGGGATGGCAACACAGCTGGGAGCCCTGTGTATGTGTGGGGCAAGCGGTGCAGTGTGGAAATCTGCTACTGCTCAGCTGTTGGGCCAGGGGGCCAGCAGCGGCCACATAGCTCTGGCCCCAGTGGTAGCTAGGAAGCTCCGGCTCCAGCAGTAGACATGCAGCTCCAGAGCTTGCCATGCAGTTCCAATCCCTGTGGCAGATGGGGAGCTCTGGCCCCAGCAGCAGTGGGGCCAGCGGGTGATAGAGAGCTCCAGATCAGGGAGCAACCAGGCAGCAGTGGGGTGGGCTGGAGCCTAGTAGGATAGGTGAGGCAGCAGTTTAGCACAGGCCAGAAGGGGAGAGATCTCTCCTGATCCAGAAAATCCCCTCATTTGGGACCAGTCAGGTCCTGAGGGTGCAGGACCAGGGAGGTCCAACCTATATTTAATTTAAAAAAAAAAAAAAAAAAAAAAAAAGAGTCCTGTAGCACCTCAAAAATTAACAGATTTATTTGGACATAGATTTTCATAAAAATCACTTTGTCAGATGTGTGCATCTTGCATCTGACGAAGTGGTTTTTAGCCACAAAAGCTTATGTCCAAATAAATCTATTAGGCTTTAAAGTGCCACAGGACTCCTTGTTATTTTAGAGATACAGACTAAGATGGCTACCCCTCTGAGACTTTAATAACTGCGTAGTTACATACTTTATTGCCATAGCTGGATAGATATCATATTGGGAGGAGTTACTCAGACTGCAGTGTACTGTGATGAATATGTTCATCATTCTCATATGCCTTCTGGTGACTAATCCACCTCCTTTGGCTTCTACTCTAAGGACTTGTTGATATTTATGGCTAGATCAGCATTTCTGTGATCAATACAGCAGTGTTGATTTAGTGCAGGCCTGGGCAAAATAACCTCCCACCGGATCTGGCCTGCAGACACAATGGGTAGTCTGTCAGATTCCCTGCTTGCCCCACCCGTGCATGCAGTTCACAAACTGTGAGCCCGGAGGAGAGAGGGGGAGTGGTGCTTCATGGCTGTTCCCACCCCAGCACAATCCGATTGGCTGGTTTCTGGCCAATAGAAGCTGCCTGTTTGAAAAACAAGCAGCACAGGAAGGACCATTTCCCCCTCCCCTCAGGCTCTTATTCACAGAGCACATGGCCCCTGCAGCCTGTGCAGAGTGAAGCATGCTCCTGCCTGAGAAATGAGCTGGGCTGCTGGCTGGGAGTCTTACAGGTAAGTCTCCTGGCCAGAGCCTGCCTCTGGCACCCCAGCCCCTCCCTGTCCCCCAGTCCTCTTCCTTCCCACTCCTGCCTTCCTTTCCCACATAACCCAAACCCTCTGCTGCCCCCCCTCCCGGTCCTGCACCCCAATCCTCTGCCCCAGATCACAATCCTCTCCTGCCCTAGGTCACATCCCAAACCCCTGCATTCCAATCACATATGCCAGGTTGCTACTGCCTCCTTCACCCAAACTCCCTCCCAGACCTCAGAGGTCCTCCTGCACCTGAATTCTTTACCCAAGGGGTGGACAAGACAGCCTCCATGGACCAGATATGGCCCACCATGCTCATTGATCTGGCCCACAGCTGCCCTGCCCTGCCATTCCCCTACCCCCAGGTCAATCGAGACCTGGGGATGGGAGAGCTGGCGATTCTCTCTAGGCAGCGGTGGGCAAGGGCAAAGACTTCACATGCTTTTCCTACCCCCAGGCCAATCAAGGTCTGTGAGTGGGGAGCATGTGAAGTCTCCTGGCCCCACCCCTTCTGCCCACGGCCTTGCCCCTTCCAGGGCAGCCCGGAACCACTTCAGAAATTTGTGAAGTGCCCCCCCCTCAAAAATTATTGCCCATCCCTGAGCTAGCTCTCACTGTTTAGGAGGAGTTCTTGAACCAACAGACTTATAGATAGATGGACAGACAGACAGATGCACATTTCTAAAATATTATCGCCTGATTCTTTACCAGCATTGGTGTAAGTCCATGCCCTCTCTGGAGTTAGTCCTGATTTGCACGTCTAGGGGGCCTAGTCTTCACTTAAATTAGGCTAGTATAGCTACACTGCTGAGGGGAATGATAAATTCACACCTACTGTTGCTTGGGGAAGTGGATGACCCACATCAATAGGGGGGGGAAAACCTTCCCTTGCTGTAGGAAGCATCTGCACATTGGTGCTTCAGTGACATAGCTACAGCTGCTCTATCATCCATAGTGTAAACATGGCCTAAGAGAGATCAGAAACTTGTCCCCTGTGACCAAACTCTGATCCAGAGATTGTGGACCAGACCCTCAGCTGCTGTAAGTCAGATTAGCTTTTGATGGTCTGACCCATCATTTCTTTTGCTGTTCTCTTATCTTACCTTGGAGTTCTCAGGATTTTAATTGTTCAAATTTCAAGATTAAGCTGATACTGAAATGAACCAATAAAGGGGGAAACATTAAAGTGCAGAAAACCGTTTCTTTAGGTGCCAGAGGCTGAGGCTATGTCTTGACTGCAAGCTTCTTTCGGAAGATGCTTTTCTGGAAGAGAACTTCCGGAAAAACTTTTTTTGAAAGAGAGCAAAAGCACAACAAAAAAGCAATCTGCTTTTTCGAAAGATAGTGTCCACATTGATTAGACACTATCTCACATTTCAGTTGTGATTACAGTGGAGGGAGTGGCCACCAGTACACCTCTGCTTTTTCCTGGAGTCCTCCTCTTTCAAAAAAAAAACCACCTCTCTTCCGTGTCCCTACATGCCTTTTTCCAAAAAGAGGTTTTTTGGAAAAAGGCATCTTCCTCCTAGAAAGAGGTTTACTGCTGTCAGAAAAACCCTCCATTCTTTTGACTTTCTATTGAAAGAATGCAAAAGCAGTGTGCATGTAAGTGTGGTTTTTCCAGAAAAACAGCAGTTTTTCTGGAAAAACTCTGCTGTGTTGACATATTGAGGCCGGGATCCAGTTGGGTTGCCAGGTGTCCAGTTTTGAACCGGACAGTCCAGTATTTGAGCTTTCTGTGTGGGAAACAAATTGAGAAAATATAAATGACTGGTATTTTCTAAATAAGATATAATGTAGATTGTGATGTAATGTCAGGTGTGTCCGGCATTTTTGTTGAAACCATCTGGCGACCCTAGGTTTCAGCAATTCATGTATTCAAGAACAATGAACCCACCTTGTTACACATGCACACACAATTGTAATTTGTGGGCTTACAAATATACTTTGATCTATTAAACAATCAAATACATTGAATATAACTAGTCTTAGGCTTGGTCTGCACTAAAAGGGAAAGTCGACTTAAGATATGCAACTCCAGCCATGTTAATTACATAGCTGGATTTGAGGTATTTTAAATCTAGTTTTCACCCCATCCACATAGCAGGAGGTTGATAGGAACAAACGCTCCCATCAGCTTCCCTTTCTCCTTATGTGGAGCAGGACTACCAGTGCCAACGGGCGCACCCTCTCAGTTTGAATTAGCACAGGGGTAAGCAAAACAGCATCCACAGGCAGGATCCAACCCACTAAGCCACTTGATCCAGCCCACGGCTGCCCTGCCACTCTCCTGCTCCCTGGCCATTCGAGATCTGGGGGCAAGGGAGCGTGCAAAGTCTCTTTTCCTCTCGCCAGAAAGTCTCTTCCGGAGTAAGAGACTTCATTCATTCCCCTGCCCCCAGACCTTTCCCCGCGGCTGGGAGGCAAGTGGAGGGGAGAGGCGCCTCCCAAACTAAGGGGAAAACCTCCCTCCAGCCCCCTCTTGATACAGTTGCTGTGTTGCCACCGCTCCTCTCCCCCCTGTAAGGAGCGGTGCATGTTGAGTCCCCAGAGGAAGTCCATTTGGAAAGAGAGAGGAAAAAAAAAGTGAGAGAATATTTCCCTAACGTCCTTCTGCCCCCCATACAAATCAGTTTTGTTCTTTCATTCTTTATTTCTTTGTGGAGAGAGAGGCAAAGACTTCATATGCTCCCCTACCCCCAAGCCCTGATTGTCTTGGGGGTGAGGGAAGTGTGTGAAGTCCCCTCACGCTGCCAGGGGCATGTGGTGCCTAAAGGGAACCGCCAACTGTTCAAAACAGCTGAAGGTTCTCTCTAGGTACCGGGCACCCCAGCAGGAATGGGAGCAGAGTGCAAAAACTTCACACACCCATCCACCCCCAGGCCAATCAAGGTCTGAACTGGCCAGCACTCAAAGTCTCCTGGCTCCACCTCTTCCCCCAAGGCCCTTCCTCTTCCGGGGTGGTCCATGACCACTTCCAAAATTTGTGAAGTGGCCCTCCTTCAAAAATTATTGCCCATCCCCGAAAATAGCTTTTTTTCACTAGACATGGGTCGATCATCTCTGTAGTGTAGACAAAGCCCTTAGGGAGTATCAAATCCAAAATGATACAATTTAACTTCAGGGTTAATAAATCTTGAATCTAGACACAGCAAGCGATCCTGTGGCAACTTAGAGACTAACAAATATATTAGATCATGAGCTTTCATGGGTAAAACCCACTTCATCAGATGAGTTGACTCCAGCTAGAATCAACTCATCTGATGAAGTGGATTTTACCCACAAAAGCTCATGATCTAATATGTTTGTTAGTCTCTAAAGAGCCAGAGGACTGCTTGTTGTTTTTAAAGTTACAGGATAATATGGCTACCCCTCTGAGGCTATGGCTACACTACAGGGTATCCCATAAAAATTCCACAGAGTCCAGGGAACAATCTGCTCTTCCGCTTTTTTTTTTGCGGAAGAGCAGATGCGCTCTTTCAGAAACCCTGTCTTCCTCCTCCCACGAGGAAGAAGGGCTCTTCCAAAAGAGGAGGCTTTTTTGAAATTTGGCGCAGTGTAGATGGGCCACATTTTGGAAAAGCCTCTTCCGAAAAAAATATCGGAAAAAGGTACGCAAATTACAGCATGCAATTTGCGTACCTTTTTCCAGTAGATCATTGTAGTGTAGACATAGGCAGAGACTTGAATCAAGAGAGTCAATAGTTTAGGAGAGTCACTAACCAAGAAGGATTACATGTAATATAGATGAAATGGTGCCCTCCAAAAGAGAAACATTTCCCCTGCCCCCCCCCCCCCCC
>CM057846.1:137808973-137832392 GCA_030068395.1 Apalone spinifera
CCCCCCCCCCCCCGTTAAAGGGGAAGTGCATTGATGTTTTGATTCAAAATAGAAAGCAGCCCTTTGTTAGGATTCTCATTTAGGAAGAAGAGATCAAATGACAACTAGAATGAAACCCTTATTTTTCAGTTCTCAGGCATTGGGGGTGAAGATGAATTATGCACTGATAGCAAATGAGTATATTTTCATTTCTGAGTGTCAGAACCTAAACTAAGAGATTTTAATTTTTTTCTTAGTCTGTGGAAGCTGATGCAGAGACTTTGCTTCCTGACTTACTGAACACCAGGATACAGTAATGAAGGGAAGGTCTGTCTACTGCTGTGTACGTCACCATCTGGCAAAAGATGGCTGGTAAAGATTTCAGGAGCAGCAGGGGAATCTTCTATTGATTTGGGCCTATGTTGTGCATCTGCCTAGGCATCTAATTCAATGTAAAGAATGTTGTTTCCTTTTAGAGGAGGAGGAAAAACAGAGAGTTCATGTAGAGGGCTCCCCAACATCTGTGTCCTGCAGATATAGAATTTGTATTATGTTGCCCCAGAGAAATGCTAAAGGGATTGAGTGGTCTGTGTTCTCCACAAACTGGATTAGGGCTCGTGGATCCCTCCATTATCCAGTGGCCAAAATCCCAGGTGGCAGAGGAAGAAATGGGCTATATGGGCTATATGTGGTTTTCCTTATTACATATATACTGTTTATTTTCAGTTTAGGGTTATTCTGAATAACTGATGTTATTCTGAAATAACATAGTCTGTCTACACTACAAGCAGTTATTCTGACATAATTTCGAGTTGGGGGACTTCTTACTCCAACTCCTATCATCCTCATTTTTAGAGTAGTAAGGGAAGTGGGATGAAGAGTGCTCTTTCTCGGCCTTCCTGCTGTACAAACAACACCAAAAGCTGAAATAAGCTATTTCGACTTAAGCTACACAATTGACGTAGCTCAATTTGCGTAGCTTATTTCAGCTTTAGCCCTGTTATGTATTCGTGCCCTCAGGGATGTATTAGTATGCACGTTTAAATGGTTAACTGGTGCACCTGGGCTCATTGGTTAACCTTCATCATTACATGCAAAACCCACCCCCCGCGCTGCTGTATCAGAGGCAGCAGCAAGATGGGGAAGGGAACCAGTTTTTAAGCCACATGAGAAGACGGGAGCTGGTGCTTGCAGAGAGCTGGATATGTGGAGATGACCCCTTAAGAAGTTTAGTCCTCTGACCATATTTTAAAGACCTGGTTCTGTGGTGAGGGAAGGAGAAAATATTATTTTCTTTACTACACTTAGTTGAATCAGAACAGAGCCATAATTTATCTTTCTTGCATTACTATGGGCTTGTAAGAGACATGATCTTAATTTGCCTCTTGTAGCAATTTCAGTAGCAAAACCAAATGTTACTATGCGACAAATTACTAACCACACAGCCAATTGCAGTAGAAATTACATGTTAAGCAGTTGTACAAATTGAAGACATTTTTGCAGTCCCTTAAAGATTTATTAATTTTGTTTATTTTATGAAATTGTAAAGCTTAGTTGAATATGATGTGCATAATGATGTACTTATGCTGTCGGATTTCTGTGATTCTTTATGTTCAAGACTGGAACTGTTTTCTTTTTTTAAAACTGAACTCTTCCTCTTCTCTAAGAGATGATCATAGGAGCTCTTGGACAAGCAGCAGGTGGAAAGGCCTTACTCCCTGTACTGCCTTGATTGCTCCACATAGGCCAGATTGAGCCCGTATCTTATTACCAGAAATATCGTCATTGTGCCCAATTGCTGCATGAGGTGTACGGGGAGAATGTGAAGAGTTATGCCCTGTCCCAACTGCAATAGCTGCAGGTAAAAGGTGCCAGGGCCATCCTTACCCATATATCCTTACCTTTCCCCCCCTCCCCCCCCCACACAAAACTTTCCCCTAGAATATGCAGCTGTATAGAACAGCGGAACATTTGGGGCACCACTGGGTCTTAATGTCCACCTACCCTCTCTTCCTATCCCTGCTCTGTGGCTCTGCTTCCTCTGGAGGAGATGTAGTTAACTTAAAAGTGAAAAAGCATCCCAGACCTATTAGCAGAACACTGAACCTGTGAAAGATCCACTCAGGTTGTAATGAAGCTAATAAACAGGCGTTTGCCAAGCCCAGGTATATACTGTCAGTTTCTGAATTTACTGTGTCAATCAGGACCTTAGTTTAAATTTTACATTACAAGTATTCTATTGGTGTGTTCCTGAAGATAATAAAATCACATCTCAAAAAAATCGTTGTTCCTTTTCCCTTCCTCTGGGCTGCCATCAGGTAAAAGGGCACCAGTTGAATAGTACTGTATAGAGCTCCATGAATCTTAATGGTGTCCCAGTTGCAGTTTTCAGTGAAAACAATCAGAAATTTATGAGTTTCAGCTTAAAAAGTTGGGAGTTTCTGCTGAGTTTTCTTTCAGATTTGGGATCCCTTTGAACCAGCACTTGGGCACTGTGAGATCCTGTTGATCAGAACCAAAGAAAACATTCCCTCCTACAAACCCCTGCAAAGTAAAAGCATTCACTTTCACAGTTTTAGTATTAGTCTCTTCTTAATAACATCACTTTCTTCCAAATGTCTTTTGTTGTTGTTGCAGTTGTAAAGAGCATCTTTTATTCTCAGCTAGTTAAGTAGCACTGGGTTATTCAAAATGAAAATGACACTCAAGCTTCAAAGACTTCTGTAGAGTACATTTTTAACTCAGCATTTTTAATGAATTCCAGTCAATGGGAAACACCATTATCTAGGTCATATTTTTTGAATATTGTTTTCTGTGGATGCTTGGCCCTGCTGTGCATTCTCTAATGTAAGTTCTCATATGAAGCCTCCCTGTGTCTGTTAGCACTTTATTTTCTCACCGCTTTCTGGAATGACTTTAACTACATATCTGCTTTTTAAAATTTTGCAGCTGCTGGAGTTAAGAGGAACCCTGTTTCAGGCTCAATCCTACCCTTGCTTTGTGGGAAAAGAGCCCCAATACCTCAGGCTGTCTCTAGACTATCCCACTTTCGACAGAGGGATGTAAATTAGACACTTTGAAAGTGCAAATGAAGCGGGGATTTAAATATCCCGCACTTCATTTGCATAATCGCATCATGGTGCTCTTTTGAGCAAGCGCCATTTTGAAAGTAAAACTGCGGTCCAGAAGCGGTTCTTTTGAAAACGGCAGGCTTTTCAAAATATCTATTTTTTGAGGAGTACAGGATCTTTCGAAAAAGCCTGCCATTTTCAAAAGAACTGCTTCTGGACCGCGGTTTTACTTTCAAAATGACACTTGTTTGAAAGAGCGCCATGATGAGATTATGCAAATGAAGTGCGGAATATTTAAATCCCTGCTTCATTTGCACTTTTGAAGTGCCTCATTTACATCCCTCTGTCGACAGAGGGATATAGTCTAGAAACAGCGTCAAAGTTATAACTACATTAGCGGCTCCAAATCCTGCTCTGACTTATACCTTATGCAAACCCATTGACTTCAGTGAGCTTGCTTGGATTGTGCCAGGGAATTAGTGACCACTGTCAGGACAATTATCTCTTCACAAAGGCCAGCAGGAATCACTCCTATGAAACTGAGGACAGACTTGGGTCCAACGGCCAAAAGCATAACCATTAATGCTGCATCCAATAGTGTTTTGCCAGATCTGTACATGACAATTTGAGTTCCATATCTCTGATTCTCATAGGTGAGGACCAGCTTTTAGTCCATATATCTCTATTCCCATGCGAATCGCCAGTTAGATTATTTTTGTCTGTTGTCTGCCTTATGCTTGCTACCCAACCCAGATAGATATCCAAGTCATTTCTTACCTGGACACATAGACTAATGTTAGAAAGTGAAAAATAAATAACCTTCACTTTGAAACATGGCTACATTTTGCCTTTAGCAGCATTTCACAAGATGTCACTTTCAATATTATGCCACATAGACTATGGTTTGCTTCAGTAATAAATACAGAACATGACATGCCTTTCATTTTGCTGAGTGGCACCACCATACTCTCACATGTTGCATTCCCCTTTTACGTTTGTACAATTTCCAGTCTGTTGTTTTCTTTCAGATGGGATGCCCTGAAACAATTACATAAAATGAGCACTCCACATTCTGTTGTCGGTTATACCAATGTAAATGTGGAGTGATTCTGTGATCTCCACTGTTAACTTATATGGAGTCAAGGAAATGCATTTTTTTTACTCAGCATATAGCCTGCAGGCCCCATTGCCACAAAATATCATTGAGATTAAGAGCTTTGTAGGATTCCTAACAGGTCTGAACATTTAGAATACCCAGGTGCAATGGTGCTTGTCATCCAGTGTGACAGGTTCACTTGACACCATTATCTCTGTAGCCAATTATTTACACCAGAAATCTGAACCATCAATTCTCCGTACACTAAGCAGCATTAATATTGCAACAGCACATTATCAGTAGGAAAGACTTAGCATACCAGTAATGTGGTGTTGCAGTAATGTTCCCGTTGGGCGTAAAAGGAAGAGGTTCGGTAACCCATATGAACAGATACACTTCTGTAATCAGAAAAAATGTTACACGTCACACAAAATGGAATTAAGAATTAATAAAATGAGTTTGTTTTTCTTAAGCGTTCCTTGGAAGGGGATTGTTTTCTGATCAGTAAATAGAAGGATAGCAGAAAATTGGCCTTTGTGTGGGAAATTCAAGCATCATTGTAAATTCAATTTTTTTTTATTTAGAAAATGGCTCATTTCTGGTACGGTATTTCCTAAAATCACAGAAGTATTTAGGTTTCGCAGCATTAAAACTGGATATTTGCTAGATGGTGGTAATATTCCCCATTGTACAACAGTAAATCAGTTGTAAATAGGTCAAAACAAAGAGTCAATAAAGGGCAAGTTTATGATATAGATCAATGACAAGAAATATAATTTTTTTTTATGTTGGAATAAGAATATAGACCAGGATTGTATGAGATCAACACCAGGTCAGCAGCCAGTTGGGATGCATTTCTTAGATCCTTGCTGCTACTTGCTGCATAGCTTCGTTAATCTTTCCACAACAGTGCTCCAGTTCTGGAGCATACAAACTACGCTAATGCAGAATTTTCCTAAAATCTTCATCTGCCTAATAGTGGTGCAAGAATCCCAGAGCCTGAACTTTTTAAAGCAAGAGGATTAGCAGTGAGTTTGAGGAGTCACTGGTGTTTGAATAGATTGAGGAAAATCCTGGTCAGGAGTCCCGTTTTCCTAAGATGTATAAAGAGTGGCATTGCTATCAAACCTAAATAAAACTATAAAGTTTCAAATAGTATTTAATTCTGTGAATGGTAACTAGGGTTGTTTGTCAATTTGAATACTAGCTCAAAATAACACTTGATAAAACATGATGCACTCAGCCACAATTCTACAGCTGATTCAGGAGCACAATAAAATTACACATAGAAATAAGGGAACATTAGCCACCAAGAAATTGGGCATTTAAATTGGCCCTTACTGGTTGTTTGTACTATCTCATGGAAATGAAAGTGATAGTACCTCTCCCCACTGAAGTCAAACATATAGGGTGAAATGCTAGCACAAGGACCTATGCATCTCGTAAGTCTCATTTACTCCCTATTTTGAAGTATAAGAGGGACTTAAGGCCTTTTTCTGGCCCACTGCCCAAGGGGAATTTCACCTGAGTTGAATTACACTGTGTCTGACGCAGTAACTGTGAGTGGGTTTGTATTCCAATACGTATCCATCTCTAATTATCTTTCCCCTTAGCTTTTGTTACTGAAAAGGTACTGTGTCAGGAAGCATCTGTAGAAAGGGTGGGTTTTTTTAGTGTCAATGTTTGAAGGTAGAACAATCCTCTTCTTCTCAATCCTCTGTTAGTTCCATAAACATTCAATTTAGTCTTTTCGTATGTAAATGAAGTGTCATTAAAGACCAGCTGTAGTGCTGGATTTGTTTTTATTTGAATACATTTTATTTGTAGTTAGGGCTACATCAATGGCTAGAAGGTACTTTATATCTGTTTATTAAAGGTTACCATTCTTCCTGAAACATATTGACTTGGACATGTCTGACCAGTGACATTTCAAGATCAAGACCTTTGAGGTACAGTGTATAGAACAAAATGTTAGGCTTCTTGGGTTCTTCCCTTCATAGTCATTTATTGAGATGGTTAAAACTGTGCTATGAGTTATATCCTGCCCTTTGCAATACTGGTGTGCCGGGGCAGGAGCCATGTAGGGAACCATGTTTCTCTCTCTCCAGCCCTCCTCCAGCATAAGACAGGTTATATCTACACAGGCAATATGCTGGAGAATGTGTTCAAAACATGTTTACCTAACATGATGATAAACACAATTCTGCCCCTTCACGTGGACAGATGTCTGAGTTGGTTGTGGGTCAGCCCTTTCACACATTACAGGCATAGTTGTGTTTAACCTTGTGTTAGTAAACATATTTTATAAAACAATGCCTTTACTTAGTATAGCCACAATCCAGAAGACCAGGTGCTCTCTCTAGTGCCCAAGAGCATTCTAAGAGCCATGAGGTATTTCTACACTGCAGTTAGACACCTGCAGCTATCCCATGCCAGATGACTTAGGCTCATGGGACTTGGGCTGTATAGGTTTCCAGGTTCTGGCTAGAGAGCCTGGACTACAAAACATTGCAAGGTCGGAGGACCCTGCAGCTGGTGACTGGGAATCTACACTATGATTAAATGATTAAACAGCCTTGCAGACTGAGCTCTGCAAGTCCAACTCAGCTGCTATGGGCCAGCCACAGGTGCCTAACAGCAGTGTAGACATACCCATGTAGAGCCAACAGTCTAGCTCTATGGATCTGGCCTCCAGCTTACTTTGATCCAGCTCCCTCAGTTGGGAGTTAGATCAGTGAGATGTTTTGCTTTTGCTTTGCTTCTCACTTGAGTGTGGACTCCAACTGATTTTTCTGTGGGTCGGTGGCCCCCCAAGTGAAGAAAGGTTCCTCACTCATGCCTGAGGCCATGTTCCCAAAGAGTACAGTCTGCAGCTTGCAATGAGTGCCAAACTCCTTACTTCATTCAGAAAAGAAGCAACCCGCACTCCAGATTGTTTCCTTCCACCCCACCTCACCAAGAGGAACCCTGCCTTGGCCAGCAGAGTTCTTGGAGAATTGAATGTAACAGACTGGCTCACTGCACCATTCTTGGCAGGGCTTGGACTTACAGCTTTGGGAACATTACCCTATCAGCAAGGGCTACTTATTATTACCCATACTGGACCACTAATAAGTCTCTCGTAGTGGTAGCAGTGCTGGAACAAACTCTAATGTAGCTTAGAGGGCAGGCATTTTTACCATTGTGTTATAGACCTACACAACAAGGTGGTAAAAATGCCAGAGCCCTGTCTGCACCAAATTCCCACCATTGCTGTAACTAATAGAGGATTATGAGCCCCAATTTTGTTAGTGTAGAGACAGCCTCTTGTTTGTAGCTTTAAATTCTAGTCTCATGTCTAGTTGTTCACGTATAGGAAGCTGTGCTAATCCATCACAGTAAGCAATCTGAGTAAAACTCGTAAAGGTAATGAAGAAAGTGAAGGAATTTCATCTATTGCCAAGCACAGATTTTAAAAGTTCTTGGTATTTACTATACAATTTCCTGGTCCCATAGTTTGCAAGTGCAGCATCATTATGGTCAGTGGAGATGACCAGGTAGAGTTAAGCAGGTACACTTTCTCCTTGCTGTTTACTGTGATTATAATATCAGAGGTAAACTATGACGAAGAAACAATGAATTATTTAATTTGCCCGGCACTACCCTGAGTTATAACTATCCTCCTTCAGCTCTGGGAGGAGCAGATGTTAATTTTTAGACAGTTTAAGTCATCACAGAAGCAGTGCCTAGAACAGAGTATAGTATAATGGTTTATCTCTATGGGGAAAAAGCATAATAAATATATTGGAATATATCTCCCCATGTGGACATTTTATTCTGAAATAAAAATGCTTTATTCCAAAATAATCACTCCGCTTTGGAAATGAATTAAGCTAAACTGAGTTATGACCACTTTTATTCCAAAGGAAAGTGTTCAGGCAGGAGCTTAATCCATTTTTAACTATTCTGGTTTAAATTCACAATTTTACTTACTGCAAATTAATTTCCCTGTGCAGACAAGCCCTTGATTGCCTATCAGCATCAGTTGAGACAAGACAAGGGAAAATTGCAGCTCAAGTTACGGACTCATGCAATATCACCACTATTTATAATTTTGTCAAGGAATTCCAACTAACATAAAACAAATAATCACACCAAAACATTTTTTTAAAAAGCCTTGATTCACATAATTTTTAAAGGTCCAAAAAAAAGTGACACACAATTTTTTCACTTTCCTATTTACCCTTAAGCTTCTGAAATAGCATACATATATCAAGAGCCATTGAGAAACAACTTAATGCTCACAATCACAAGCTGAACATTAGCTTCCTACAGGCAAATGACTTAAGGTTGGTAAAAACACCGAAGAGACAATATTATCTGTAATATGTCTTAATTGGCGGTGATGGATTTACACTGACTTTTCGTTTCGCTAATTGACTGTGTAACATTGAACATCTATCTCATACCAATTAATCTACTGCTTATGGGTTTTTGAAATTAGGATGTGATCACAGATCTTTAATTTATCTAAGCCCAGGCATTCAAGCAGCATTTTTTTATGGAAGGGTTTGGTACAGTTCCCATTTAAGTAGTAGAAGCAGCAAAGTCCATTTATTCTTGACTGAATACTAGTGATGACATAGAAGAATTTTCAGAAACCTTCCAAAGCCACCTCTAACATGGTGCTCAAAGCAGCTGGCTCTCCAATTACAGGTAATGGCAAAACTTGCATTGATTGCCCTGGGAGAAGTATTGGGACCTATGTTCCAAATTTCTTGAAGTCTGTAATTTGGATATACAAATTGGTTTCTAGAGGACACTTGTCAGAGAAGTTTTCAACCCCAGAAAATTAGTTTCAAAACATTTTTCCATTTAAAGCAGAATTATAGAATCAAAGAAATGTAGGACTGGAAGGCCATGCCAACACTAGGAAACTATTTTGAAATAACTAAATTTGACTTAAACTTCCAATTTTACAAAATCAAAATTGCTTGTACTCATTATTGGGAAGCTTCAAAATTAGTCTGAAGCAGGCTTCATTAATGCTACCACTATTTAAAGCCCAGGAAGCACTGGGGAGAAATTAGTTCAAATTACTCTGGGGAGTAGCTATTTAGAAATAGCAGCACTGGAGTGTCCACACTAATGCTAAATGCTATTTTAAAATAACTATTTTGAAATTAGTGTTATTCCCTGAGAAAAGCAGATGTACAGATTTTGAAATAAATGGCCCCTTACTTAGAAATAACAGGGTTGTTATTGTGGATACTCTGCTTATAAATTTGACCTAAGGGGGGTTATTTCGAAATAAAGCTCTAGTGTAGACCAGGGTAAAGGGAGCTCAATTCATCATCTAGTCCAGTCCTCCGCACTGAGGCAGGACTAAGGATTATCCAATGATTAGAGCCCTACCAAATTCCTAGTCCATTCTGGTCAATTTCACGGTCAGAGGATTTTCACATTGGTCAATTTCAGATGTTTAGATTTGAAGTTTCAGAGTGTTTTAACCATGAGTATCCTGACCCAAAATGGGATTGGGGAGGGTAGTTTGCAAAGTTGTTGTGAGGACGCATGACACATTTTTCACTACCATGAAATTGGTAGGGTCCTGCCAATGACAGAGATTCCATAATTCTCTTAGGTAATTTATTACAGTGCTTAATTACCCTGATAGTTAGCAAGTTTGCCTAATGTGTAGCCTGTATTGCCTTTGCTGCAATTTAAGTTCATTACTTCTTGTCCTATCTTACTGAATAAGGAGCACAATTTATCACCTCCTTCTCTATAACAGACTTTTACGTACTTGAAGACTGTTATCATGCCCCACCCCCAGTCTTCTCTTCTCCAGACTAAAGAAGCCCAGTGTTGTCAATCTTCCCTCCCAGGTCATATTTTCTAGACCCTTAATCATTTTTATTGTTCTCTGGATGATGGTGGCAGGCATTGTAGACTGGGGGAAGGCTGAGCCTCCTCAAACCACTTGGCATGGTTCTGCCCGTGCACCACCCACCAGGCTCCATTCTGCAGTTCCCATTCTTTTGTGGCCCAGGGATAGGACAAGATGCCTTCTCAGCAGGACTGGAGGCAGGTGGGACTGGTGCTCTCAAGGCACAGTGCTGGGTCTGTGTCATGCCACACTATGCCACCCAATCCTTTGGGCAGTGGGACCATGTTGCTCATCCAACCAGGACTCTGGGGCTGGGGGCAGTGCAGCCATGCCATCTGGTGCTCCGGGGCTGAGGGTACTGGGGCCAAGCTGTTCACCTGGCACTTTGGGGCAAGGCATGCTCAGGCAGCCCATGGCTGAGGGGGGCGGGCAACAGCCATGCTGAGGGTGCTCTGGACCCCTGTGGGGGACAGAGGGCAAAGGGGCAAGGCCTCAGGCCAAAGGGAAGGGGCTGGGGATCAGCCTCCACCAACCTCTGATTTGCCCACCATTCATGCCCTGGTCTTTGCAGTTTGTCCACATCTTTTCTAAAGTATGGACACACTACTCCATTTGAGGTCTAATCAGCATGGAGTAGAGCAGAAAAAAATTACTTCTTATATTTTGCTTAAAACATTCCTGCTAATAGATCTTACAGTGATGTTTACTTTTTTTACATCAGGTATCTCACATCTACAGCTTCCCTCATCCACAATGCTTGTTGTTACATGCAGAAGGATATTAGGCTTATTTGGCATGATTTGTTCATGACAAATCCATGTTTACTGTTACTTATCACCTTATTTTCTTGTAGGTGCTTACAAACTATGTTTGTAGGGTCTGGTCTGGACTTGGTTGTCCTTATTCTGCTAGGTACTATATTTGCTCTTTTCCAGTCCTCTGGGATCTCTCCCATCTTCCATTAATTCTCAAAGATAATTAATAATAGCTCAGAGATCTCTGCAGTGCGTTCTTTAAACACTGTAGGACATATTTTGTGAGCTCCTGCTGACCTGAAGACACCTAACTTATCTAAGTAAGTCTTAAATTGTTCTTTTCCTATTTTAGCCTCAGATCCTACCCCATTTACACTGATGTTTACCATACTAGTTATCTAATCATTGCTAACCTTTTTGGTGAATACTCAAACAATAAAAAGCCAGTGTTGTGTTTTCTGGTATTGTTTTTCCTTCCTCGTTGAGTAATGGGCCCATCCTATCCTTGATCTTCCTCTTGTTTCTTATGTATTTGTAAAATGCTTTCTTGTGACCCTTTATGTCCCTAGCTACTTTAAACGCATTTTGTGCGTTGGCCTTTCTAATTTTGCCCCTGCCTGCTTGTAGGGTTTTTTTAAATATGTATCATTTCAGATAATTTTAAATGGCTGAGATGAGACATTTTGAAGAGTAGCTACAAAGGATGTCTTCCTCATAGATTAGACATCAGAAATGATAACCCACACACACTTGAAGAGGAATATTTTAATCTGTCTGGGTCCTCGTCAAAGGATTTAAAAGTAGCCATTCTTCTACAAAGGAATTTCAGAAGCCAACTACAGAGACAGAGTGGGGAATTGACCTTCATATGCAAATTTGATACTGTTTCCTGGGCTTGAACAAAGACATTAACTGGATGTCGCATTATAAAGCCAGCCTTCCCTCTATTTAGCACCTCATTTACATCTAAGCATGGGACACTTCCAGCCTACTCAATTAGCCTCATTAGCACCAGTACTACAACTGAGAGGTACCTTTCCCCCCCTTCATTTTCTGTTATAAATTCTGGGTTCCTGTTATTTCCACTCCAGCTTCTAGCTCATTAGAAGAAGTGGATTTTTTCCATGAAAGCTCACAATACTATATATATTTTTATTAGTCTTTAAGGTGCCACGGACTACTCATTATTTTTAAAGTTACAGCCAACATGGCTGCCCCTCTGAGACTCAGCGATAAGACACATAAATGTGTTTGCCTATTGAATTAATAAAATCATCTTTTAAGTAATCTATAACTGAACATTTTTCACTGAGAAAATTTTGACACAAGTACTTGCATTTGGAGGACGTATTGTTACTTTTCTTTGTCAAATCAGATACTGCCATAATGATTGGACAGGAATTTAGTGTATTGTTTCTGTTGATTTTACTTCTTGGGAGAGTCATAGCTCATTCCATAAGTAGGTCTGGGCTCTTTGTGGCTCCATTGCTTTTTTTTGTACTTGTCTTATGATATTGCCTGATACAGTATCAGTTGTTCTTATCAAGCATTGTGGGTTTTTTGTTTCCCCTGATAATGCATGATGCTCTCTTTTTTATTCCTAAAATTCAGAATATCAATTTTAATCTTTTGATATTTCTGATTGTAGCATTATTCTCAGCATCTGCCAGGCAGATATGCTATTAATGTTGCCCATGGTAGCAGCTGCTTTTTAGAATACAGTAAGATCCTTGGAGTTTGTCCTCCCAGGGTGACCCTCTAATCATAACCTATTCTGAGGTGTCTTCCTTCTATTTTACTGTCTAGAGTGTCTAGCTGTTCTAAAAAGTGACTATCCATTGCCTCCATAAGCTTGTGATTCAACTCTTTGTGCACACAGCACACAACAAAACCTCCCCACGTACAGCTGGCATAACAACGAGCTCAGTGCTGTCTACTATTTGAATTTTTGTTCAAAGCTGCCAGGCTGATCAATCCGAACAAATCTTATTTCTACATTGGAACAAAAACATCTGGGTATGGGCTACCAAATTTACCAGAGCGCCATTTTTCAGGACAATGTAGAATTAATTCCAAAGAAAATACACACATTTCTTGCTGAGGCTAAAATCTCTTTCTAAAAGAAGTGAATCATCGTATTGAAGCAGTTTCCTACTGCTTGAAGCTAAAACTTGCCAATTTCCAGGCTGCCTGCTACTCAGCACAAAGACAGGTAACATTCTTCAGTTGCTTTTATGACCCAGATTCTTTATTTCCATGTATTAGAGTCTGAGGTAAACAGGAACTCGCAGTAACCAAATGCTGGTGCTTGTTACCTCATGACTGTGCTTGTCCATTTTGTTCCCCCTACTACATTGCAGCCAAATAAAATTTTAAGCTGGGGTAGAAAACTGAAGGTTATGCTAAATTTGGCAAATCATAAAAATTTAATTATACTAATGCGTTATATCATATACATTATATAGTATATAACACATTAATACAACGTGAGTTGGTAGATACTAATATAGATACACTCCCTTTCAGGAGTGTCCTCTTTTTTGAAAGTTCACATATGGTAACCCTAAGAGGTAATTTTAGCAAGTACAGAGTATTCACAGGCAGTATTTGTAATAAACTTTTCCAGATTTGGAGCATTCAATTTCTTGAGTGTTAAGGATCTCTCTCATAGATGAGTAAAAGTATACAAATTAATAGAACTGAGCTTATGTTACTGAAATCTCAGCAGCCCTTAGTTTATACTGATGCTGGATGTCTAGATTTTGTTTAGGTAAGTAAAAAGTTGGGAAACTTTTACCTAGTGTACAAGGAGAAACCTCTAGAATGAAGAGTATTTCCTGTTAAGGTGAACAAACACTATTTTGTCACTGAAGTGCTGAGATCATTGTAGTCTGGCTAGTGAAACACAGCCTATGTCTGTGCGAGTGAAGGCAAGGAGATTTGAGAGCATTATTGTGAATGACTGCTGTACATCACAGAGCGCAGATCCCTAAGCAGCCGTTCAGTGGAAATGAAGCTTGGCGAACCTTGTAAAGCTCATCAAACTCATTCAGCTTTGTGCAGTTGTGTTAGAAGAGAAGCAGGGGCTGGCAATCTGTTCATGTATGCGTGGGCCCTAATATCCTGTTTTCTTTCATGTAAAGTGCAGAAATACTGAGAGAACCCTCTTTGTCAGATCAGGACAATTTGGCCTGTGATAAATGGCCAGTTTCCAGAGTTGTGCTGCAGTAGGACTCCTCCGATACAGCACTGTCAAGCTGAGTTACAAACCAATGACAATTAAAAACTGTTGCTCCAAACAGCCAATGACATACTATGCAATAGCCAAATGACCTTTCGTGCATTGCCAGCATTTTCCTGTGCTCTTGCCCCCATCTCACGTATGTGCATGTTTCAGCAGGGTGGGAGGATGCCTCTACAACATCCACAGCAATCTAAAGGGGAAGGTTAGTACAGCTCATTCTATTCAGGGGTGAGAGGAGAGGTTATCCTGCTACTCTTGCACTTATTAAGCGTCCTTGTTCTTCTTGCACAGCCAGCGTTCTGAAATGGTGCCTAAGCCCCAGCCAGCAGAGGGGAGCAGCTGCTGGTGCCAGGAAAAAGGGAAAATGTTCCATTGCCTTGTGAGTCTCCCTCTGTCCCTCTCAAAACAATAAGCACAACAGCCTGTGTCACTTCTGCAGACTCAGCTCCTGAAGCCTCTCCTCTGCATGGCAACCTCACTTCAAGGCTGGGTGGCCCTAGTTCATTTCTTTTTACATAATACAATTATGAACTGGGGGGAGGGCAGGTTTAATGAAAAGTGTGGATTTGTGTGTGTTGTCATATGCAAAGTGGGTACACCATATCGAGGATGAAGCAGGCACCTGAAGCGGCCATTGGTGGTCCATGGAGCTGAAGTAATTATCCCATCATTGGCATGGTTTGATATTGGAGAGCTGCTTCAGACCCACTCCTTGCCAATTCACCACTGGCATCAGGCATGCCCACACCAGGGAGATTGCTGTATTTGAGGGAAGAGGCAGAGACCACAATTCAAGGATTAGCTCCATGGTGTCCTGGTTAGCCCATAGCACAGGGGTGGGCAAAGGCTACTCAGCAGGCCAGATCCAGCCCGCGTGGCTGCTCAAGGCCCTGCCCCTAGCGCATTGCCTGGGAGCCGGAGCTGTGCGAGCTCTTTCAACTGCTTCTATTTAAAGGGCTCACGCCTTCCCCGTGCCTGTCCAGAAACATGGCTCTGTGTCTCAGACAATGCGCTAGCGGCACCAGAGCTACAAGCCCTTTAAATAGAAGCAGTTAAAAGGGTTTGCAGCTCCCGCCCAGCTTCTAGTGCATTCCCTGGAGCCTTGCATGAGCCCTTTTAACTTCTTCTATTTAAAGGGCTCATGCCTTCCCCATGGCTGCCAGGCAGCACGTTGCCTGATAGGTGCAGGAAAGGCGTGAGCCCTTTAAATAGAAGCAGTTGAAAGGGATCACGCTTCTCCGTCTCCCAGGCAACGCACTAGCATTGAGGTCAGGAACAGCGAGCCCTTTAAATAGGCTTGCAGCTCCCATCTCCAGCTAACGTGATGCCTGGAAGCCACAGGGGAGTTGCAAGCCCTTCCAACTCCTGCTATTTAAAAGTCCTGCCCCTTCTGTCCAAGGCCCTGCCCCTTCCGAGGCAGCCTGTGACCACTTCTAAAATTTTTGAAGTGGCCCCCACTCAGAAACTATTGCCCATCCCTGCCATAGCACCTGCCAGCCCAGTGATATGTGAAGCCCTTCTCCCTTCTTTTTGAATGTACCCAAATCATTCCCAGGACTAGTCAGCTCCAGGGATAGCCTAGTTCCATAGCCATGTAGAGCCAACCTGCCTTGTGCTTGGAGCACTAAAGGAGAAGCAGGATGTTTTTTGGGCAGCATAAACAAGGTTCAGGATTTGGCCCACACTGTGTACAACAGATATGCAGAGACACTGAGGAGGGCTGAAGAGTATGTTGTAAGCTCTAACACGTTGTCAAACTACTGGTACTGTTTAACGAATGTCTGAGTGAATGCTCACCTCAAAATCAGCCTTCCCCTTGCTGACACGCATAAATTCAGGCATATTGCATAACAGTATCTTATTAATTGTGCAGCACTGAGTTCTTATAATGGTGAAAATCAAGTGATGCCTTTGTGACCACTGAGAACAGAACTGCATTTATAAGCAAAAAATATAAACTACAAAGCTTCCTTGTTCCAAGTGATCAAGTTATATTGCTGCATTAATGTGCATAGCAACAACGATATGAAACAAAAGGGTCTCTGTTGAAAATGGATGATTTTACTGTTCACTTACATTTAATATAAAGTGACCCTTTATATTAGAAAATTCAGAAGTGTCTGAAAATTGTTCGGAAGCCTAAAATTCTCAGCAAATTAAAAATTACAATTTCTAGAGACCACAAAATGCTGAGACTACATCTAGACTGCAAGCCTTTTTCGAAAGAGGCTTTTTCGAAAGAGGCTTTTTCGAAAGATACTTTTGAAAAAGCCTCTTTCGAAAAAAAGCATCTAGACTACAACCAGTACTTTTGAAAAAGCAAGCTGCTTTTTTGAAAGAGCACCCAGACAGTCTGGATGCTCTCTTTTGAAAAAGCACAGTTTGCATTACATAGCGCCTTTTTTCGAAAGAGCACTTTTGAAAAAAGCGTTATTCTTCATAAAATGATGTTTTCCGCGGTCGAAAAAACTGTCGCGTTCTTTCGATTTACTTTTGAAAGAACGCGGCAGCAGTCTAGATTCAGGGGAAGTTTTTTCAAAAAAACCCTATAGTCTAGACACACTCTAAAAGCAGAGAGGCAAAAAGTGGACAAATCATGTAAAGGACAAAATCAAAGGTAATTTTGCCCCATCCCTTTTTTTTTTTTTTTTTTTTTTTGTAGCATACATGTAAGGACAGTTATGGTTTTCATAAGAATATGCTGTGCAGAATTTTATGAGGTGATGACATTTTTAAAAAGACCAGAGTAACTTCAATTTGAAAAATACAAAATAATCAGGTGATTTTAAGATATAGCCTTAAAAATAGTAGTCCTTACTCAGGCAAGTATTCCCTTGGCAACAGTACTAGCCCAATAACCTTGATAGAGAAGGTTTGATTTTGCATGATTTGTTTTTGATAAATCCAGGTTGGTTATCGTTTATCCCCCTATTGTCCTCTACAAATTGACTTTTAAAAATAATTTGTTACAATATCTTTCCACATATTGAAGTTAGGCTGACTGGTCTATAATTCCCCATGTGTTCTTTGTTCTCTTTTTTTAGAGATAGGTACTATGTTTGCCCTTCTCCAACCTTCTGGGAACGCACCCCTCCTCTGAATTCTCAAAGATAATCACTAACAGTTTCAAATTTGCTTCAGCTAGCTCCTTAGTATCCTAAAGTGAATTTCATCAGGCCCTGCTGACTTGAATACATCTCAGTTATCTAAATATTCTGTAACCTGTTCTTTCCCTATTTAGAGACAAGCTGTGTCTCCAGATTTTGAGTCCATACCTTGACTGTTATAGAGATTGATGGCGATGCTCAGATATGCAGTTGTGATCTGTCCCATTATAGAGAGATCCCAGTTGCAAGTTTGTCCTGGTGGTTTCAGCTTGGACTCCCCGCTAAGAAGAGGTTTGTGAAGTTGTCAAAGGACAGAAATTATTATATAGAAAGATTGTATTACACAAAATATAGAAATAGAATATTTGTTTGGTTTTGAGTCTGGCAAAAAAAGTAAAGGCCTTCATGACATTAACATTGCTATCTTTACCACATATTTCAGTTGACAAAACCTTTAATAACTCTCTCAGCTTCTAAATTAATCAGATTACTCTTTTGTGATCTTGCAAATCAAAATGAGTTGCAATTCATTTTAGGTGAGTAAAGATAATTCAGTTCACAGCAGTGAACCTGTTAGAGCCAAAAATCACTCAAATGAAATTCTGGTTGATTGGCATCACCTTTCACCAGACATTTACTGCTTAGTTTCAATGCTTGGTTTCCACAACATAATCATTTACACATGCAGCTCATAAGCTCTCAACCAGCCGACTTAGGCTTTGTCTACACTACATGTTTTTGCAGCAGAAAATAGGCTAACGAGGCACTCGTTAGCATAAGTTGTGACATCATTAGCCTATTTTCTGCCATTTCTTTTAGCGCAATGGGTTTTTGCACAAAAAGAAGCAGTGTAGCTGCTTCCGTTTTGTGCAAAACCCCCATTTTGCACAAGATCCTTATGTCTCTCCTGGAGGTTTTTTGCACAAAAAGAAATGGCAGAAAATATGCTAATGAGTCCCTCATTAGCATATTTTCTGCCGCAAAAACATGTAGTGTAGATATAGCCTTAGAGTATTTCATCAAATCAAATGTCTGACTCTTTCCTTTTGTCCTTCCTCCTCTCCCTGCCTGTCTTCCCTATGCCTTTTCTGCTTCCTGCTTCGCTTCACATCCCATCCAGTGGGCCATGCACTCCCCGCAACTCCACTAACCAGTTTAAAAGCTGGTTAGAGTCAAATTTTAGAATAAAGCTTCAAGGTCCTATGTCATGAATCATCATCAGCCATGCTTCCAGTTTTCAAGGCTCACAACTCTCAGAATCATAGAAATATAGGGCTGAAAGGAACCTCGAGAGGTCATCTAGTCCAGCTGCCTGCACTGAGGTGGGGTTTGGTATATCCACGCCATTCCTGGTGGGTATTTGTCTTAAAAACCTATAGCAATGGAGATTCCACAACTTCCTTTGGAAGCCTATTCCAGTGCTAACCCATCCTTACAAAACATGGCAGAGGAGACTTCCCAGAATGGCATTGTGGTGATTAGTCAACATTGCTGATACTTTAATATCATTGTTAAGAGAAATTTTAGAACCATATTCAGGATGCTACAGATGAAGAGGAAAGAGATTTCTGGAAATGATGTGCAGAGCCCAGCATTCCTGTTTTCGGGGCATACAGCATTGTGTTCTATCTGTAAAGGTCTGTGTGTGCATTGGCATATCATTGGGGAAAAACCAAGAAAGAATAGGATGTCCTTCAGTAGACTACAACTGCTTTCAATAGGACCTTCTTTCTTCCGGGGGAGGTGGCATTGTACAGTGTGTGCAGGAAAATGGTAAGGAGCATCTACAGCTTCTGTTCCATGTGTGTCACGGACTTGCTGCGTGACGTTAAATCACTCATCTCTAGGCGTATTATGAGGTTTAATTAATGCTCATAAAGTACTTTCTGATCCTTGCATGTACAATTTCTAGAAGCCAGCATTCGAACTCACGCTTAATCAGACTGGGACAGTTCATTAAGCTGGTTTTATACTGGTGAGAGTCCGTTGACTTTAGTGAAGTCAGCCTCAATGTATGCCTTAGTAACTGACATCAGAATCTGGCCTCTTGGGCCAAGTTCTGCTGTCAGTTACACTCAGGTGAATCTAGGGTGACTTCCTCAAAGTTCATAGTGTTACTGAGGATTTACAGTAGGGCAACAGGAAAAAGAATCTGAACTCACATATTTCCCTAATAGGGACAACAAGGAGAAGAATTATTGTGGAGATTTGTCTTCTGAATTTCTGCAAAATTAAAATTAATCAAAAGCATTTTGCATACTGGTCTTCAAGCAGTTAAGAGGAAGAAATGACAATAATAATGTTGTGTACTTACATAATGTCTTCCATCTGTGGATCTCGAAGCACTTCACAACATCAGCAGATGACAGGACACTTTAATCACAGTACTGTATACGCATTTATGGTTGTGACATACAAACTGCTTTATGTTCACCTCTTTGTCTTTTTGATAAGTAATAATATTATAAGAAAGCCATATGTGTACCATACTGCTTGTAGGTCTTTTAAATCTATGCTGTTAAAGTAGATCCCTGGAAAATGTAAATAAACATTGTATTCACCTCACTAAAAAATGTGATAAAGATATTATTAAGGAAAAATGTCAGGTAATTTAGCTCTCAAATTTGACATGCCTTATACATGTTGGTGTTTAGTAAGGAATCACTTCTCAGTGAGAAATACCATTATGCTATCTCAGAGACTGGCAAAGACAGCAATAGTAATGAGTCACCACTATTATGGTTTAGTTGCTGCAGAAACTACCATCCAGCCAGCAGATGGAGTTCAAATGAACTAGCAAACCCTGTTCATTACCAGGACTGAGCTGGCATCATAGATAGCAAGGAAATACCAAGCTGGCTGGTGCTCCATAAGAAACAGAAGGGAAACATTTAAGCCTTGCCAAATGGAGAAGGACAAAAGACCTGTTTCTTCACTGCCTTCCATTTTGTGCAGTCATTTACATCAGTGAGTCTGAAATGCTGCTTGCTCTGATTGGCTCTGGTTTACAACTCTTTGCCCAGCTGGAAGTAACTCCACAATGGCAAGGCACTACAGAATCAGGCCTGTGGTCTTCAGGTTTCTCAGAGAGTATTGCCCATCTCTGTTGGCAGCACCGCTATCTGTAGCCACATAGAAATAATGGTGCTATGGTATGGCATTCCTTCCGAAGTGCTGCTTTCAATGCTGGGCATTGATCCAGCATCTTCAGTTTTCCAGCTTCCAGCTCTGAAGGTAGTGCAGAAGTACAGATGGCAGTACTGCAAACCCCTTACAATAGCCGTGAGATCCCCTCCACCTCTCAACCCTCTTTTGGGTTGGAGCCCCCAGTTTCAGAAATGGTGGTCTCCCTTGTGGAATATAGGGTATAAATACACAAAAGACCAAATTTCACAGGTGAGACCAGATTTCACAATCCATGATATATTTTTCTTTGTCATGAATGTGGTAGGGCCCTACCCATATCAAACGCACATTAACCCAGATTCTAGTGGGAAAGAGTCCTTTTCACAGTTACACTGCCACAAGAGCTATAAACTGGCAAACTTGTTTGCAGTCTCATGGAATATTAATGATCCTCTTATTAGAAATTGTCCCTTCATGGTAGGAATGAGGGCAGGACAGAGCCAAGCTGGGAATTTGCCCTACTGAACCCTGTAGGATCCTTTGTATTGGGCTCCAGTCTAATCCTGCTGCTAAAAGCAATGGCAAAACACCCACTGACTTCAACAGTAAGGATGGGGTCCTGGATAGATAGTCATAGAGTCATCTCCATCATCAGTGTATCCCTGCTTTTCAGTTCACAGAACTGTTAGCCACTCTCTTATTTGTAAAGAGCTTTTGAATATAAATGTCATGAGCAAGCTGAAAAGCAGATGTCTGAAACTCTAAGGGAACGCCAAATGATGTGGCTAATTGTTTTAATAGTAAGGCAACTACACTGTTCCATATGCTGAAAGCATTGTGAGTTTTAGTTAGGGGAGTACAGAGATTGGGGCTGTTACTGGTTCCTCCATGGCTCTTTGTGCTGCCACAGCAATGTATTAGGGCCAAGGTGGAGAACAACAGGACTTAGAGAATTCCTTGGGCACAGGAGCAACACAGGCCTTATCCTGCCTTTTACCCCTTTGCAAACCTGGAAGATGTGATGGTCCAGGAGGATATGTGCCTGTAGCACTCAGTACTGTAGAAGATCTGGGCTGTGGGCCATATGGAAGCTGCCGCAAATTAGAACAGGCCTTGGGGCTGTAGAAATATACACCAGGGGCATTCTAGCTGCTGCAGCAGCAGCCCACAATCCAGTATCACAAAGGCGGCTTAAAACTCCTCTTTCTTCTTGGGCAGTCTTCTGAGTCTCCCAACAGTGACAGCCAGACAAAGCCTCATTAATTTGACTTGATCTGAGGAAGTGGGTCTGGCCCACGAAAGCTCATCACCTAATAAACCATCTTGTTAGTCTTTAAAGTGCTACATAGTCCTGTTTTTTTGTTTCAGCTACACCAGACTAACACAGCTTCATGTCTATCACTACTCATTAATTTGGTGAGTCTGATGATCCATTCCTTGCATAGCCGAAGCTCCCTTTGACTTCAGTTGGAAGCAGGACTGGCCCCTATAATACTAAGTTGGTAAATATAAGAATTGAGGCTTATACAGAAATGTTAACTCATCAATATTGTAAATTCTGGCCCTAATTGTGCAAATACTTGAGCCCAAATAATGACCCAATTCAGCCACCAGCTGCCTGGATGCAATTCCCATTGAAGGGGATAAAATCCATGAGCTTATTGATAGTTGCCCCAATGCAAGCAAGATGTGAGCTCTTTGTATATATTAAAATATACATTTAACAGCTTCAGTAATAACTTAATATACAACATGCAGTTTGCGTGTCAAAGTCCCTTATGAAAACCTTGATGTTTGCATTCCTTGATGATCGGTGAAGTTGGTAACAATGGAACTGACTTCAATGGTGCAGAGCTACAATTAGGCATTTTAGCACCTGGGCAAGCAAGCATATTTGCTCCTCCTCCTATTTTTTTTCAACCTTTTCTTCACCTTATTTTTCAGCCCCACAGTTTTGCACCCTGCCCTGGCTTACAGCCCAACAACAGAGTTACACCAATGATGAACTTCAACATTACTGTTGAGTACAGCGGGTAAATTGTTTTTAAAAATCCATAACCCACCCGTTCACAGATTTGTTGAATAGATAAATGGGTTTTGATTGGGCCTGTCATATCCCCTTACTGCTCATGAACCATCATTTTATTCATGCAAACATTCTCAAACAGTGAATTTCGGGATTGTAGCAGAAATTATTTAATGAAAAAATGCAACTGATGTGACAATTATTCTGGGAAGAATTATTTTACAAGTATTCAAAGAACAACATTGCCATGTGACAAAGCCTGAATAAAAACATTCAGTGTATTGTATAATCAGTATGGTGTCTAGTCATACGCACTACGAACAACTCAGTATCAATCCAGAGCCAGGTACATTTGTAAAATCTATTCCTTGATCAGCTTAGAATGACAAAATAAAAAGTAAACAGTCTGTTAACTATTCACAAATGGGGAAAAGGCTAACTTTGTCCAATACCATTGAAAATTCTGGAGTTTATATTCATATTTAAAGATGTTGCATTTAATATGGTTGTGTTAACATATGGTGTGTTGTACATTTCTTTTAAAACATGTGTTGCAATAAAGTATCATAAAATGAAGGAAGTGTGCCAAAATAAAGGGATTAACATTTTCCATATGAAGAACAAAAGGCCCACAGAAACCTTTTAATTAAATGTATTTGCAATACAGACTTGCATAAAACCAACTGTTCTCCTCTAGTAAGGATGTAAATGGAAGTTCGCTTTCTGTAGCCCAAGGTATTATCTCAAACAATATGATAAAACTGTATTATAGCCCAGTCCCGCAAACTTTTAATAACATAAATAGTCAACTGAAATCGAGGACTACTCAGGCATGTCTACACTAGTAAATACTGGACTACTGTCAAAGCAGTACTGTCAAAGCTCTCCTATTGTGGATACAACTTATACTCGCAAAAGGAACATTTTGCTGATATAGCTGCATCTCAGGCCTGCTGCCAGGGAAAGGGGAACAAAAGGGACAGTTGCCCTAGGGTCTGGTGATTCAAAAGGGCCCAGAACTCCTGGCCACCACTGCTACCATAGCAACGGCTGCAGACAGAGCCCCGGGCCCTTTAAATTGCCACCAGAGCACTGTGCGGTGCATTCCAGGTAGCTCTGAGTGCTAGGGTTGCCAGATGTTTGAAC
>CM057846.1:137832432-137848565 GCA_030068395.1 Apalone spinifera
GGGAGAGATCAAAGTTGTTGAGCAAAAAAAGAAAAAGTACCCCGAGATTTATAAAGCACAAAAAAAAAAATTAATAATAAAACAGCATGGCCCCTTTCAGAGTGAGTGCAGAGTTAAAATAGGGATAGGAACAGGGGAGAAATTGAGCACTAAGACCCAGGGAAGGCATTGCTTCCCCTTGGTCTTTAGGCTTTTTGCTGATGGCCATTTTGTGTTCTTTTTCAAGTCCGAACTTAGCTTCCCTGCAGAACCAGGTAAGCATGGGTTCTGGGGGCAGGGAGCTGGGGGTGTCAGGACTTGTGAGTGGGGGCTGGGCCCGGGCCTGGGTGCTAGGATTGCCAGGTTTCCGGTATTTTCACCTCCTGACCAGGAAAAAAAATCAGAAAATACCGGACATTTTAGGTGCCCGGTATTTTCTGAATTTTTTTTTTACCGGACAGGAGGCAAAAATACTGGACTGTCCAGGTCAATACTGGACACTTGGCAACCCTACTGAGTGCTGGTGGGGGGTCGTAGTGGCATGGCATGCTCAGAATGATACTGAAGGCTGCCTGTTCCCAGCCCCGCCCTTTCCAGCTGAGGCCCCACCTTTTCTGAGAGCACAGAGCTTGGGCCTCCCCATCTTGCTTGGCAGGTTTGTTGGCTCCCTTTCTGCATCTACACTAGAGGCTTCTGCAAACCGCTATTGGTCAGGGGTCATGCTTCACTGTACCCCTGATTGTAATAGTTATATTATTGGCAGAAGTCTGTAGTGTAGGCCTGGCCTCAAGTTACTAAGAACTACACTGCTGAAAGAAGTTTTGCAGGATCAGACAATAATGTAATACATAACATACAGTACTTTTTTTGACCATGCATTTGTCTTCAGATGAGAACATTTTCAACAGATCCAGTTCTAAAGATCTTACTCAGCCAAATTCCTACCTCTGTAACGAGGTATTGAAGTGTAGTAAACAGCTCAAGCATGAGTCATGCCTGTGACTTCCTTTTCATTATATGCCCTTTTCCCAGTTGTCCTCAAGCTTCTGAGCAACATGACTAATACTGAGCTGCTTCTTGGGGGTATCTCTTCTGTTCCTCTCTGGAGAGAAGAACTGGGAAGTATCCTGCCTCCACACAGACAGCCAAATCCTGCTCACTGTGCCTCCCTGACACATGGTTGGTGCATGAATGGCTGAGAGGGATCTGAGGTGGACCGATGCAGAATTTCAGGTCTGCAGCAATTAATCTATGTAATTATATATCCCCTCCATACTCCTCCCTTGACTCACCCACTCCCAAACAACTGAAGAGTCCTGTGGAGCTCAGCTGCAGTAACAAATAGCATAACTAGAGCTGATAGGTAAGCTTATTTTTAAACCCTGCATCCCTGAAAATTTTTGATTTTTCATTGATATAACAACCCCCCAAAACCTCATTTTCTATTGATAAACAGTTTTAATGGCACATTCTGGACCAGCCCTAGCATTGACTTCTGTCCCTATGCAAGATGGCATTAGGGATTTTGTTTTCATTACCTATCCTCTCTTCTAGGCTCCAGTGCGTCTCTCTTTGTGACAGGTGATGCTAAAGTTAATGTCAGCCTTCTCCTTCCCATCTATCCATGCAAGACTCAGTTGCAAGCCACTGCTTTGCTATAAAAAGGCAATCCTGGAAAAGTCGTTCCCCTTAGAATTTAAATTTAAATAGCCATTTAAAAATGAACACACGGAATAAGAAAAACACCACATTTAAAATACGTTCCGGCATAATTGAAAAAGTCCTTCACGGAGGATTTCAGATCCATGAACAAGAAACTTTTCTTAGCTGGCCTTAGTTTTGATGGCAAAATAACTCTCACATAGGTAGGTATTCAGTCAGAATGCGGCCACTATTATAAAAGACAATATAAAGACTAAGACCAAGCTATTAAGTTCCAATAATGGCCTGTGAGAAGATGATATATTAAATTTTGTATTGTTAGCTTTTTAAAAAATGATGACAAAACAGTGTTATTTACACTTCCTGGACTGCCAGGCTGATATTTTTATGGAATAAGTAAAGGAAAGGGTGTATAAACAAAAAAGATATACAATCCACAGTACTTGCTAGCATGAGCTGAAAAGTTCTAGATTAGTTAAATATTTGGTTGCTTTTTACATCTATTTTTATTTTAATAGATCTTCACCTGTGGGATTAAAACCTAAAATTGTTCACTTTCAGCACCCTGGTTTTATTTCCTGAAGTAGTGAACTCTGGATTCCACTCTTTTCCTAGCATATTTCTAGAGCTGAATGAAGAACATGGCAAACATATATGTATCAGGTACCAAAACAGGAATCTTAGTCAAATTTCACTTTTTATCCTTATACATGAACTGTCAGCAAATGGACTGCAAAGTTTTTGGATTTGCAATTTGAAATGAATATTACTTCGAGACATAATTCTGCACTTGCAGCTTGTTCACAAAAAAAGATAGATACAAATAATCACCATTTTGGCTGTCCTAGTCCACGTCTACACCCGCTGCATCAGAGATTAATCTTCTGGCATTCAATTTAGTGGGTCTAGTTAAGATCCTCTAAATTGAATGCTGACGACAATTCCAGTCGGCACTGGTACTCCTTGCAGTTGTGAGGAGTAAGGGAAGCCAATGGAGCGTTTGTTCCCATCAGCCTCCCACTGTGAAAATGGCACTAAGCTCAGTTTAAGGTCATCTGAATTCAGCTATGTATTTTATGTAGCTGGAGTTGTGTACCTTCTGGGTCTAGTATAGACCTGGCCTTAGTTAATGAGGTCCAGATCCTAGAAGATATTTTGGTAGCTAACTCCCATGAAAAAGGCGCCACCATTGGGAATCTGGGCTTTGCACAATATGCATGCTAATGTTTCCAGTACCCACTAAGATAGTATGATGATTATTATGATGATATTATAAGATCGAGTAAAAAATGTATCAAAGTTTTTATGGAAAACAAAATGTTCTTTGTCAATTTTCTGCTGTCCTAAGAAAATTTCAGTATTTTCTCAAAAAACCCAAATGCTCTCAAAACGTAAGTTTTCTGATTTTGGACAAAAACCAAAATATTTCCATACACAATAGTATTGCTATGCTGCATGAGAGTTGTTGATCCCTTACCCTCCCATTCTTCTCTATGAGGCAGGTTCATTGACAAATGTCAGTTTTGTGTCAATTTTCTATTGCGGGAGGTGTTATTTCCCAGCCATTATTAATTACTTATTAAAAACTGAACTGAGAGCTGCCTAATACACCCATGAATGGAAGTGGGGGGAGGGTGCAAAATGCTTCTGTATTGCCCAGAGCAGCCTACCTTCATCGTGAAGGGCCATACCCTCTCCAGACTTGATAAGTGCATCTGCAAGCTCCACACAAACTCAGAGCTAGCACAGATTACTTTCCTCTCTGGACTAAGGGGAGAACCAGGAACTAGCCTATGGGTTTGTCTACACCTAAGGGTGAATCTACATGCCTGCTGCTGCTAACAATGCACTAATATGCTTTGATCTAGTCCTGTTTCACAGAGGACCAGACTTGATAAGTGCACTCAACTTTCATGTGGACAAGCCCTTTTGTCTGAGTCTGGTCTGTTCCTGGGGCATCACAACTATGCACTATTCCTTACTGAGGACTTTGGGTAAAGCAACAATTCAGCCCTAAATGCCAGCAGTATAATTAGCATATGAGATGAGACAAATCTGCCCCCAAAACGATGACAGTGTAAAAAAGACTGACCATAATTAAGCAGCACAGCAAAATTATGAAGCAGCTATTTAAATTCACATATTCAATTCAAATTTTGCTTTCAGTGACTATTCAAGCATGGGATTCCCTTGAAGCAAATACAGAGTCTGACAAAGCTGGTGTGCTCAAACATCCATGGAGTATGAAAGAATTACAGACACAGCTGACTCTAAATTCACATTAGCCTTCAAACGTAGCAGCTAGAGCAGGTTGAAAATGTTCAGGGTATTCACCAAAAAATGAAGTTTCAACTGACGCTAAACTATTTATGAATTTGAAACACACATAGTATTAGTCATTCATAAAATGGGAAGAAAAGCCCCTCCCAATTATAATTGTTAGAGCAGTGGCCAGGGCATTCATCTGGGATCTGGGAAGTCTCAGGTTTTAACCCTGTTCTAGAACAGATGCAAAACAGGCTTTTTCAATTCATTGACAATTCAAACTCTGAAAATCATAAGCATGTGGTTAGCTTTAAGTCCATGAATAACTACACATGAGATTTGCATTAGCAGGAACAATATGCAGATGTATTCTAGTATGTTGTGTATAGCATGCCACTGTATTAACAATACAATATTGGAAAATACTTGATAGCTGAAGGTCAGAATCATAAAGCTAGTGTCATGTCCTATGTGTAAGCAGCATCTTTTATATACTAGTCCTTTAAAGAATTAAACAAATGAAAGGGATGTGGCCCAGTAGCTCAAGCTATTAAATTACTCTTCTTTAAAGTTATTACAGTCTGGGAGGAAAGCTCCTCTTGCTTTGTCATATAAATATAAAAGTAAACAGGGGAAATGCTGGATCTGCTGACTCATTTTTGTTAACATAAACACATAGATTTAATGCTGTTTGCACTAGTTTGGTGTCATCCCAAACTTGTAAAAATAAATAGCATTCTGCCACCTATCACGTCCATGCTGTGACTTTGTGGGTAGGTGTGTGAGTGAAATGTTTTTCGCACATTTTCAATAATATAACAAAATATTTAAATGAATTCGACAGATCACAGTGAAATTTCCCACAATGATCATTTTCTTTCTATATCTGTTTCCCTCCTTGAAGTGAACAGTAACTATATACAAGCATGGATCTACCCAGGACATTCAGCATCCATTGTAAATAGCCATCAGAACCCAGCTCGTTAGTCCTGATTTAATCAAACCAGTTATCTGACATTTCAAATCAATTCTTTCCTCAAATGAAAGGACCCGGTACAGTACAAGCATAAATTAATCTAATGTGTACGTGCTAAACACTTCCAAAAGTAGTGGTTTTGTGCTGAAAAATGGCACATTCTTTATTTTGAATATTAATGTGTGACCTATACAATTTCAGATTCTTATAATCAGAGACTTGAATGATCATCTTCTGGCTGTCGGGACTTCCCCTTATATCAATTATTTCCTATCCGCTGGATCTTTCCTTGCCTCACTCAGTGCTGCTTTTATCACCTCTTGGAGGAAAAACCTTTCCTTGACATGGCCTTAGTTAACTACTCTCCCTCTGCTGCATGATTGCTTTCCCCATTCTCAGGAAACCTCTGGAAAAAGTGACTTTTCTCTGACTACATTTCCCAGCATAACACTTTAATTATTTCCAATTTGGCTTTTTTGCTCATTCTGAAACTGCCCAGCTCCATGTACTCAATGACCCCACTACTTGGTTCTTTCTCTCTCCGAATCGTCTAAAGTTTCTACAGACATAAGCATGTTATGTAAGCACGTGCCTAATGTTTAAACATATGAGTGGTCATACTGAAATCAGTTGGCCTGTAAATTGAAGTCAGTGAGGCTACTTACATGCTGAAAGTTAGACATATGCTTAAGTACCTAGCTCATCCAGAGCCTCTATCCTCCCTGAATGCTGTAGGAAAAACAGTCATTTTCTCCAGTACTCTCCTACCCTGCTTTGACTCATACCTCACTCGTTGTGCTTGAGGCCCCACATCATCCATCCCTTCTTCCTCTGCTGTGAAAAATCTCAGATCATAATCTTAAGTTCAGGAGATTCAGCTAAAATGAGACCTAAATGTTTGATTGCTTGGCCAAAAAACTTAGGACATAGGAATTACCATGCTACATCAGACCAATGGTCCATCTAGCCAGTCTGTGCTAGGTACTTCAGAGGTAAATGTGAAATCATCACACATAGCAGTTATGCAATAACATTTCTATGGGGCAGTTTCTGCTAGGTGGCGAGTGATTAAGTCCCCAATATTGTGAGGTACTTAAGCATGTGTCTCACTTTAAATACACAAAAAACTTAAACAAGAACAAATAGTCTAGCAGCACCTTAAAGACTAATAAAACATGAACACTATGTCTATACTGCGCCCGTTTTTGTGCAAGAAACATGCAAATGAGGATAAGTGTGGAATATCGCTGAGCCTCAATTGCATAATTAATGAGCACCTGCCTTCTACACAGCTCCTTCTTGTGCAGAAACCCCCTCTTGTGCAAGAGCTGTTCTTCCGGAAAAAAATGCGACAGAACAGCTCTTGCACAAGAGGGGGGTTTCTGCAAAAAGGAGCCGTGTAGATGGCTCCTTTTTGAGCAAAAGCCTCTTGTGCAAAAAGCGGGCACTTTAATTATGCGAATGAGGCTCGGCAATATTCCACGCTTAGCCTCATTTGCATATTTCTTGTGCAAAACGGGTGCAGTATAGACATAGCCGTAGATTAACATTTTTAAATACCTAAGCAGTCTCATTAATGACCTTGCTGAATCAATTCCCATGTCCTGATATGTGAGAGTTGATATCCTTTATAAATGGTTAGCTTAGCTATTTGAAATCTAAGTGTGAATGATTGTCTTCTTCATAGAAATAGATTATTATGTTTTAAAAATCCTGCTAACTTCTTTGCCTCAGTAATATCTTGTGATAGAGATTGCTGTGATTTGCTCACGTTAATTGGGTTATGTATTCAAGTTTTTTCTTTCATTAGTTTTAAAAGTGTTGCTTTATAATGTCATTCAGCATCCCTTCCTGCCTTTTTTTATATCCCTTTCATTGTTTTCCTTTTCCTTCCTGGAGTAGTTGTGGATAAGTCCAAAATATAACAAAAGTAGTCGTGACACATAATTAAGCACCTCTGCTTCCAGTGTAAGGCAAATTATGGAAGTAAGGGGAGAAAAGCTAGTTGAACAAACTGTTATCAATTTCTTTGCTTTAGTTTATACTCAAGTCATAGAGCATAGTACTGCTCATTTCAATAGCTTTGATTAACTTTATTTGGACAACTCTTACCCTACCATACCATATAGACTTGTTGATGCAGGGATTGTACCTTCATTGCTGTTTAGAAATTGTATACTAATACACAGTGGGTGCTGTTAGAAGTAAATAATAAAATAGCATTGTGAATAAGTGACTCTCTTGCATCCAGGCCCCAAATCTGAAAAATATCCCCCTTCATGCTTAATACATGCTTAAGTCCCGTCGTTAAGATGCTGATGTGCTTAAATCACTGCCATCATGCTGACTAATACTATCTCTTTGGGTATGTCTAGACTACAGAGTTTTTCCGGGATACTGGTGGTATCCTGAAAAAGATCTGCCATGTCCAAGGAATGCATCTGCTTTTCCAAAAAAAAAATTGAAAAGCAGATGTTTTTTCAGCATCCCTGGAGACCTCATTCTATGAGGAAGAAGGTATGTTCCAAAAGAGGGTTTTTTCCCGACATTTGGCCTCTTGTAGAAAAGTATCATTTGGAAAAAAAGTGGAAAAAGATTGCAGTTCGCAATTTGCGTATCTTTTTCTGACGTTTCTTTGTAGTGTAGACATAGCCTTTATTCCTTTGTAGTCCAAGTGTCTTTTTGCATCCATCTATTATCTCTTATCCTAGGCTAGACTGGAAGCTCCTTGGGGTAGGGACCATCTTTGTTATGCATTTGTACTCACATTATAGCATGATGGGTTCTTCTTCCATGATTGGAGATCCTAGGTGCTATACTTTTAGTAGTAGCAATATTTTTTAGTAGTAGTAGTATTTATTAAGAATAAGAAAGAGAATAAGAATAGAATAGAAGCACATGCTTGAAGTAACATGTGAGTGAATGCTTTGCTGAAATAGTTCCTCAGTTTGCATTAACTTAATATACAATATTTCCTACTAAATCTTATGTGTATATTTCAGAAATTTAATGTGAAGTATTATTGAAGATGCTTATGGAGAAGAGACATTCCCCTCACCCCCATATTTTGAATAATTCCTCAGAAGGCCTGCCACAGCACGATTATTTTCCCTTTCCTTAACTGCAAATGCTGAAGCTACGTTTCTGTTTGGCTCTGTGTGGTTGAGCAAAACCAATGGGCGTTTCCAAAGTCCTTTTCGGGTGGCATCTCTTACAAATATGTTCCAACCAGGCTTCTAAATGTAGGCTATTAAGCTTGCCAAATTAGTAGAGATGCAGGCTGCCAGAGGAGTTTAGCATCTTTCTCAGCCTGTAAGTAGATTAGTAAACTGGAATCTTTAAACCTTGGAATTATGTAAAGCTCTGTACACACCTGCTGTATTTTTGCCCAAGAGAGGTAATATAATGAACTAGAAGACTGAAAGAATTTTGTTTCTCCTCTTCCACTTTGTGCTTCACTTCTATTGGGAAAACAGCATATTATTATATCACCTGGGAGACCTAAGTGCTGAAAGGACCCAGGGGATTCCTGAGAGAAGTTCACTGAATTTGATGGGAATGCTTGCAAGAGTCAGGGGAGCAGGATGACTATGTACAGTGAGGGAGAAAATGCCTCGTACTCAAGACAACCATTTAACCCCCTGCCCACACAACACTGGAAACTATTATATCAACAACTGACTTTATTCTAAGGATGTTAAAATGCAGTTAATTGATTAGTCGACTAGTCGATGCCTAGTCGATAGGCACTTCCGCATTCCACCTTTGAAATGTACACGAACTCCTGTTCGGCTCTTGTACATTTCAAAGGTGGAATGTGGAACTCCGTGTACAGCCCAGGGCCAGCGGGAAATCCCACTGACTCCAGGCTCCACGCTGGTGCCTGCTTTGAAATGCACAAGAGTCTCCAGCAGGGGCTCTTGTGCATTTCAAAGCCATGGGACCTGGGGTCAGCGGGTGATTCAGAGTCCACCACTGACCCCGGGCTCCACGCTATGCTGCATTCCGTGCAGAGCCCAGGGTCAGCCAAGCTCCACTGCCCCTTTGAAATGCGCAGAGGCGGTGTTTCAAAAGGGCAGCCACTTTGAAGTACTCCTCCCCTCCCCCTTTGCTGCCTCTATCTCATAGGGACAGCAAGGGGGCGGGCAGGGAAATCAACTAGTCAACAGATGCTTATTGGATAGTTGACTAGTCGACTAGTCTTTAACATGCCTACCTTATACACAGCTATTACTTGTGAGCATCCTTTCCATTGCATTTGGGGAAAAGGATATTTTATTTCATGAGAATGATGCTACATCCTAGTGTAAGAACAATTTATATAACTGCCTGGGAGGACGGACTGTAACAAGTTGAAGAAAAACATTGCTGTCCAAAATGGCCGAGGTTGGCCATTGCAGCCTGGCCATTGCTGACACAGCTTCAAATGCAGCATGGTTGCAGCTTCAAAGAGTCAGACAAGGGATGGAGAGAGAGCGGGAGCTACAATGACATAAACTTTAAGCAACTGAAAGAGAGGGTGAAAAAGTGGTTCAGCTGTGAAACAGAGCACTTGGGGGAGGAAGGAGGGATGGGTAATGTCATCTTTGTTGACTTTCAGGTCCACCACTTTGAATCTCAATGACCCTGGCCTCTGAAAGAAGTTCAGTGGCATTTTCAAAATATATTCTCCTTTCATTGCATGGAAACTGTGCTCCTAGGGCATTTTCCTACTTAACCAATGTGTATTGATTCTAATCATCTAGTGGATGTTTGCAAAATTAATATGTGCAATAAGAGGGAGCAGATAAAATATTTGACTTTGGGAAGAACTTTGAAAAATCTGAATTATAATTTGCATGGAATGTTAGCTGGATAATACCGTAATTGTGATATAAACTGAAATCACCAAATGGTAATTCACATTATGTATCCTGAAAATTGCCATGTAAAAAAGTGGCACCAAGCATTTCATGTACCTGCCCTTCCAATCTACAGGTGATCTGGCTCATGCTTTGTAACAGCCCTTTTAAATTATTGTTAAACTTTCTGCTTGGTAGCGTACAACATAATTCTGAGTGCAATAGACATTCTTACAGCAGCATTTTGAAGAAAAAAAAAAAGTCAGCCACACTGGCTCTTGAATTGAGCTGATGTAATGTAGAAATTTTTATCTAGTGTTACTGATCATTGCAAATTGTTTTATGGTCTCAGAGGATGGTGTTGCAAATGTAGTTCTTCGGGATGAAAATTACATTAAACGAATGCAGCTTGCGCTACAATGCATTATGTATCCCATCTGCAAGCTCCACCCAAACAATAAAAGGAACCGACTTAGTGACTCCTATTTTCATGTATCAAATCCATCAGATAACTGCTTTGTCAGACCCACAGGAGCAGCTCAGATTATTTTGACATCCTCTGAAATGTTTGGTAGAGATTTGTTTTCTCTCTCTCCTCTCTGTCTCTTTTTTCCCTCTAACACTCTCTCTCTCTCTCTCTCTCTCTCTCTCCTTTCCCAATTTATCTGGATTAAACAAGTCTGATTATTCTTTATGCCATTGCAAATAAAGTCATTTTCAGAAACAGATGTCAAAATCAGCCAGTGAAATAATCCTGGAGGCAGATGCAAGCCTTCCATAAGCTGCCAGGCACATGGTGCAATCAAAGTGATGAAACAAAATGGAACAGGCTGAAGAAAAAGTAATTAAATTATAGTTCCATTGTAGAAGCACATTTTAAAATTACTGAGATTCAGAGCCTATAATGCTGGCATTATAGTTGAAAGAATACTTGCCATGGGTCATGAGCATTTTTTTAAACAGTTATTAATCATGCTTGACTGGAAAGACATGTGTAACCTACAACAAGCAGTGGCTGTAGTTTTGCCAAAGGAAGCTTTTGTTCCCTGAAGAGAATTGTATCAAAGGCCAGTGTGTCCTATTATTACATGTGCAATTGCAGAGTGCAGAATTTGAAATGGGGCTTTTCAGATTTCAATACAGCGTACTGAAAAAAAAAAGAAAACAAGCATTGTGTCGTCTTGAATACTGTATGACCTTTTTTTTCCCTACCAAGTTAACTTATTCATTGACAACAAAAAAAAATCAGTCTTCCTAAGTAAAGATAATGTTCTGACAAAAACGGAAAAAAAGCCAGGAAATCTAAAAAGTCCTAGAAATTAGAGAGAGAAAAAAAATCCACCTCATTAACTCATCTAAATCCATTCTCCTGCCAACACAAGATTAGTCCCAAATAGAGCTGGATGAACATTTTCCAGTGGAACCTTTTTCCCACTAGAAAATTCCAATTTGTCAAAATAGAAATGTCCTGCGGGAAGATGTACATTTTGGTAATATTTCCTTTAAAAAATCAAAACAAAGCATTTTGGAAAAAGTCCAACCTTATTGTAATGTTTCATTTTCATTTTGTAATGATTTTTTCTTGTGAAATATTATTATATATTTTATAATAAGACAAAATCAAAAGAGAACATTTTAGTTTTGTCAAATTAAAAGCACTTGGTTGGATTGACTCAAAATAAAAAAAAAGTTCTAAAATTTTATTATGTGGGATATTTTGAAATGTGGTTGGTTTTTTTTTCATACCAATTTGGAACAAAACACAGATACCTCAAGGAAGCAGAAATTCTGGTTCCTGACAAGCTCATGTCCCATTCAGACCCTGACCCAATTTCTTGACGTTAAAAGCTTCTGTTGACTTCACTGGGCATTGGGTCTGGCCATGACAGTGCTGAATCCAGTCCATTTTATGGATGTGCAGGCTTCTTCCACTTACACTTGCCAAATATTACTCAATTAGGATATTTCAGTGTCAACGAGAGTTTTCCAGAAATTCAGCCTAACTTTCTCTTTAGCTGCTTCCTATAATTCCTAGTTATTACTTCCTTCCACATCAATCAACCCTGTTGTATGACTCCTAGTTAATTCTTCTCCTTCCCAGATGTTTGTTTTTCAGTAGTTGTATGTGTTTCCTTATTTTGTTGCTTAACCAAGTTAAACATTTTTGGTTTTATAATTTTTCACGTACATCAGTCTCACCCTTATTATATTTTATTGCTCTCTCATGAACTCACTCCAGTTTTCAATCTGTCGGGTAATGGTGTACCCAGAACTAAACATAAGATTCCAGGAACAAGTGCATCAGATCCCTATAGAGAGGGCCTATTTTAATCTCTGTGCTTCATGATGTAACATCTCAACTTCTAACTTGCTGCCAACTTACCTATCCCTAGGTCTCTTATGGTCTGACCGCTTTCCAGGTTTCTCTGCCCACTGGCACAAATACCTTTTTTCCCTCATGTATTAGCTTGCATTCCTTCAGGATGAATCTCTTACTGCTGGTTTCTGCCCACATTTCTCGTCACCATCTTTTTTTATATTCTTGCTTTGCCTTTGCTCATGTGTGGAAAGCCTTCCAATTTCATGTAATCAGCAGATTTCGCTAATGTGCTGCTAACACCCTTTTCCATATCACCAATGAAGATGTTAACTAAGACCAGAGTAATGCTGAGCTCTGCAGTAATCATTAGACATTTCCTCATTGCAAAATATCATTCATTCGTCAACCCATCTTCACAATCCTTCAGAGGAGCCAAAGGATCATTGGTGAGGGCAGGCTCTTGTTGCTTTGCTTCCACCCACCTTCTTCCCTCATTTGGTATAAAAATTATAGGACCAAATGTTGCTTTTTGTTGCCCCTATGGAATGCCATAAAAGTCAGTGGGAGTACCCATGGACAGCAGTGGTCACAATTTGGCCTGCAGAATTGAGATACTTTTAAATGGATTGTGGTTTTAATCAGATAAAGTAAACTCATCCCCGTGTATTAATCTTTTAGTGCCAAGCTCGTACATTTTTTACAGCAGCCCCTTGAAAACAGAGGCTTTATAATGGATGTGCAACAGAAACCAGACATAGCTTTTGCAGCACTAAACTAAGGGCTGTTATGCTTACCAAGTTGGATACAGCACAGAATCTGCCCCAGCGATTTCAGAAAAAGACCACACGGGAGTAAAGTCACTATCAGTTGCCACATTTTCCTGTTATGGCTTCTGATGTTATATACTAAACAAAGCAGGGATCTATGCAGTTGATAAGATTTGGTCCCTGCACCACCCTTACTTCACTGGGTCTCTTAAGTAGTTAAGGTGAATAAAATTGGCACCAGATGGTATTTCGTTCAACAGCTGTGTAACAGCAATAAAAAAAAAAAATTATTTAAGAATTCTGTTTTGCTCTTTTTGGGGTATCATGGTTACATATAATTAGCAAATGGGCAATTTTCCATTTAGTAATAGATTCTCAGCAGTAAAACAAGATCAATTGCTCCATTTCAGAGCTTGCACTTTGAAATCTTTAATAAATATAATATTTTATTTTTCTTCACTTTTGAGCACTTCATCATTTAGGTGACAAACTAGCTTTTGAGTTTTAAAGATTCTGCTTGTTTAAAATCAGTCCTGGAGATATTGATTAGAGTGGCTAAATTCTTGGCAAGCATTTGGCTCTTTATTTTGAGTATTGACTGCCCATAAAAGAGAGTCATTTATCATGATTTTTAAAAAAATGGTTTCAAACAAAGCTGTGGGAATTTATTCTCTGTATAATCCTGTAGTTGACTAAATGTTCCTACAATACCAAAGATTTTACTTATTACAAGAGAGCTGGTAAGTGAGAACCGAAATATTAAACCTGTAAATGTTACTTCAAAGCAGCTGTTATACTGATCTGAAATGGCAGTAAAACACAGTGGGTATTTTTTATTCCTGCAAGTGATGAAGCTTTTGCAGGAAACAGACATCTTTCCAGCTGGCACAGTAGTGCTGCTGTGGGAGATACCCGGTCCTTTCTTTTCTCTCAGAGAATTCCCTATACATCCTTGCTTTAAGCAAGCATGATCATGATGACCTAGAAAAAGGGCCTTTCACAGATTGGCATCAGTTCCTCTGTGGTAGGATCTTGCCTTTCTCATTGGGTTGGATGTTGCATGAATTTCTAACCTCTCTACATTTGTCTGCTGGAGCTGCCTTTTCAGCATGTACTTGGTTCTGTAGCTTAGTGTAATCCAGTGGACTACATCAGGATTTTTTTTTCTTTGTATTGTTGTGATGGCTTATTGTTTGTTGTTAATCTATTTTTAAATGTTAACAAATTGGGCTAGCAACAATTACGGCAATTCCATGCTTAAAAACAGACACCTCATATGGAGAAAGTAGTGGTTGAAGTGTATTTCATGTGACATTGTTATGGAAAATATATATTGAATAAATTATATAGAAAAGACCCTTTTTATTGGGCTGAATGTCCTTAATGTCAGAATAAGGTGCATAGGGAATCGGAAATTCCATGAGTTAGGACTCAGGTTTCTATCTCAAAGGATGAATTTCCACTTTTTACCATGAGGTAATAGTAGGGTTCTAGCCAAAATGAACAGCTCTCAGGAGCCCTGCAGGAGGCAGACCTGGCCAGGGTTATCCATGTATTTATTTTCTCTGGGATTTATTATTGACACACATTATATCTAATAGTGAAGCTACATACCCTGCTAAAGTTCTGGATAATACAAAACTCAAGAGACCAGGCTGCGTAGCAACAAGGGCACTATGAGTATCTCTCTCTCTCTCTCTCTCTGTCTCTCTCTCTCTCACACTCACACTCACACTCACACAGGAAACGGGGTACAATTCAAAATATCCACCCTGATATTCACAGTAATCCATGTAACTGGTCTGAGACCCCACTTAGACTCATAGACTTTAAGGTCAGAAGGGACCATTTTGATCATCTAGTCTGACCCCCTGCACAATGCAGGCCACAGAATCTCACCCACCTACTGCTAGAATAATCCTCTCACCTGTGTCTCAGATACTTGAAGTCCCTGAAACGATGGTTCAAAGACCCCAAGATGCAGAGAATTCTTCCGCAAGTGACCCGTGCCCCATGCTACAGAGGAAGGCGAAAAACCTCCAGGGCCTCTGCCAATCTACCCTGGAGGAAAATTCCTTCCCGACCCCAAATATGGCGATCAGCTAAACCCTGAGCACGTGGGCAAGACTCACCAACCAGACACCCAGGAAAAAGTTCTCTATAGTAACTCCCATCTTCCCTCCATTGGCCTATTTACCACTAACAGTGAAAGGTCAATTAATTGCCAAGATCATGTTACCTCACCAAACCGTCCCCACTTATTCCTCCACAAGCTTATGACTGCTATATTCCACTGGACTCGGGAAACTGTTGACCCTGGAAAGAAGCTGTAAAGTGAGGCAGGCAGAAATTTCACAGAAGCTGGATCTAGACTAAAACTCACTTCTGCTAGATTTCAGCCTAACCCCCAACTTCACCACAGACAAGTAAATAAATGCCAACTCATTCATTTGACTTAGCTTTACCGTAGTCCATTTTTACGCACACACATACACAAGCCAAAAATCCTATAAAATAATCAAGCTGTTTAACCTGTCAGTTTGGACAGAAAAGAGAGAGAAAAATCATTTTGATGTTAAAATACTTGGGGCTTGCTCCAAAGCTGCAGCAATAAGGCCATATAAGCACCTGGATGATTGGATACATTGGAGTGGTATATTAAACTGCAGTCATCCTATCCCATCAGGCCAGGTCACACCACTCCACACCCATAAAGCCCAATTGTATATTTATGGTGATACCCACAATAAATGTTACTTTCATTGAACAATAATTATAAAATGCAGCAAGTTTCATTCTAAGTGTCTCTTTCAAACAGAAAGATCCACATAATTAAAAAATACTTCCTGGACTCATTGTACTCAGCTGTTAATATGCTTTACTGAGTCACTGGACTCTCTACACCTGAGGCAGTTGTTAATGACCTAATAAGGCAGGCACCATTCTATTTTCATGTAAGTCTGTGAATGCTCTCATATGTTTACTATTTGGTAAGTGCATCTCCTTTTTGGAATCATTCTCTCCTCATGCCACCCCCTTTCCACTACCTAGTGCCTTCCTCTCTCACACCTGGCCCTCACCCAACTGTCTCTTCTGCTTCCACTAGACTAAGTGCTGGATGTCAGATCTAGAGTTGGTGTCACACCACTCCATGCACATAAAAGCCCATTTGTATATTTGAGCCGGTTGGATTGCTTGTTTATTTTTTCCTGGTGAAAATGAGAGATGAGGAGTCTGTGGGCATTTGCAGCAGACATTTTTTACTTTTCTTCTAAAACACACACACACACACACACACACACACACACACACACACACACACA
>CM057846.1:137851762-137909658 GCA_030068395.1 Apalone spinifera
AGAGGGGGGGGGGGGAGCGACTAGTCGACTAGTGTATCGATTATCTGATAAGCTTTTGCCTATCGGATAGTCTATTAATCTTTCACGTCCCTAAAGGCAAGTCATCGAAAGGGAGAAGATGGCAGAATGAAGGTTGCCAATACAACTCAGCCACTTTGTGCATATGTATTAGGACTGTCTTTAGTTACATGATCACATCCTGTTTTTTTCACAGGACTCCTGCCTCCTTTAGTGTAAAGGTCAGAACTGCTTTAAATGAATAAGGGTTGCACAATGAAGGAGGCTGTTGTCTGTAGGACTGTTGGCTCCTATGTTGAGGAAGTTGGAAGACATATAGGAACTTGGGTAAGGGAGTGCAGGAAAGGAAAGAATAGGATGGCCTTGTGATATGGCAGTTGAATGCTGTTCTGGAAAATTGGATTCTATTCCTACCACTACCACAGAGTTCCTATGTGATGCCGGACAAATAACTTAAGCCAGACTTTTCACAGGTGGTCACTAATCATTTTCTGGGTGCCTGAGTTAAGATCAAGGAGCCTAATTTGTAGAGTGTGCACAGAAGTCAACGAGAGCTGTTCTTTAAACACACAAATGCTGTACAGGTTGAACCTCTCTAATCCAGCACCCTTGGGATCTGACCAGTTCTGAACATGAGAATTTTCCGGATGAGGGGAGGTCAATATTGTCTAGAAGTATTACCAATACTTCCGCTGCTTATTGGGCTGTTAGAGGACATTTAGGGGTAAATTAGGGCTAAATAACAGCACAGAACTCTGAGAACCAGGACTGGTAGCTGAAACAAACTTTATGGGACTGTGGGAAACTTGGCCACACCCATGAAAAGTGGACAATCAGCTAACTAAAATCTTTCTGGACCAGGGAGTTCTGGATTAGAGAGAATGATATTTGTTATTTGTATCTACAATAAGGTGACATTTGTACGGGCTTATAATGGAAGTGGAAGCAAATTTTGCCTTAAATGTACAATGTAGCATGCATTCTTTCTAGGTATTTATATGGTCCTTGGGACGACAGTATTTGAGTAACTCATAATATTTAATCATGGGTTTTATACTTGTATAATGCTTAGAAAGCTAGGTACTCTGAAAAAAACAGTTCCTGAGAACCTCAAATTAGGCACCCAAAATAGTGGATACTTTTGGCCATAATCTCTGTGCTTCAGGTCCCCATCTGTACAGTGGGGATAATAATATCTCCTCTCACTGGATGGTTGGAAAAATAAATTAATTAGCCTATGCAAAACACTCAAGTACTGCAGTGAAAAAGTCCAGTAGGAAAGTAATAATTATGTCTTCAGATCAGGGCTTGATTAGTGTGCAGTGAATAAAGCACAGGGCCACATATTAAAAAACAAGGAAAGACCAGAAAAATAAATTACCTAGGGAGGTTGTAGAATCTCCATCATTGGAAGTTTTTAAGAGCAGGCTAGACAAACGTCTGTCAGGCATGGTCTAGATAATATTTAGTCCTGCCTTGAGTGTAAAGGACTGGACTCTCGAGGTCCCTTCCAGTCTTACAATTCTATGAAAATATTGAATGACTGTGGTTCCCCTGCTGGGTCCGAGATGACACAGGGTCCCTGTGAAAAAAATAGCATATGATTATGCAATTAAAGACTATATCATGATGCATATGCATAAGGTGGTCAAATTAAGGTTACAGGACAACCTTAGTTCTGGCATTTCCTAATGTCTAGTGCTTAAATGTATAACCTCAGTAATTTTATTTTTAGTTAGTTAGTGTGTGTGTGTAATTTCCTAGGCTTTTAGAATAAGAAAACTGAAGAACAGTTCTGTCATGTGCTGTGATATGTTGCCACCCACAAGGATCATCAGAGGGTCTGGAATCTTCAGATCTACCACATAGACTTCTACCACTTGAGTGATCAGTGTAACTGGCAGCAATAGTAGAAAGTCATTCTCTCTTTGGTCCCGCACAAGAAGGGGATGAGACAGATTGCCAGAGGGTTCATGGATCTTTGCTGACAGCAGAGGAATGGTGAGATTCAGGAATCTTGGTTTCCATCCCATGCTCTGGAGGGAAGTGTTTTCTAGCAGGCACAGGCTCTTCTACTAGCATCCCTCATATTCACTCCCTGCCCCATCCCACACTGGTCCCTATACCCATTCTCATTGTCCAGCCAATTCCAGTCAGTTTCTCATTCTCCAACCTCTAGTTTTAGTCTGGCCAGGCTCCTTATCCAAATCTGCTTCTTCCCCTTTCCTCTTGCTCATTTTTTACTGGGGCAGCAAAAGGCTTATCCCTGACATAAATGCCACCATTGCCAAATTTAATGTCCCTTTTCCAAAGTAAGGGGACACAATATCAGATCAAAAAAAGGGTCACCAGAATTTTTAGTACTGAACAAAATTCTATATTTTTCCCTAAGAAGTGGGTGAATCATTTTGGCTGAAATTGAAGAATTTCAGCTAGGGAAAGCCCCATAGCATGCAAAACTTAAGCAACTGAAAATAGTTTCTTATAATGGGGAGAATCAAGAAAACTTACAAAGCTTATGTGTGTGCATAAAAACCTAGGTTGTGGCTCTTAAGAGTCTATCCTATAAGGTACTGGCCCAGTCCAGCACAGCACTTAAACAGATGGGTTTTTTTATGTCTGTGATTAGTCCCATTGGCTCCAAATAAACTACTTTTGTCTTATGTGAATTTCTGGATAACACCAGAAAGCAAAGTTGCTGTCAGAATCAAGCCCTTTATGTAACTCAATGAGTCTCAGGACATTTTCATTAAACTGTTTTTTTTAAACTAGTATAAAGCAATCAGAAAGGAAATTAGAAGGAGTTAATTTTCTGTGTTGAACGCAGTGAATTGGGTGCACCACCACAGTTAGCAATAAATGGTTGTTATGTGTCTAATCTTCAATTAACATGTAGCCCTGAGGGTTTAAATTAAACCCATAAAAACAAGGAAATTCAAAGTTAAACTGGAAATATACCATACATCCTCAGTTAACAAGGCACAATGGATGTACTCTTAACTACAGTATGCTCTAATAATGTGCCCTATTGTGCCTAAATATTGTAGAGAATGTATTACATTATACTTTTTTTGTATATTAAATTCAGGGCCTCACATTTGCTTTGATGTCATCTTTGTGATTTAAAAATGCTAATATCAATGTTAGAGTTAATGTGAACTAACTGCCAAGAGGTCATTCTGAGAGCTGTGAGTGGCTCTGAAATGGAGCAAGAAATATGCTTCCACACTGTTTCTTAAGATTTGCTGCACTAATGGCATCACTGGAAATTGCTGTACTCTAATTACTGTTCCCAGACAAAACACTTAATGGGGCCAGCATTTAGGTTGTAAATAAGGATTCATAACTTGCAGGGAAAAGTGGAAATATAGGGAAGTCCAACCTTAACTCTGTCTCTATAATTGTGTTACCTTCTGAACTCCTACATTACCAGGTTAATATTTTATGACAGCTGCATTGTAGGGATGTCAAATCCTGTTTAATTGGTTAGCCGGGGATGGTAGGCTGGAGTGGGCCTGCCACTGGCTGGAGCAGCCCCTGCCTGTGATGGGCCAGGTCACCCCTCAGGCAGGGGCTGCTCCAGAGGAATAGCCTCTGCTTGAGGAGCATCCTCCTGCTTGTGACAGGTGGGGAGCTGCTCCAGCCCCCCACTAGTTAACCTTACCTGGTAAGGCTCACCCATTAAGAGTCAGGCTTACTGGTTAACCTGTTAAACATTCACATCCCTACTGTGTTGTATTTCATAAATAGACATCGTAAACTGCACTTCTCTACACTTAACTGCACCTCTATAGCGCTTAGTGAAGATGCTACCTGTACCGACAAGAGACCTTCTCCAGTCAGAGTGGGCACTCCACCTTCCCAAGAGGCAGTGGGGGAAGCTCCCCAGTCAACATAGCACTGTTTATCCCTGAGTGATATGGTTATACTAACATATTTGTAGTAAAGAGCAGGGCTATGTAACCTTAATTAGTTCACCCATAAAGCTTGGTGGTTTTGGGCAATTGAAACACATATACTTGGGTAGTTTTCCTATGGACTTTAAGAGGAAGATGGACTTCTTTAACCATGTCCAGTACATATTATGTGTCATGATATACACTGCTGTGCTCCCAAGATGATGTCCACAGACCCTAGGAGGCTAACTGTTTTGAAGTATAGCAGGTTAATAATGTAAAAACAAATTACATTGACTGGCGTGAGGGAAGTCATACTGTACAGGGAGCTGGTTAGACTTAGATTGTGTGTATATGATGTAACAGATGGGGGAGGCATGATTTTCATCTCATCACTGAATTAAATCAGAAAAAGGCTGTGGAGTCACAGATGTGTGTGAAACCCCTCTAAGAAAGATTACGATCAGGGCCAAGGTGTTTATACCACTGTCTCATCAGAGGATTGTGAATGGGAGGACAGTCTCTGGTCTTTCGTGGAAATGGTTGTATATGAGGATGATACCGCGTAGAGTTATACAGAGCTCATATGATCAGTGAAAAAGATGTCCTGTACTCAGGCATAAGGCTCATGTTCCACGAAATTCAGCAGAGAGGGAATAAAGAAAGTGAGGACAAAATTAAATTTGTTTTGGCTACCCTAATGCTCCATTTCCCTATTTCAATTCTTTGTTCTATAGTTTTCAATCTTTGTTCTATAAAATGATAATGTTCTTTCAAGTTCTTCCCCCATAAAGAACCTGCATATTCACAGCCATAATTTCATCCTACCTCCATTTTATGTCTGGGAATTTCCTTAGTCTTTTTAAAAAAACAGTGTTTGTTTTTACTTTTGTGAAGTACTGATGTGGTTTGAGCCCCCACTGGAGACCATCCCAGGCTCACAAGCTATGCCAGAATCCCCAGCCAGTTTTATAAAATACCTCAGCATCATGTGCTACGCCAGTCACTAACTAATCCACTTCTTGGGGCTCTGCCATACTTGGATGCCCAGTGAGAAGGTCAAAGAGACACAGCATATGCTCCTTGCCGAATCTCCTTCCCAACATTCACATCCACAAGCCTTCCCCTGACAATAGGTGTGCCTGGGCATTCCCAGATACCTAGCTGCCCCTCTGGGCATTCCTGCAAAACTCAGCTATTCCCAGGTTCCACTCTAGATCTCTCTCCTCAGTCAGTGAGCTGCCAGACACTCTCACAAACTCAGCATCTTTCTGATCACCCACAAGACCCAAATTGTATTAAATACTTTTCAGCTCTCCCCAGACACATCCACTCACCCAGCCCTTCTCACTGCACCCAGATACACTCGCCGCTTCTACTCGAACACTTTTAAAAACCCATAGAACTGTAGGACTGGGAGGGACCTTAAGAAGTCAGCTAGCTCACTCACCTGAACTCATGGCAGCACTAAGTATTATCTAGACCCCTACAGCCATTTATCTAACCTGCTCTTAAAAATCTCCCCTAATGAAGACTCCACAATCTCGGTAAAAAATGTATTCCAGTGTTTATCCACCTAGAGAGGAAGTTTTTCCCACTGTCCTATCTAAACTGCCCTTGCTGCAATTTAAGCCCATTGCTTCTTATCCTATCCTCAGAGGTTAGGGAGAATAATTTTTCTCCCTCCTCCCTGCAACATGCCTTTTCTGTCCTTGTAAACCATTATCGTGTTCCCTCTTGGTCTTCTTTTTTCCAGATGAAACAAGCCCAATTCTTTCAGTCTTCTCTCATGGGTCATGTGTTCTCACACTTTAATCATTTTTGTTCTTCTCTGGACTTTCTCCAATTTGTCCACAGCTTTCCTGAAATGTGGTGCCCAGAACTGCAGACATCACCCCCACAACTCTCATTGGCCATAGTTCCCAGCCAATGGGAGTGTGGAGCTGGTGTTGGGGGGCAGGAGCAGTGCTTGAAACCCTCTGTCTCTACCTCGTCCTCAGAGCTGATCCTGCTGTCTGTTTCTGGGGAATAGCACAGAGCCAAAAAAGTAGGGACTAGTCTGCTTTAGCCCTGCAGCTCCGCCAATCAGCCTGGTCAATGGTGATGACCAGTCATAAGGGTTCCTTTCAACTAGGCATTCGGTCAAAAACCACACCAGGCAACCCTAAGGCAGTCACTTCCAATTTTGTATGTGTGCAACTGATTGTTCCTACCTAAATAGAGTATTTTGTATTTGTTCTTGTAGAATTTCATCCTTTTTACTTCAGACCATTTCTCTCATTTGTCCAAATTAGGGATGTTGGGGTTAATCAGTTAACTGGTAAGCATCACCCTTACCAGGTGATGCTTACCAGTTACTTGTTAACTGGCAATCCGACTGGGCTGGAGCAGCCCCCCACCTGAAGTGGAAAGGGGACTGCTCCAGACTAGCCAGGCCCGCCGTACCAAACCACTGGTGGAAGAGTTCCCTGCCCACCTGTGATGTGGTGAGCCCAGCCTGGCCGGAGCAGTCCCTGCCTATGGAGCAGAGCGGGAGGACAGCCTGGTTTGAGCAGCCCCTGCCTGCAGCTGGCCTGGCCTGGCCTGGCCAGAGCAGCCCACCCTGCTGTATGCCAGGCTGGAGCAGCCCCATGCCCACCCCAGTTCAAGTGGTTAACCAACTAAATGTAATGTTTAACCAGTTAACTGATTAAATGGGATTCTACATCCCTAGTCCATTGTTAACTTCTCTCTGTGAATGGTTTTCCAACCAGTTACGTACCCACCTTCCAGCTAGATTGTATTTTCCTAGTTTGTTTATGAGGTCATAGAAGACAGTTTCAAAAGCCTTTCTAAAGTCAAACTATACCATATCCACTGCTTCCCTCAGTCCCAAGGCTTGTTACCCTTTCAAAGAAAGCTATTAGATTGGTTTAACATGGTTTGTTCTTTCCAGATCCACACTGACTGTTATTTATCCTCTAGGTATTTGCAACTTGATTGCTTAATTATTTGATTCATTATCTTTCCAGATACTACAAAGTTCCCTACCCAGCATCTTCCCATTCCCCAGATGCCTTTTACCACTCACCCATTGGTCATGGCTGCCAAATTTTGTGCTACTCCATCTCCTACCATGGCCGATGCTTGTGGCTAGGAATATTGGCCATATACAATATTTATGTTTATGGTCATATACAAATTACTTGCAGATATGCAAAAATATTTGCATATTCACAAATAATATGTATGAAAGCAACACATGGAGCTATAGAAATCTTGGCAGCTAAGTCTTCTCACAGAGTATACTTACATTATTTGATACCTGCAACCTGAATTCAACGCAAACATTGATACGGGGATGAGAAAGAGAAGAAAGTGAGAAGGAGTAATCCAATGATGTTGCACAGAGTATAGGTCAGTGTAGAATTTACTTTGTGTAGTGCAGAGAGGTAGAAAGAGTGAAAAAGAGATAGCAATATAGAATTTTTGAGGCCTGATTATGATCTTACTTTGTCTAGTTTTATGTGTAAAGCCATTGAATTCAGTAGATTTGCTTCTGGTCTTAAACAGCATAAGAGGAATCAGATTGATAGACAGACGTTATTTGTATCAAATAAGTCTCTTTTATAGAGTGAACAGGCCTGCTGACTGGCTAGAGAAAGGGGGTACCTGCTGCCCAGAGATTCAAAAGTGCCTAGGGCTCCTGGCTGTGGCTGCTGCTACAGCAGCATCTGGGGCTGTGGGCCCTTTAAATCACCGCCAGAGCTTTGGGCAGCATGCTCCAGGCAGTACTGAGGGCTGACTGCCCTGGCCCCATCCCTTCTACCCAACACCCCACCATTTCCAGGCGCTCCCACCCCCCACCTTACCCAAATCTGCCAGCTCCCCTTAAAGTGAAAATAAATTCTCAGGTTATATAACAGCAGGCATAGGAAGCTGGTAGGACAGTCCTGATCTTCCCATTGCACTGAGCTCTGGCCCAGGGCCCTATGATAAGTAACAGTATCAAGCATCCTGCAGAGCCTTGAAATTGCCTCCCTGGGTCACTTCCTTCCATTCACTTCTCCCCAGAGTTTCAAACTCTAACATAAGGCAGCAATAATAGAGTAATTTGAACCTTCTGGACCCAGTTGGGATCCCCTTCCTTGTAATGAGTGTTTCTGAAATGCCCTTGTTCAGGGGCTCTCCAGATATGTCTGTCCTCCAATCCTACCTGAGCCATCTGGCTCCTTCTTAATCACATTCCTGACTGGAACATGCCTTGCAGGTATGCTGGGACAGTCACCTGCACCCAGAACTGCTCCTTAGCCTTTTCAGTCCTAGTGTGGGGCTTATGCATTGCATTACATGGCAAAAAATTATTCTGGCAGGCTGAGGTTGGGATTTGGTTTATATTTGTGCCTACAATGAATAATTAGGAGAAACCCCATTTATTTTCTAGGGTTCTCCAGTGCAACTTATTAGTACCCTTGCTGCCCTGTCTCAGCATGAAGGCTAAAGTTTGATTGGGGCCCAGGAATTAAATCACCTTTTCCCTCCTAAAGGTGGAACTTTCAGGCCAGGCCTGGGATATGATAGCAGTGTTATTGTTGTACTGCTCTTAGCCACTCCTGTTGTGTAGACAAAGAGAGGACATCATTTTTTTATAATGGAGATTGCCTATCTCCTAGAACTGAAAGGGACCTTGAAGGTCATCTAGTCCAGTCCCCTGCCTTCACAGCAGGATCAAGTACCACCCCTAACAAATTTTTGCCCTGAATCCCTAAATGGCCTCCACAAGGATTGAACTCACAACCCTGGATTTAGCAGGCCAATGCTCAAACCACTGAGCTATCCCCCCCATAATCAGTTTTTATTAGTGTCAAGATAGCACCTATTACAGGCTTTAAATTAACATTTTTGGAAAGGACTTATAGAGTACAAATGTAGAGAGTGTGTGTGTGTGTGTGTCTGTGCCCACGCCACCCCAGCTGTCAGAGACTTCAGTAGACATCAACTGGAAACATTGTTAAAGCACCAAAAGAGCCGATCCTTCCCCCCCCCCCCCCCCCCCCCCCCCCCCCAAAATCAATTTTGATAATTACTCGTAAAATACAGTAGGGTAGATTCTTCGGAGCTTTTGATATGTCACTTTCATTTTCCTGTTCACATTTTGTTAATTTGTATTTTCATGAATTTTGGAAGGCAGATTTTCTTGCCTAATGCCAACAGTAATGAGGTCAAGCGTTGTAAAGGCTTTTTCCATACAGCCCTGCCAATACCCCGCAGAACTAGCTCTGTTCCAATTCATGTGCCCAAAGTAAAAGGATTTCAAGGAAGTATTTACACTGTACTGGAGAATTATTACATGAATTTAAAATGGTTGGGACTTGTACACAGTCAGTGTTAACAAGATGTCTGAAGCCCTGAAGATTCATGATGAAGGCCTGAATTCAGATTTGTATGGCATCAGCAGAAGGGTGTTGGATTTCAGGATACCAATTTAGAGGAGGTTTAACAATCAAATGTATCAGGTGGAATAGGAGGAAATATTGAGGTCTGCAAGTCTGCAAGAAGGTTATGGTGGCTTAAAAGACACTTTAAATAAGGCCCAGAATACTTTGATTCTTATGTAAATGAAAAATGTAAGAAACAGGAAGAAACTCATGTGATCTCATAAGGGATTGCACAAAGATTTGAAGTGAAAAAGAAACTAAGCTATACTGGGAATAGCAAAGTATGAAGCATACAGAAAGCCAGTTAAAGTCTGCTGGGAAAAGTTAGACTGCAAAAATAAAAACCAGAATGAATTAATACCAAGCCAGATGGGATAAGGAGAAGAAGAAGAGCATTTACCAATAAAGAATGGGTACAGACAGGAAAGAACTGTAGAGAAAGTAGGCTGTTGTTACTAAATGGTCTGGATTAGTATATCTAGTGGAAATAATGTGCAACTTGTATGTTCAGTGTGAGGGAGAAATCTGGAGAGCCAAGAAGCTGAAAGACAGCTGCTGTGATAGTGGCTAGAAAGACTAGAACAACAGATATGAGTGTGCAATGCAGCAACATTGTAGCCAAAAATATGAGTGCAGTTTTGGAATGCCTCTACAGAGTCATAAGGTCAATGACCTCTCTCTATAGCTTTGATGAAAGCAGTACCTCTCTCTATAGCTTTGATGAAAACACACCTGAAATACTGAACTCAGTTCTAGGTACTAGATCATCCCCAAGATATTGGGAAATGAGAGAGAGCTCAAATAAAAACACAAAGAAATCCATCAGATGACTGAATAAATTGGGAAGAGAAATGTAGAGTGGATAGCTTTGTTAAATTATGACTAGGGCAAAAAATAAGTTTATTTTGAGTCATTCAAAGACTTTGAACTAGAAATAATGGGGTAAAATAATAAGTAATTGTAACAATAAAGATTAAAAAGAAAAATAATTTAATCTAAATACTAGAGAAAACTTAGCTGGCAGTGCAAATTGTTAGGCTATAAAGCAGCCTCCTAAGGGATGTTTTGGAAGCACCATTGTTTGGAATATTTAAAACACATCTAGGGAAAAATACAAGCACATTTACTATGAGGATCATGCTGTATTAGCAGGGGGGAAAGATATGATGGCTGAATAGGGCTTTTCTATCTCTGACTTTTTGTTGCAATGAAACATTCCAGCTCTGTCCTCATAATCATAATATCAGTAAATTAGACAAGTGTACTTAATGGCCATGCTGATTTTGATTGTCTCAATTTTGGGGCATCCACCTTCAGATACTTTGGGTCTTTTTATTGGTGCTAAGCGTCTGCAACACCCATTACTCAGCACCTTTGAAAAAGTACCTGCAACACCTGCTAAGCACCTGCAACAATGTTCCAGCAGGGCACATCTAACATTAGCAGCCATCATTAACTGTTAGCAACAAATTTTTCTATGGTTTAATTTTTTTTTGTTACTGTACTACTTGCCCACACTTTAAAGACACTAATACAGACAAAATAAAAGACAGAGAGAGCATCTCTCACTTTCATTCATTACACAGGACACAGCCTTGTCTTGTGGATCTTTTTTAAAAACAGAATAACCTAAAGCCTTTTTTTTCATAAGTGTCTATATAATCCATCCCTAACAGATTTGTAAAACAAAAACTCACCCATTCCTCTGCTATCCTGAAGCAAATAACTTCCTCTCATTTTTATCCATTTCACATGAATATATAACATAAAAGAAAGTGTCTTTGAGAGTTGGTTTCTCAGCAAGTTAATTCAAGGTGAAACATTTGACCTCTAGTTTCTATTTCTTGTAAACATTGGCAAGGAGTTTATGATTATTTGATTGTGCACTTCCTTTAGATAATTTCAGTGGCAGCCCAGTGTTCCTTACTGTTTTACCAGTCTGAGAAACATGAGTAATTTGTTAACAGAGTGTGAGCAGTCTAGACATTGCCTTATTACCAACAGGTGCTGTATCTTCCAATAAACAAACCACATGGCAAAAAATGTCTTGTACATGGCAATTATAGTATTCTGATCAATCCACAGATATAATGAATTGAAATAGCAGAAGGCACTGTTTCTATTGATACCAATTTTATCCAGTGGGCAGACAAAGGGATTGCTGTGACTATTATCACTAGCGCTAGAAGGAAGGAAGTGAGAGGTTGCAGTAGATAAGTGTAGTGAAATGTTATAGAAATGACTAGCCTGCTAGCCACATAAAAATAGGAGGTGATACACAGGCAAGACAAAAGGATGGAATAGTGTCTTCTCTTCCAGAATGGCCATAACTTAAGTGTCAATTAACTGTAGAAACTGATGAGGGTGCTCAATCATATGCCTAACTTTTAGCACAGGAGTATGCTCACTGAAGGCAAGTCCTGAAGTACTTTGATGACTTGGGGTCTTAAGCATCAGATGCTGAATTCATAAATATGGATCATCGCTTAATGTGACTGATTCAGTCATTTGTTCTTTCAAGGTAGATGAATTGAGTTATGGTACATGTAATTTACTATGTCTTTTTTTTCAGGTACATTAATAATGGCTTTATACTGGGCTAAATCCTGATGTTTCTGCTGGTGCAAAATGAATATCAAACTGCAACAGTAGCTTACTCGAGTAATAAGAGAATAAAGACTTTAGGCTGTTTCTTGTAGTTTATCAAATGTTTTGGGATGAAAGCATAAATGTCTGATATTATTGTGACTTTTAAAATGGTTTTCATGTCTATGAATGAATTTAGATTAAGGCTCCTATCAGATTACTGTTTCAACAACACTATAAAGTTGGTAGCAGGATTTTATAACAGAATGATAGCTGGTTTATTGTGAGAGTGGGGGATGGCTACTTTTTAGTAATTATTCTTGAGATTGATGGTGCTATAATGATTATTAAACTGGCAATGTTCAGAAAAATGATGGCGCTTCACACATCATGTTAGCAGTCTAAAGGTTAATTTTTATGTCAGGCTTTGTTACCATTTATTAAGCTTTCTGGGTTTTTTAACATGACTAATTTGTTTTCCTTGCTATGCAGGAGGCATAATGATTAGGGAAATAGCACTCTCTCATACAGTTTGACTGAGTGTTTCAGAAGTCCAGATTAGTAAATTGCACTGTCAAAATTTCTGTCAATCACTTGAATTGTAAGGAGTTGGGTTTTGTTTTAATGTTGTTGTTGCGTTAGCACAAAACAGAATGCATTACCTATGCTATTCTATTGCTAAGACACTGTGCCTCTGGATTGCTCATTTGGCATGGAACGCATCCCATATCTAATCCATCATGTGAATTAGTTGTGGAAAATAATAGTGTGTGTCTACCTTGTAGTGTTAAGTAAAACATCTCTCATTTTTAACATTGCTTTTCCTTCTGTTTCCCCACTGAAATGATGACTGAGTAATGGAAAAATTAAAAAACAATGTATCCAGTACACTTTTTGTAGAAGAAACCAGTGACTGCCAACAGATTCCATATTCTAGTAACATATGGGTAATGATGTGGTTTGCATCTTGTCATTTGTGTTACATTTTAACTACTAGACACAGCATACTAGTGAGAAGCATGGTCATAGACACAATTTAAAATATCATTGAATAAATGAAATGACACACTCAGGTCAACAGTATTGGATTTTCCAAAGTGACTAGATATTTTGGGTGCAGTGTAGATATATGTATAAACACCGTTTCAATCATATGTTTTGAAAATTGATGCATGGGGCCTGGAAGTTGATGGCTATGAAGAGAGCACAGGCCAACAAGACAGCCTTTTGTTTATTTATAGAAGACAGAAAAAAATTGTGTTTTAGGCTATTTGATCTTATCAGACATTCTAACAATTGGCGAGAAGCAAATGTCATGAGTTTGCTGGTTTGAAGAAGCTGGGTAAGTAGTTGCAAAACTTAGCCAATTTTTTTAGAAAATCTCACTTTTTATGTATACTTCTATGGAAAAATTTAGATGGCCAAGAGAGGCAGCATCTTTTCACTTTTGAACTTTTTCAGGTGTCAGAAGCTGGATCTGGGATTAGTAGGTATTATGCATGGCTCTGTGGAGTGCATCACTTGTAGCAGCCTGACACACCACTTTCTATAGGATGTAATTTCCCCAGAGTAGCAGTAATAACTGACATGCCATACTGCTATGGACACTGATTCCATACCCCTATTACACTGCATTTAGTCCCTGATGGACAAGACAGACAAGACTTTTTGAAGGCACTATGGGGTATATTGAAGAAATGTAAACAGGTGAACACTCTGCATGTCATGCCATCAAAAAAGTATTCCTATGAACTAAGAATAATTGCTCCTGTTATTTCCAATTGATAGGAGTTTTAATAGTTGCTGTGCTATGTTTTCCAATATGTTAATGAGTAAACAATAGGAAAGCAAATCAATCAAAAATTTACCATATGAAACAAATATATGTACTTAGATATAGTTTGTGTGAGTTTTGAAAATATAATGCACCGAATTTTTGCTACATAAAAATATAAACACACACACACACATATATATATACACACACACACACACACACACACACTAAAGGGCATCTCAATCAAACACCAAACTGACATCAGTGGAAGTCATTCCCATTTGCATCAGAGCTGAATTTATCACAATGAATCTAGGTATCCTAATCTACCAAAAATAGCATAATATATTTTTGCAACAAGTAAATTGTAGAAATGCTATACTAAGGAAAAAAGTCCTCAAAGATCACCTTGGGAAAAAAAAAAAGTAAAACTTCAACATTGTAGAAATAATGTTAGATATTCCAGAAAGCACTAAACATTATCCTTAATGACAAAAGAATCTATATGAAACAAACATTGAGCTATATAAGTAACCATTAAAAGTTTGACAAACCAGAAGACTCAAAACAAGACCCATTCTCCAAATTGGCTAAAGAACCCTCTGATTTCTGAGAAAAAAGAAAGGGTTTCCCATCATACTTACAGAATACATCCTGTTTCTGATCATTATGGCCATGTCTATACTAGGAAACTATTTCAAACTTAGTACATTCAACTTAATAACTCCCAATTTAACAAAATCGAATTAGCATATCCACACCACCAGGAAGCCTCAAAATTAGTCCCAGGCAGACTCCGTTATTGTGGACACGCTACCTTGGACTTAGAGAAATAGCAGCATCAGAGCATCCACACTACCATTATTTTGAAATAACTATTTCAGAATTAGCATTATTCCTGATGAAAAGCAGGAGTACAGATTTTGAATTAAGCAGCCCGTTATTTCAAAATAACTGGCTGGCTTAGCAGTGTGGATGCTCTGCGTAAAAATTCAGCATAAGCGGGGTTATTTTGAAATGAAGTCCTAATGTAGACCTGAGCTGACTGAAGAGAGGACTGGTGCGGAAAAACTGAGAGCGGTCAATTCAGCCCCAGGAAAGAACTTTCTATTTTGACTTCCTTGTGTTGTCCAAAAAAACTCCTGTGACTTTAGGATCCTCATTATTAAACAGATTTCCCCCCCTTTTTTCATAATCAGCCTCACACATTCCTGGTCAAGACAAGCTACTGGACTGCTAGAAAATAAATGGTCATTTTTATGTATATAGATTCATTTGTGTAAACACAGATATAGATTAATACACTCCTGAAGGTCTAGATAGATAGATAGATAGATCATTAGATACACTCATGTAAGGTACTTAACACTTAAGCTAACACAATAAGAAGCACAATAACACCTACATAAATATATGTGCCTATAGGTCCACACCACACAGTGCATAAAATTGTGTCTCCACAAAACACATAAGAAGCACATGTAAATACAGGCCAGCACTCTATGGGAATGAGGTAGAGTTTCCAAGCAGTTATCAGGAGGGACAATAAAAAAGAACACAAAAACAAGGGAGCTAACTGTTGAGAATAAACCTTAGAAGTTCCAGGTTCATCAGCAGTCAGCGTAGAGGCAAACTGGAGGCCCTGTTCATCAAGGCGTTTCAGCACATGCTTAACTTTAAGCACATGGTTATATCCCATCAAAATGAATGGGATTTAAGCATATGTTGAAGCAGCTTGCTGAATTGGAGTTCCTCCACTCACAGAACATCTGCAACTGCCCTCAATGTTGGCTAGAAGAGCCGCAAGCCCTATCTGCTTCATTTTGCCTGTTGTATAAATTATTCATTGGAAAGAAAGAACTTCCCCAAGGTCACTGCACCAGCCTTGAAATGTGAAGGTGAATTAGTAGCCCTTTGTCATGAAATGAGCCTTGTTCACAGGAAAAAGTAATTTCTTACATCTACTCTGGTGGTTGTGATTCAGAACTAGGTGAAATTACTAGCTGCAGATTGCATCTCCAGATCAGATTAATTATGTCTAATTCTTTTTAAGCAGTGGAAGCTGATTTTAGAAAATAACCACAGAATATGAGTTAGCTTTTCCCTTAGCTGGTCTTGTCTCTGACAAGTGCATGGATTGATCTGGATTTCCACATCATCCTCCTGTTGCATGTTTGAAGTTTTTTTTCTGGACATTTTATACCACTGCAGGTAGGATTTTAGTAACTGTTGGCCACCCTTAGTGCATCTAACAGCTGATTAGCAATCACTGCTTTAGGAAGCAGGGCTTGAGAAGGATAGGCCAGCAGCTGCTGATACAGTAATTCCTGATCTCACATAACCCACTTCTATCCATTACTTGGTGAAAGGAGAACAAGTGTCTGCCTTCAAAGAGATCTCCACTAGATGTGAAAGCTGCATCTTCCCAATTTTCCCAGAAGATTGTTCAGCTTAATCAATTCTGAATCTCTTATTCCCCAAAATAAGATCTTGGTATTTATAGTGACAGAAAGCTGCATTAGCTCAGGGCTACTTTTGAGGCAGAAGGGCTTTCCCCATGACAGCCGTAAACTCCTGTGTGAAATGTATATATATTGCAACAGAAGTTCTTAGCCCATTCCTTTGTACAGTGCTTATTTGGAACAGTTTTTATGTGGGGGTACTCAGAGTCATTGAACTAAACTGTGACTCCTGCATATTAGGAAAACCACTTTAAACTAGGGAGGGCGGCAGCCCCCCTCCTCCTTCCCAGCACCTATCTATTTGTATGGATTACAAATGTAGTTATTGTGAAATGTAGCTGGTCTGTTCTGCCCACTTTTGTTTCTGGAATGAAATTTATAGTGAACTATTGTGTAATGAATAACATGTCTTCATTTTGTGCTCATGAATATTCAATTTCTGTGTGCTTTTTCCCCTGTTCCAGGAGGTTGGGAGCATTATTGGGAAGGTCAGTAATTTACTTTAAGATTTAAAAAAAAAAATTCATGTCTCAATATTTTTTATCAATTGACCACTGCAGGAGGGACTAATTTTCCCCCATTTATTTTACAGAAAGGGGAGACAGTAAAGAAGATGAGGGAGGAGGTAAGAGATAAACTTTGATGTCTTCATTTTTATTTCTATTGGAGTATAGCTAGATCTGTATGGAATAACAGTGCCACCAAGTGGCTGGAAAGATTAATATAAACAATGTGTTAGTATATAAATGTACAAGCAAAAATTAAATTGCTTTCTGGGAAGCTTATATTAAGAAAAGCTATCTCAGGGTTTTTATCCCCCTTAAAGCAAACTAAAAGTGGATTGTTTCTACAGCAACATGCCTATAACCCTATTGTCTCAAAGCCTATTTAGTCATTAAGGTTCTATGTCTCACAGAATCTCTTTTTAGTGGTCTTTTCTTCCATTGATACTCTACTGACACACATTCATAGCTCCTGGGCATGGTTCCAGACTGGGGAGTTCAGCGCCAGAACTAAAGTTTCCAAAGTTCAGGCCTAGAGATGGGTGTTGAATCCAGGGATTTGGATTGACACATAATAGAAGAGGGAGGTCAGCCACAAAGTTGAGAGCCAATCTCTCTCAACGCCAGAGTTGTCATATGGTACAGGCTCAGGCCCACCAACAAATGGGAGGGAAGAAGGCAGTTGCCCTGGGTTGCAGTGATTTAAGAGTTCATGGGACTCCCAGCTCTTGCTATTGCAGATGTGGTATCGGCCTGAGTTCTGAGCCCTTTAAAACACCGTCAGAGCACCATGCGGCACATTCTAGGCAGCTCAAAGGGCTGGGACAAGGAGGGGGCAGCATGGCACACTCTGGGCAGCACTGAGGGCTGGTTGCCTGCAGCCCCGCCCCTTCTGCCTGGGGCCCTGCTCCTTCCCAGAATGCAAAGCTGGCCCTCACACACGTTGCTTAGGGACCCAGCAAGTCTGTTGGCCCCCCATACAGGCTCACTTCTAACCACACCCTTTGTCATTAGTTAGCGATAAGAAGATAGACCTGCAAATTGGAGATGTCACAAGCACTGTAAAGATTCAAAAAAGGCCCTTTTCCCCACTCTTGGAGTTTGAATTTTGAGTCAAAGCTGATATTGCATAAATCTTAGTCTAAATCAGCTTCCTAGGCTTGGGTGCTCATAGGTTTACTTTCCCATTGGCCTGTCTGAACCAGACTCTAAATCTGCTGCTTCAAGGTTTCAGGTAGTCACCTGCAGGAATCCATATTGTTGTTTTGTTTGTGGCATCAAAGGTGGCCCCAGCTGGAGCTAGGACATTGGACAGTGTGGGCTGGAGCTATGAACATTCTCTCTCTTGGGTGCTTGTCTGGCTGGGTTCTTGTTCACATGTTCAAGATCTATCTGATCCCAAATGTGGGGTTGGAAGGAATTTTCCTTTATGACAGATTGGCAGCCACGTGGGGGCATTGTTGCCATCCTCTGCAGTGTGGAGTGAAGTTCATATGCCAGAATTATCTGGGAATATCTCAGTTCTCTGCCATTGCAAGGGCCTTAAGTATTGGTGCACCTTAGTCCTTCCTATTTTCTACCTGTGGCACATAACAGTTTAGTCCCTTGTAAAGTAGTCCCTTGTCCCTCAGTCTAATTTCAGTGGTTGGTTTTAATGTGCAGGTGCTGGGTTGTGTTGGTGGCCTGTGCTATATGGGAGGTCACATTTATATGCTCTGGTGATCCCTTCTTGCTTTCAATTCCAGGATCAAACCAAAGAACAATCTATTGTCTTTTCAGAGGTCTCTGCAATGTATATTTGCCCATTGCTTTGTTTTTAGGCACTTGTAGAAAGTGTCCCATGAAGAAATTTTAAAAGGTGTGGCATAGAAGAATAGTCTGTTGAGCCCTTCATGTACATGCACTGAAGAGTTTATTTTCAGCCTGGCTGATGTCAGAGCTCTTTTCGCAGACACAGCTTTCACTCATGTGTTGACTTTATAAACACACATATTTATGTAGATTTATGAAAGAAGCCAGTGGTGTGTTTCAGACACTCCACATGCCCCTGACCAGTCATTAAACAAACAATAGTCAATTCATTCAAATGAATTGCAGGTACTGGTCTTGCTGTTTCCTCAAACAGGCAGCTAGCGCTCCATCAACTCAGATTTGTGCCCACAGGGGAGAGCAAAACTGTGGGCATAGACAGGCCTGCTGATGGGGGGTCAAAAGGGGCAACAGCTCCAGAGCCCAGTTATTCCAAAGGTCCTGGGGCTCCCAGGCTTTGCCATTGCTGCAGTGGCAGTGCATAGAGCCTCAGGCCCTTCACCGAAGCACCGAGTGGCGTGCTCCCAAGTAATGCTGAGGGCTGGGGGGAGAGGGTGCCACATACCAGCGCCACTGAGGGCTGGCTGTGCCTGGTCTCGCCCCTTCTGCCGAAGGCTCCGCCCCTTCCTGCAAGGCTGTTTGCTCCCCTGGGCATAGATTTTGTGTGTGCGTGTTGAATCTACAAAAGAAAAGCCCTCTCTTTCTCTCTCCCCCTCCCCCCCCCACATACACACATAACTCTTTTTCTGAAAACTTATTCCTTGCTCCCTAAAATCAAAATGGTTAAGTATTAAAAAAAAAACCTCATTTTTTCACAATAGATGGGAATTTTCCTCTTCATACTCCTGAGAACATTGGAAGGGCAAAGAGTTTCTGAATAAACACCATATGGAGACATATCATCTTCATCCTCAAACTCTGAAGTGAATGATGTATAAGTAGTGAGCAGAATATTACTTATAATTCCTGTAATTGACAGCTTTCTTTTGCACTTTCCTTTAAAGACATAGAAGACACTTATTTTCATCTATACCTCTATGGTGGATATGGCAGATAGCAAGTCACACACTGTCTTTTCAGGAGTGGCAAACGACAGTCCAATGAAATTCCCTTCACTTTATTAATAAAGCTGCCACAGAATACTGGCATTCCCACTGCTTTCTTGTAGAATGTAACCTCTCCAATTCAATCGTTTTGACTTGACCAGAAGCCAAACAAGAGTCACAAGATCTTTTGCCATGTATGATTTTTTGCAAGACATTGAACACAATGGTGCATTGTGGGACAGTCTTTCACATAAACCATCACAAGCTTGCTCATATAAAAAGTACTTCTGCTAACGTTGAGCTAATATTGTGAGTGTTATCAGGCTGAGTAACACCTAGTGCCTTGATCCGCCGAGCAGCTCTGCATGGGCAAACTCCTGTGCCCACTCAAAGTCCCACTGAAGCAGAGAAGCTCATTGCTCTAAGGAACCTGTTTTGTGTTTGGTAACTGAAGCCAAGCACTTTGAAACAGCTTAAAACTAGGCTATTGATTAAATGCTGATGTATGATTAGTGAGTATCTGGAAATCCCCCACCCCAAGGCAGATTCACAACTCTGCAGTCCACCTGCCAGGCAAAAGTAGATTAAGCATCTGCTGCCCTTGCCTCTTTGCAGACATTCAGAATTCCTGTCAGGAGACTCAGTGACAGGAGGATTTTGCCATTAGTATGTCTTGTTGTTATATTTGGTTGCTGTCATGTAAGGAGGCAAGATACACTTAATTGGTTCAACAGCGGTAAGTGCAAGAATTAAAAACAAGCCTGTCGCAGTCTTCCCTGAACCATCTGGGTCTGATTCCCATTATATTAAGTACTCTTTGTATGAGATATATATCCACTTTAAGGGGTATCTGTACCACCAGAATGAAATACAGGGACCATGGTATAAATAAGAATCAGGCTCTCTGTCTCCCAGATGTCTAATTTCCTGTTTCCTTCTTGCTGGCTCTTCCTCTGAAGGGGACATGATTGTGTTACTAGTATCTTACAGTTATTGAATGGTTCTTTAGGAAGGGCGTACAGTAAACATGAATTTACCTGCTGTAAGTTTGTACTAAGCACTCATTAGAATAATTTAGTCTAAGGTATACATTAAAGACCTGTAAGATATGGCCCCTAGTGCTTGCTACTTAGTCTATTCAGAAAACTGGACCCCCAACTAGACAAACCATTCTAAAGTGAACGGTTTAGATTAAATGAGTTTTTTGTATTTGATCCTTGCTGACTAAAAATTTCTCATACCCAAAATTCTGCTTTTAGTCCCATTCAAGTTCACCTCTGTACATAGGAAAGGGAGAGTGATAAAACTGATTTTGCAATTGCTACTTTTAATTACTTGGGTGCTGCTCACATTACAGTGAAGAGAGTCATGTAAGTACCTAGCTAGATAGACAGATAAGTAGAATCCTCCCTACTTTGCTCCCTCCATCCCAAAAAAAGGTCTTTAAAAATATTTGCTCTTGTTTGACAGAGTGGTGCTCGAATCAATATTTCAGAAGGTTCCTGTCCAGAAAGAATTGTGACAATAACAGGTCCAACAGATGCAATTTTTAAGGCTTTTTCTATGATTGCATTAAAATTTGAAGAGGTAAGCAAATAAAATACATTTTTCTCTTTTCAAGTTGCAATACAAATATTGTCTCAGTTTTCTCATGTTTGTTTTAATGCTAAATATAATTTGTTTAATGCTCTATTTAATGGCAATGAGAGTGGTTATGTTTTTATAAATGCTTTTGGCAGTAATACAGGATGAGAAATAATGGGTCAATTTACAAGCTGTTTGATCATTTCTTTTGCTTTTTGTAGACTTTAGGGAAAAGCAATTGCTTCTAGTAATGTGCTCTAATGCTGAGAAAAGTGTCTTGGAAATTTCTGGTCCCATTGTGAATTTGATTTGAAACGAATAATTGCATAACTTTTAACTCAGTTCCTGTGTGAATCAGTTTGGTAGTCATGTACATATTTTAAATAAAAAAGAGTATAGATTTCATTCAACTGGGAGATTTAAAAAAAAGTATAAGCAAAATCTATCATTACCAATTGCCATATTTAGGCTTTAGATTTTAAAATACAATAAATAAACTGAAAATAAATAAGAGAGCTCTCCACTGTTACAAATATGTGAATATGTACAAAGATCCCAGGACTATCATTTTTCACAGGACAAGTTGCATTAGACACGCCTAGTATTAGAATGGGAAACCTCCATGAAAGATCTCAAAAGCTCCCAAAAGCAGTTGGTGATACTAATACAGTAGGAGTGCTCTTCTCTCTGCATCAGTTTGACTAACTTGACATTCCACCATGGTTTTAGAAGGCGCCATCTTTCAGATGAGATGTAAAACTAAGGCCTTGTCACATGTGATAAATAATATTCTTGTAGCACTTTTCTCGAAAACCAGTTGGATTTTGTGCCAAACTTCAACCTGGACAATTACATTCTGCCTACATTGCCTAGTCAGTTTCAATATATATGACTGCTTTCTGTAAAGCTCCTGTGTGCTATTAAATAGTTGCCATATTCCAAGAGGTTTATGAAACACTTTGGTATCTTTTATGAGGAAAGGGCTTCATTAAGGCCCTATCCTGGAAAGTCCTGAGGGATACTTACAAGGAGTTGGTCTTTCTCAATCCCTACTGGAATCAGTGGAAACATCCCTCGAAAAGCATTCAGCACTGTACAGGATTAGGACTTATAAGAGAGACATCATTAAATGTGTTGTACCTATGAAAGGGCAAAAAAGTTTGGATTTCAGCATTTGAGGTATTGTATTTATTGACTCTCTTGTATTTTACTTAGGAGGTTTGTATCTTAATGTGTCAGTTCTTAGTCATTTACATTCATTCCAGTTACGGTAGCTGTGCATTATATATTATAAAATACCCACATTTGCTTCAAATGTAATTTGCCATGTTTAGATTTAATAGCAGGGCTCTAATGATGGCTGTATCATGCAACCACTTCTGTTTGCTATAATTATTTTGAAAGTTCCCCATGGATAAAAATGGGCAGTCAGAGAACTATAACTATAATCAGAAGCGTAACAAGTACTGTGTCTCAGAAATTGCAAATGAGCTACAGAAATATCACATGCTGCTATTTTGATAATATCAGCTTTCTAGTTTACATTTCTTCAGTCAGTCTTAAAAAAACGTAAATAAGAATATTGGTTTTTGTATTTCTCTATAAAATACTTTTATTCTTCCTTTCAATAACAACCCAGATGTGTTGCTGTGTGGGAACAAAATGATCAATTAGCCCTCGGGGCATACATCCTATTTAGAGAATAAACTGGCAGAAATGTAAAGCACCCTAACAAACTCTGGATCTGAGGTTGTGCAAATGTGCTTTTTCAGGCTAAAATTGTATTGTGTGTATAGTGGGATAGAACAGAGAAATGAGAGTTATCCTTGTTAAATGTTTGCTGCTTCAAAGTTTATAATAATAATGTAGAGTTTTCTGTATGTATTTGGGTCTGGGAGCCCCAAAGAATTATTGTGGATCCATTGCACTAAATGTTGTCCAGATATGAAGTTACCATGTAACTTCCCACTGTGGTCATCCCCATAGCTTTGAGCTGCTGCAGAGTGGCATTCTGGGATTGGGAAAGAACAGGCTATGCACAAGAGTGTGGCGGGTGATTCCATGCAGTTAAAGAATTCTGGGGCAGGGCCAGATCCTGGCCCTGGTTGAGGATGGTACAGTAATCCCACTGTCATTTGGCTGCAGGGTGAGCAAATTGAATCATTAGTTCCATCAAGAGCATGAATATTCTGTTAGCACAGTTTAACATTCTTAGTAGCATTTGTGTGTAATTGCTATTCAGACACCCATCTAGTCCCTGCAGTTTCAGACCCTGATATTGGAAGGAGAAGTGAGAAGAAACTTCCCTGCTCAATGGACTCCCCTCGTGTAGCCTTGAGAAAGGGGATGAGTATTAGAGGATGGTAGGATGAGAGGTGTGTCAGTAGTTGCTTTGTTTTGTTTATCTTGAGTAGATTATGTCAGAAGATGGCCCATGTGTTCTCGTGACAATTCAGCATAAAGAAAATAGCTTTAAAAGATGAAGAAGGTGATATTCAGTTCTGCTCAGTGTAACCTACACGCTTCCTTTTCTCAGTTCATCTGTCAAATCAATAAAAGTTGCTGACTCACTGAGCTCTTCCTTTTTCAACTGAAGTACTTTTTTAAAAATGAGCTTGCTAACTCAGGTAAGGTCACGCATCCCTTAACACGGAGTGTAGCAGGTTTGACATTATTACAACCATATTAGCTGGTTGTGTTTGTAACCAGAGGTCCTCCAAAGCATTCATTTTAGCCAGCTAATCCACATTAAAACACAATTTGCCCTGTATGCAGTAGAGTTAAAATGTGTTTGCTAACACATCTTTTTTGGGGAGGAGGGGGGGGAAGGAACCACCTTTTCTCCCAGTCTAGTATTTTTATTAATTACAGATTGAACATCTCTTAATTAGGATTCTCTGGTCTGGCAGGACCATGGATGACCCAGGACCAGAGAGTCCTGGTGGAGGGCAAGTCACTGGGAGCCCTGCAGAGGGGCTAGAGCCCAGTAGTGGGGCTGCCCTGTGGCAGCAAAACGGGATCCCAGCAGTAGAGCTGTTGCCCAATGCCGACACTGTGGGAGGAGGGGCAGGAGGCAGCTGGGCTGGAGCCCAGCAGTGAAACTGCCCAGCGAGACTGGGAGGCAGCCGGGCCACCCAGCAGCACAACCAGGAACTCGGCAGCCCCATTACCACCCAGCAGCTCAGCTGAGCAGCAGGACTAGGAGGCAGCGTGGCTGTCCGCGGGGCTGGGAGCCTGACCACGGGGCTGCCTGGTGGTGGGGCCGGGTACACAGGAGTGGGGCAGTTGCCCGGCAGTGCAGCAAAGAGCCTGGTAGCTCCTCTGCTGCCTCGCGGTCCTGCCCTGGTGAGCTTGGGAGGCAGCAGGGTTGCCAAGCAAGGCTGAAGCCCAAGCAGGGCTGCCGCACTGTGGGGCTGCTGGACCCCAGCAGGGGGGCTGCCTTGAGGGGCCAGGAGCCTGGCACTGGGGTTGTGTGTGCCAGCAGCAGGACTGCCACAGTGGGGCCAGGAGCCCTGCATGTAGAGGCCAATGTCAGGGGGAAGTCATTGGGAGGCTGGCAGCGAGGCCATGGCTGGGAGGAGCAGTGACAAGGTGTGGCCAAGAAATGACCTTCCTTGGTCCGGCAAAAACCCCCATCCAGGACCAGGTCCTGAGGGTGACAGACCAAGGAGGTCCAACCTGTACAGGTATCTAATTGGGAGAAAAACATCCCGGGGTGGAGGATGGACATGAGAGCCCACAAATAACCCAGTCTTCCTAATACCAGCAAATAATCAAAATGTACAACCTAGCGTAAAGAAGCCAGGTCTAAGAAAGTCTTCTCTGCACTGTTATTGTTTCTTGCCTTTTACCGGTATTCTTTAACAATCTCTGAGGACAACAGGCATGTTATTTTCTAGCAGGTTGCTGATCCATTTGTATGATTGCTAAATAAGCCAATTTGGAGCACATAAACAAACTGAAATAGTGAATTTGATCTAGAGGAAAATCAGGGTTACGAAAATTTGGCAAAAATCAATCTTACAAGGTGAAGCTGGCAAAGAAATCTTAGCGCACCAAATCTGTATCCTCTTGCGAATGCAGGAGACTATCTCTTGATATAGTAATTAGCAGGCAGAGCTTGGTGAATACTGCAGGGAAACATTCCCAAAATATATTTGAAAAATATTGTGTAACTCCATATTTATTTGCAAATATTCACAAAACACTTGGCCAGGTGAGTAAAAATGGGGGAGGGGAATTGTTGTACTTTTTAATCAGATAATTATCTGAACCGCTTTCAGATTGGATATGAAACTGATACTACACTCAGAGGCAAAGCCTCAGTCTAAATTGTCATAGACCAGTTGGGGATCTGCCCAATAGTCTCCTGATTGTTTGCTGAGCTCTGAGCTAGAATGGTTCTACATAGGGCAGATTTGTCGACAAGGCAGATTTACGGCACAGCTTGCCAGGATGTGACACTCCCATGCAGTCGCTTGCCAGGCAGTAATGTTCCACATGGTTCCCCGCATGACGTGGAGTGCAGCTTTGTGTCCTGCTCCTTGAAAGTGCAACAAGCCACGCTCGGAGACTTTCAGTGTGCTGAGGCAGTGTCCACATGGGACAGTACTGCGCAGCAAGCTGGTGCTATAGATTCATATTCTGCTGAGTGCAGCAGCTTCCCATACAGACAAGCCCTTCCTCTCAGACAGGTTGTTGGTTACTGATGGGAGGGATGCTTCAGTGGTTAGGAAGCTAGGCTTGGTAGGTGCTGACTTCATGATTTGTGGGAGTGCTCTACCCCCATTCTGCCTCAGGCTCCACCCCCCTTCCATCCCTTCCACTCATCTTGTCTCTTCCTTCCCTGTTCCCGCCCTCCTTGAAAGGCACTCTGTCCCCACCCTCCACCCATCCCCCACAATGCCTCCTGCATGCCACTGAACAACAGAGCGCAGCAGATTCATGTCCCTCTTCTGCCATAGACTCCATGTATAATTGGGGCAAGTCACTTATTGTCTCTGTGCCTTAGGACTTCCCTTCCTCCCAGGGGCATTGTGAAGGCAAATATATTATTGGTTGTGAGATCCTCAAACACTGCAACAATATAGCACTAAACTTCATTTAGATAGAGAGGGGACCCTCACCATAGCTCTTTGAGGCCAAATTCTGCACAGGTGGGAAGTGGTCTCAGCAAAAGTACAACACCCAAACCCCATTTCCTCCCTCTGCTCCCGCCCTGCCACTCCCCCCCAGAAATTAGCTAGAAATAGGCAGCTGGGAAACTTCCTCTGCCTATCAGTGTGCCAGGCATCACAGGCCCAATCAGCTTCTTCCTCATACACAGGTCTTTTGGCCAAGCCCCACTTAGCTCCTAATGAATGTTAGCTGTGTAGAAAAGATAGGGATGCACATCTATTCTTGTTACATTAACAGGAACATTTTATCATCGCTGTCTGGTTTGAAAAGTCACTTTCCAAAACCTACATAGAATGCAAGCATTCCATGTAGCTATATATCTATTAACATAGCCACTTGGAAATGTTGCTGAATATTGGCTGAATTATTTTCCATATGCTAAGGAAATATTTGACTACAGAATAAAGAAATCACAGATCTACCTAACTGTATAGAACAGAACAGAAGACAAGGGATCATTTGCCATAATTTCTTTAATGAAGTTGTTATAGAACTAATCAGCTCTAAACCACTCATGAATATGACATTGTAATTTAACATTAGACATTTTCTTTTTATGGCTACATGTAAATTAAATGGTGCCTTTCCAAGAATGATTAGAACAAAATGTATTGCTACATGAAGAATAGCTCCCAAAGTTCACCATCATAATGCAAAGTTATTGAGTGAAGTTCTTAAATCTTAGGCACTGGTTGTGCAAGTGCTTACACACATGCTTAATTTTATTCATGGAAGCAGCCCTATTTGTTTCAGAAGTGTTGATCGTGTGCATAAATTAAGCATGGGTATATTTGTAGGACCAAAGTCTATTGGAGTGGGGGGAGGATATCAAAATAAGGATCAGTGTTTAAAAAAGAAAAAGTGGACTAAAGAGTTAGAATTGTGAATACAAAATGTTGGTACTTTACAATGTGACCTGATCATTTTGTGCTTTATACACCTAAGAAATAGGAAAAATAAAGTATATAAGGAATTTATTGGCTGCATAGATAGCATAAGCTACAGTTAATGTTGTCTGGTACTTTCCATTATAACATCCTGCTTTTATTTGCTTATAACTTTGCCAAACCTAAACAATTTAGACTGAAATTTTTCCAGCTGGGTATCTACCTAAGGCTGCCTTTTTCTAGGGAAAGCTTCCTCTAACTTTAGCAACAAAATTTGGTGCAGATTCCGTCACAGGACACTTTTATACTTACCAGAAGTTCGACACTCCAGAGGTCAGTCTTCTGGCATTTGATTTAACAGGTCTAGTATAGACTTGTAAATTGGACGCTGAGGATACCTCCCACCAGTCTGTGGTACTCCTCCTTTTTTGAGGAGTAAGGGAAGCCGAAGAGAGTGTTTGCTCCCATTGGTCTCCCACAGTGTGGATGCCACCAAGGCTCAGCTTAAGGTAAGCCAACAGTATCCCATGGGCTTTTTTCCCCCAGCATGCATGAAAATATTCAATCTTGGGAAGACATGGTATGTTGTTATTTATGTATGTAAGTAGCCGGACTGGATGCCAAAAATCCAGGCAGATAATCTGGCAAGAAACCAGGGAAGTTCTTAAACCTGCCTGGCAGGCCGGATTCCATCGGAAGCATCAGAACCCTGCCTGATAGCCAGTGGAATAGTTGGTGAAATTGACATATTCCTGCAGAAAGTCGACAAATTGGCATTTTCCAATACAAAAACAAACATGTTCTATTGGAAAATTTCTGACCTGGTCTAAGCAGGAGCCAATGATTCCTGAGCTCTGGCCCTGTTCTAACATCTTTGTGGCTTTGCACAGCTCTTTACAGTTTTTCCCTTTTAAAATAAATGGTGATGTTAACACCCAGAGGGGTGCTCTGACCATTAATTAATTCATGTTTGTAAAGGTTGAAGGTGCTGAATATTATTAATGTATTGGTCTCAGATCAAATGGTAGAAATTGCTTATTCAAAGTGAGAGAGAATTTGGCAACCTTTTGTGACATAGGACTTGCTTGTCTTTGTAGTGAAAGACTTGCTATGTATATGTGCCATAGCACCAGCTAACAGCAACTTGGCAAAGTCTGACGGCATCCCGCTTCTAAAAACCTGGCATGTGGCATGTATTTGTACAGCACCTAACATGCTAGGGGTCTGGTCCATGATTAGAACTCCTAAACACTGTTAATGGGCGTGTGTAACACTGAGAAGCAGAATCGAACCTGGGACCTCTGGAGTTTAGTACACGAGCCTCTACCACATGAGCTAAAAAGCCAGCTGGCTCTTAGCTAAGGTTGTAGAAAAGATTCATTATTCTCTATGTAAGTGGCCTCAGTGCCACAACATGGACACTGCACCACACTTGAAAGGTGTGTGGGTTACGTGTGTGTGTGTGCATGTGCAAAATAATATATATAATGTACACTGTCTATATTTCAGAAATATGCCTTAACTTGTTGTAATCTGTATTTGGTTTGTAACCTTTTGCTGACAGTAAATATGGCATGATGAGGTGTTGACAAGAGAAATCGCATAAGAACTAACCTGTGTCAGGCACCAGTGCCTTGTAGTGCTGTGATTCTGTTAGCTTTTTTCAGCTAAATAGGGTCATGCTGTGCCAACACATAGATGTAAGGCCTCTAATGTAAGAGATACCCAAGTGCCCCTGGTCATTACCTCACTAATGTACCAGCATAGTAACAGGTTGCATTATGCTCCATAAGGTGTTCTCTTTTGCATGAGAAGTGGAACCAAGCCACTGATTGCTCATGGCATTGAAGACTGCAAGGCACTTTTGATGAGAGTAGAAGTGTCAATCCTGGTGGTTTTGGACAAATTACATTTTGGGTAACAAACAACAAATAGTCTAGCAGCACCTTAAAGACTAACAAAACATGTAGATGATATCATGAGCTTTCGTGGGCACAGACCACTTCTTCAGATGACTAGAGTATTAAAAGTCCGGATCCAACCAAACAATGGAGGTGCTAGTTGTTCTTATCAGCCTCTTGTAACTACTTGCAACATCTATCACTGTCTCTCCCTCCCCTCCCCTTCTTTTTTTCTCCCCCCTCTTTCTGCCCCCTTCTCTTATTTATTCTTGGATGCGGACTTCTTATACTCCAATCATCTGAAGAAGTGGGTTGCGCCCACGAAAGCTCATGATATCATCTACATGTTTTGTTAGTCTTTAAGGTGCTACTAGTCTATTTGTTGTTTTATAAGTTTTTCATGTTACAGACTAACTTGGCTACCCCTCTGAAGCTTTTGGGTAACTACAGTAACTATGTCAACCTAAATTCTCCCTCCTGAGTTATGGTATTTTCCTTCACTCCATGTTTTAAACTCCTGTCTGCTGTTATACAGCTGCTGCACTCCATCTCAGTTGCGTTTGCTTGTGTCACAGAGCTGGTATGGCTTAATTAATATTAATTAATGAATAGTATTTAGCACCTTCATAAAAGTATGTTATGATGCTGTTATGAAAGATGCTATGGAACTGCACAATAGTGCTTGTACCTTTTTATTTCCAACAATGTCCAGGATTCTGGAGTGCTCCTGGCTGTAGCACATTCTACAGTGGGAAGAGGAGGGTTCTAATTTCCTTTGTAATTAAAATATTACGTTGTGGGGTTGAGTTTTTTGCCTGCAAAGGAGAATTTGAATAAGCCAAGGAAATCTGACCCAAATCGAAGGCTAGCAACTGGTAGAATTTTAAAATGCTCATTGGAGAGTACAATCCAATCTCACCGATGAGATGAACAGGTAGGGTACGTCTACACTTGCCCACTACTTCGAAGTAGGCAGGCAAATGAAGGCGACTGAAGCTGCTAATGAAGCGCGGGATTTAAATATCCCGCACTTGATGAGCATAGTCGCCTACGGTTGCCATTTCCAACATGGCGACTGGAGGCGACTATGCTAATCAAGTGCGGGATATTTAAATCCCGCGCTTGATTAGCAGCTTCGGTCGCCTTCATTTGCCTCCATATTTCGAAGTAGGGGGCAAGTGTAGACGTACCCATAGGTTGCTGCTGTGTAGGCCATTCCCACAGCCGTATGTGCATACTTGGATTGCATATCTGTGATTCAAAAGAGTTTAGGAAAAGTTAAGTAGTTTTGAAAATGCAGCAAAGTGGGAGTTAAATCTGAGAAGTTTTAAAATATTTATCAAAATAATAGTTCTTGTTCTGCTGTTTCTGTTGACCAATACTCTGTATTGTTTCTCTGTTGTTTCCTTTGTATTAAAAGTGCTAATAATTATCATGTGATTTGCTAGCTTATCAGAGATTATCTATGGGCTTGCATTTTTTAGCTCTTGGTATCGACAGTCCCAGTGCCCTGATGTCATCACTCCGTTCATGTTCCTGGGGTGCCACCAGAAGAGAGGGCTGCTTTCGATTAGCGTCCAGCTTACCAGTCCTTCTAGCACAGCTCAAGTATTCACCTTGATCCTCTTAAGTGATAAGAGGAATGACAAATCCTCAACTAATTCTTATTGACTTTGTTGTTATTACAGGACATAAATGCTTCAATGACAAACAGCACAGTGACAAGCAAACCACCTGTGACCCTGCGTCTTGTAGTCCCTGCAAGTCAGTGTGGATCCCTTATAGGAAAAGGGGGCTCCAAAATCAAAGAAATTAGGGAGGTAAGTTCTTAGACTCCAGGTGGGGTGCTGTTAGGTAACTTTAGCTAAACATCCTAATACAGCCATTTAAAGAGTATGGTTTTCAGAGTTCTGCTACCAGGATTGGTTTATGGCATTGCTGCAAATATTTTGGGTATAGAATGCTCAGCTAAACCAGCTGTGAAAGGTGTCTGTAAACTCATGAAAGCTAAGGATCTGTAGCAGCATAACCGGTTTTAGAAGATATTTCTTTCCATGTGGCAATCCTTCAAAAAGTAACCCCAATCTGTAAGATCTTTGTTGCACAGCTGGCATTCGGATGTACTTTTGAAAAGAGGGGAAAAAACAAGATGCCATGTAGCAAAGGAACCATTTAACACAGAATTGTTTCTTCACTTTAAAAAAAAATCCAGAAATACTACAGATAATCTAGATCTGAAGCATTGCTAACCCTTTTCAAATCTGAACATTTCAGTTACAATCTTTATAGCCAGAAAAGGCCAACTAGCTTAAAGGTACACTGTCCTGGTTAGCAGGCATAACCTTTGGTTTACATTGTTTTGTCAAATTGGTTTTCAAATTTTATATTCCATGATGCCTGTACTACCCTCCTCTCTCCAATTTTATGGCTTCAGAAGTGGCCTAAAGTCACATATACTGATCCCGAGAAACTCATATCGATTTTCTAAATTCAAGATATTCCTTGGAATATCCACTCCATCCCTGAATCCATTGAAGCAGCATCCTAACTGAAGCAGCCTGTGACAGGCTTATTATTGTTTTGATTTTGTTTTAAAGACCTTTCCTGGACTTTGCTATTGGAGCTGCAGGCTATTGGTAGGGGGCATGGAACTTAATGGAGAGAAACACTGCAAGAACATACTTATTCTTATACTGCTTATTCTAAACACTGCAAGAACATACTTATGGAAATATGTTCCCCTTTGCACCTTCCAACCCTTATCTGGATGTCAGTGAAAGAAGGGGCAATCTTGTGCAAGCTCATAAATGAATAGTTTTAGCAAAAATGTGATTGATAACTATATCTTACAATCTATCCAATAATGAGAAGTGCTTTTTAACTTCTTAACATTCACACCGCAGAGCTAAGCAAAATGGGTACAAGTTTATGTTTGTTTGTTTGTTTAGATAGATTTCAACCACAATAAAAATGCTCATAGAAAAACACTAATCACCTGAACAATTATTAAATCTACAGCAACATAAAAATGATCACTCTTCAACATAAAGTACTCATGTACAGGAAATGCATCACACACTCATGCCTATCTAACAAATACATCTTGAATGATCCTTTAGATTAAATCTTATCAGGTAGACAGCCCTCATACAGTACTTGAATTGATTTTATTTTATATTAAATTTTCCTTTGGCAATAAAATGCCAACATATTTTATATCAATTACAAATTTTTATAAATTTTAATACATCAACAAAGGGCATAGTATGCTAACAAATCTTTTGCAACATTTTTTGAAGGTCAGTAAAATAAACTATCAGATATATTATCAGGGGTATTTTGTATCTATTTTGTAAAAAAAAATAAAAATTGAAAAATGTAATTTTCATCCTCTGGAAAATTCCGATGTTTCTACATTTATTTTTGTCTGAAATGGGGACAAAATGTAGCAATATGGAAAACTTTCACGAAAGTTCCAAAAACTTCAATTTAGATAAATTACAACACAAGCTTTTGATATTTTTTATCAAAATGTTGATTTGAAATGAATGTTTTGTTTTGCATTTTGCTATCAAAAATGTCATTGAAGTGATCACTTTCTTACGAAAGGTTTTGATGAATTCGGGTATACTTGAGAAATTTCTGGGATTGAAAAACTGAGAGTAGCTCTAGTTCTGAATATGTTTATTTAGATTAGTGTAACAATACTTAGAGAAGTGGTCAGGGTAGAAAGAGCTGTCAGTTGCCAAAATTCTGTGGCTCTTCAGTGTTTCCCTAAATTCCTTCATTTGTACCCAGATTTCATTATTGCCCAAATTGTGCAGCCACAGATGATTCTGGGGATGATTCTCATTTCCAGGGAAAATCAGTGCTTTTGGCCCTCTATTTTAAGGGCCTCGCCTCTCCTGGATGCACATCTTGTTTCTCTTCATGTTATTGCCAAGTGTAGCTGTATGTGTGAATCACAGAGAAAACATACTTAATAAATTGTAGATAAAATCCCCAAATTAATTGTCATCTTTAAAATTCCTAGAAAGATTTTTGGTAAAAATGCCATTTGAAGGTAACATTGTGCTGTCTCAAGTCTGCAAATGAGATTTAGTAGAAAAATGGAGGAAAGACAGAGAAGAGAGTCCTAGAAAATTTTGAATTTTCCTTCAAGAAATAGAAAGTTGAAAACCAATATTCTTGAGGGTTTTTTTGTTTTTAATGAAAATCTGAATTTTTTTTTGAGAGAGAGAAACAGACACTTTCTGTGAAGATTTTCATTTATCTGGAAAGCGCTGGTGACAACATTTAGGAGGAGAAGTGCTTCTCATTGGAAAACATTACATTGGTTTACAAAGCCACACTTTTGGATGGAATTCAGTATGTTGTTTTGACTTTTAAAGCCCTAATTGGTTTGGATCTGGGTGAGCTGCGAGTCTGCCTTTCTTCTAGTTCCATTTTACTGCAATTGCAGCCAACGGAGGCAATCAAACTGGGCATCTCTCATTATAGAAAAGTATGCAAGCAGCAGGGTGTTTTCTCTGAGGGCTCCTTACTTCTGGAACATGCTTCCTTCTGATTCTCCAGCTGATTAACTTTCCATTTGTACTGCAAGGCTCATGAGTTTTTTCTCATGCATGAGAGGTAGGGGAAGCTTGTTAATTTAACTGAAGTCTAAGTGTATTGTGTGGTTGGAATGAACTATGATCAGCTGTGGATTTTAGTGGCTGTATATGATTGTTGATTGTTGTGAAGTTTTAAATATTCCGGAGATGCAGAACTTAAAATGGTGCTCCTAGGATGTATGTTTTAAAATCTAAAATCAATCAAGCTATTGAAAGTGGAAGACTCTAGTGATTACCATGATGGGTAAACTCCAGACATACGTGCCTTTGGTTTAATGCCACTAAGTGAAAGAATGCTGTTTGGCCAATAGGTTCTTCTATTAGTTCTAAAGAACAGTGTGAACTCCTTCTCCTTTTCTGTAAATCTAAAGAGAACAGCAGTTTGTCTCTCAGTTTCACACATGCCGTTCCACAACAGCCAGTGAACTGCAAAGATTATTTTGAGTGACTGAATGGCACACAGGGAACTGAGAGCAGTATTTAGCCCAGTGGGTTTTGTACTAAGCCAGCTGTTACTCTAAAAACTTTGTTATAAATGGTGGCTACTGCCCAGATGAAAAAGGATCATCAGTCCTCTCAAGATGCATTCTAATCTCATCATCACGTAATATATTGAGCAACAGCAGTATGATAGATGTTATATTTTTTGCTCAGTTGTGTAACCAGCAGCAACATGTAGTCTGCCTCAGTATTTTATAGTATGATTTAAAAAAAAAACCACAGTGGCATGACAGATTGATCAAATTATGGTGACATTCCAAAGCATATTAAAGGACCCATAATTGATATTCTGGGTTTAAACAGCACTAGTGAACAGAAGATGTAATCAGTAATTTAATCAGTCTCTGGAAAAAAGACTAAGATGTGTTGTGCATGGCCAACAGCAAACTAAATTAACTCCTTACTGACTGACACAAAATCAATGCAAGGCAAAATCGTTTGTATCCACATATCAGGATCAGAAATAGGTTATGTGTATAATGTATGAAAATAGTAATTCAATAGAATAGGCTTTTGTTGCGTGTTTTTTTCCATCAGTTGAAAAGGGTTTGCAGAATTGTTGCTGGATTATACCAGGGATGATTTTGGCCTCAAGTTTTGGTTTTGTTTTTGTTTTGTTCTGTTTTTTTACTAAGAACCAGTAGTGTCAAGATCAAGAAGGAGAAAAAAGCTGGCTCATTATATGGTTAGGTGCATTACTGAACTAGAAGCTGATGATGTGCATATGTTTAATCAACACTAATAATCATTTAGAAGTGCTCCCGTATTGCTCTGCTTTATGATGAGATATTCCAGAGTATGAAGCAGACCCAAATTTCATTCAGTAAAATGATCACAGTCATCAATTCATTAAGGAATCACCCATCCATGACTGGAATTCATTTGGGAAGCTGAAGTTCTTCAGACATCAGCAATTACTTTTTAATGATTGTCATAATGATTCTGAACACCCTTAGTTTTCATATTTTTCCATTGTATCTACAGCAATCTCTGTTTCAGCAAGTTTGGGAGATTAACTGTGAGGTTAAAATCCCAGTTTGTTTATTTAACAACCATTGATAATTACACTTTCTACCCTTGAGAATACTTCCAAATATTATCTACATACACAAATCCACACACCTGGCAGTTTTCCATGCTATATATGCAGCATAACACTAGCAAAAAACAGGGGTGTTTTAGATACAATGGTGCTTTTTCAGATTACTTTTTATTGGTGAACAAATGGCTTCTAGTGTGCAGAGGCATTTTTATGGCACTAATGTTTGTTTTGTTGATTTTTTTCTTAAGTCCACAGGGGCCCAGGTACAAGTAGCTGGGGATATGTTGCCAAATTCAACAGAACGTGCAGTAACTATATCTGGCACCCCGGATGCCATTATACAGTGTGTGAAACAAATATGTGTGGTCATGCTAGAGGTAAGAGAGCACTTAAAACATTGAGGTTCATACTGATAATGTTCAGAAATCATGTTCATTTCCTCCAAATCCCCCGCCACCCTCCTTTAATCCCTGATCCTTTAAGATGCAAATCTTCTTCAACTCCCAGTGATTTCAAGACTGGTTGTCAGTACTCCTGGTGCTTAGAGTGTCCAGTGCTTCACAGATGAAGCCATTAGAGGAGGGTCTATTTACTAACCTTTCAACATGGATTGTCATTTAAGAGTCAATAGTAGAAACAGTGGAAAAACACAAGACCTGCCCCAAATCAGGATAAAAAGTAGAAATTGCAGAATTTTTCTTGAAACAGAATGCCCTGAAATATTTTATGCTGACCTTATTGAAATATTTGGTTTTGATAAAGTTGAAACTTTTCAATAAGGTCATCACTTTGTTTATTTAAGGTCAAAATGTTTCATATTGACGGTGTCACTTTTATAATATGATTACAATCTGTTATTAATATAATACAATATAACTTTATCAAAACAAAATGTTTTGACCGTATTGAAACCAAATGTAACAATAAGGTAGAAACAAAATATTACAACTTCACCTAGATCACTTATCTGACTATTTCTTTTTGAAAATTTTGACAAAATTAATAATTTTCCTCCAAAACATTTCAATTTTGCTGAATTAGAATTTTCCAATGGGAAAAACATTCTGTAAAAAAAAAAGTGTTCCACTAGATCTAGTCAACCATTACATACTGTGATGTTGGATGGCCAACAATTCTTTTTTAATCAAAATATAACAGGATTCATGGTGTCTCTGATACTATAGTGTAATAACTCCTGTCTATTTCGTAGCAATCACTCTACACCAAAAAAAGCATGCAACCTACTAAAAATCAATGTAATAAACTATTATTGTAGAGAACAAATTTTGCCTTGCAATTAAGAGACTATTGCTTCATTGGTATTAGATGTGCACATTTGGTATTAGATGTGCATATTTGATGTTCATAAAAACATGGCACAACACTAAGAAAATGCTGAAAACTAGTTTCAGTTTGTCATGGAGAATGCAGTCTGACTTTGTAAAGAATTAATAAACTGTTTAAAAATAAAAAATCCATCTCTCTGCGTGTGGATTTTAGAACATATCTTAAAAGGTATAATTTTGAAAAGGTCTTAATCCTGTCCTTTCACTTCTCATCTTGTTCTCACAGATTTGCAGATACAAATAACTCCAGGAACAAATTTGCATCTCCCATTACTAGCACATGCAATTGACGTCACCTAGTCACTTAACTACCTGCTTTGTGGATGCAGGCAGTTGTCTGATATCTAAATTATATTAATTACACCCATAGCTATTTGCAGACACAAACCAGGGCCAGACAGTCATTTTCTTCATATTGAGCCATTCTCCTTTGGAGATAAACAGTACAGAAAACAGAACTTGTTTCATTTTAGAGATAATAAACTAGCAATGCAAATCACCAGTATGAAGACTAGGAGAAAATGAGCATTTTGCTTCTTCAAACATTAAAGCATGCATAAAAATATGTTGAATTTGTTAAATGTGTTTAATTTGGCAATGGTGACTGCTTTATTAAATTCAAATAATCAATCATAGAGAATTAGGATGTGGAAATGTTATTTATTATTATTGTTGGTGGGTCATTGCAGTTGTCCCTAGAGGTCAGGACTCTAGTGTGCCAAGCACTATGAGGATAACTTGAAGCCTCTTTTACAGGATTGTTCCCCGGGCTGTTTTGTCTGTCTTAGTCTCTATAAAGATAATTGTGTGTCAAGTATTTACTGGTCACAGTTTTATCTGTTAACTCTCAGAGCAATTTTCTCCTCCTATCACTTAGAAGAGGGCCCATATTGCTCCCACTGAGGACAGTGGAAATAGCCCGCACTAGTCATGACTTCTCACTGAGGTCAAAGGAATGCTGGATGGGGCCCACGTAATCTATCACCTGCGTTCAATGAGAGTTGTGACTCTAGTGCAGACTGAACATTCCTATGTCACTTTTATGCCTGGACACTTCACTGGGTGCCAGTGCACAAAGGGTTATCAGCTAAATGTATTGTTCTCTAGGAATAGTTAGCTCCAAGAGAGAACGCTGGGGAGATTATCCCCTAAAATTGACATGATAAGTTTCAAATCTGGCATCTGACTTCTTTAGGTACCAAGAAATTTAAATTCATTTCTCGATCCCTTGTATCTTTGCCAAATTATTGTGGAAACAAAACCAAACCTGTCTGCATTTCTCTTTTGGCTATGCAGTCAGGACCTTACTTCATTCCCCTGACGTGAGTGTGAATATTGCCACTGAATTCACTGGGTGCAGGATCTAGGCCCATGGGAGAGAATGCTGATGAATGGGGCCAATGCAATTGCTGATTGAGGTGAAGAAAGTAAAAAGTGATTTTATGTGAGCTACTTAATTCCACATCTTGATATGTTTTTGTTTGCAGTCCCCGCCCAAAGGTGCCACCATTCCCTATCGTCCCAAACCTGCCTCTGCACCTATCATTTTTGCAGGTGGCCAGGTAAGAGCAGACACCATTTTGGCTTCAGCTGGAAACCACACCGTCTTGGCCCAACCTCAGCCAGCGCCTGTTAGTTTTCACCTTTTACACATTTTTGCCTGGTATAGTATGCATGTGTTTTATCCAATGTGGGTAGTTATTGCTTGCAGAAAAGGAGAATACTGTTATAAACCTAAAATGAAAAAAAGCCAATGGCATCTTTTAACTTGTATTCTGCACTGTTACTGAATGATAACCTCTGGTAGTTGTACCCTGTTCATTTCAGTGTCCCTGGCACTGTGTTGCTTTGACTTGTTTTTTCTCTGTGTATCTTCCACTAAATGGAACGTCCTAGTGATGTTGGTAAGAATATGTTACCTACATGAGAAACCGCATCGGTGTTATTCTGGTTGCTACCTAACAGTACATTAGTGTATAACTTTGTAGTTGTCTACAATAAAAAAGAAATGAAAATAAGACAATTGGTATTTTGCCAAGATTTAAAATTAGCTTCTGCAGTAAGGAACGGATTTGTTCTGTCATGAAGAGATGGGTATCCAAAATCAGAAATGTTTTAATGGAACAAACCTTTTTATTATTTTTTAAGTAACAGTTTCACTGGTTTTATGAACTAATTCACAGTATAGAGAAACTTTCAACAAAACATATCATGTGATCACAGAGTACACAGCTTCTGCTCAAGCGACGCTCTCAAAATCGTCAATCTTTCATAATTATAATATCTCATAGGACCCAATCATGAGCTCCTGAGTAAAAATTATTTGTACTATTACAGTGCTGCCTACGGACCAACGAAGAAAGGGGCTCCATTGTGGTAGGCACCATACAAACGCAGAGTAGTAGCTTGTCCCTATGCTGCAGAACTTCCACCTGTTCTGCACAGCCTGATTTATACCATATCCAAAGCTTTGTTGTTGTTTCCTTTTTTCAGTGGTGGAGGTATGGCTATCATCCCCTCTCCCCCTGCCCCCATACATACTCACACACTCCTTGCTGCTCCTTCAAGCTGTATGACTATGGGTCCCACCCACTTTTAGCCCTCCTATGGTGTTCCCATGTACAATGTGTCTTATTCTTCCCTTTTGATATGGCCTTGTAACAGGCACATGAAACTGGCACTTCACTGCAACTTACCCTATCATCATCTAATGCGGGAAAGTGCCCCCTTGATAAACTGGCATCCCACCAATTCACACAGCCTGCGGGCTATCTAGATGTGCCATGTCCACTGATACTGATGTGGTGCATGAGCTGACATGCCAACAACTCACCTACAACATTTCTCCACAATAGCTTGTTACAGCCAAATGAGAGGCTTCGCACTTACTATGTTCAGAGTCCTCTCCTGGAGGGTCAAATCACTCCCTCACTCAGACAGATGTGGAAACAGATGGCATCTGGAGCTGCCAGAGCACCCATTTGGAGCACCTCAGGGCTCTGTAGAGCTACTGATTGATAAGAAGGCTGAGGGCTACGTCTTCTTTGTGTATCAAGAGCAAGTCAGACCATTGTGGATTAAAAGGTTTCCCAACATCATTGTTTGATAACACTAACAAGCCAGTTTACAAAAGTGTCAGTGTCTTTTATATTGGACTGTCTAGTACACTGCTGTCATCATTAGCTGAAGTATTTTATGGCAAAGTCTAGAAAAAAATCTAACTAAATATTAATTCCTGCTCTCTATAGCTACTGCTCTTACTTTGATTGGTTTCCTTCAGAGCAAGATACCTACTTTCTCAACTGACAGAATTTAAATTTAGATTAAATTTTCCAGAATTTGATCTCTGTTAACTGTGAACATTCACAGAGCAAGTTACTCCAGACACATATTTTAAGTTTATAGTGTGGTAATCTCCTCTAAAGCAGATGAATATGTACTCAGTGCTTCACAGTAGCAATGCTGTAAATAGTGTTATTGGCAAAGATTATCTCAGTGCATAACAAATTACTCAAATAAAAGAAGATTAACAGTAGGGACTAGAATGTTTTCAAGAGTTAGAAAACGTCATTGAATTTTTGTCTAATCATATAGTACAACAGATTGCTGAATTCTAGAAAATATAGACGATTGAGATATTTTGTGTGTACTGTTCTCACACTAGTCTCTTCCCTTATGCAAATTCTTCAGTAAATTACAGAAGTGGGCTTGGGAGTGAGCAAAAAGAGGATTTCTCATGGATTTTATTTCTAGGGTCAATATATAGTATGTATATTAGGTGGTTAATATTGTTTAAAAAAATCCTGTGTGCAAATGACTATTGAAAACAAAATAAAATGGTCTCAGCCGTGCGGAGCTGCTGGATAGACCTGTCGCCTCTTAATACGTTAAAAAAGCTAAAGCGCAGTAGGAGGGACCCAGCGCGAGCTGGGACAGCTGATTCCCGGCTCGTGCAGGGTCCCCACGCTGCAGCTCTACCTTTTAAATGGCAGATCCCCAACAGGGTTAGCTCCTGGGCCGGGAGCTAACCCACTGCAGTTCCCCACTTATCGACTAATTTGACTAGTTGATGGAAAATCCATCAATGAGTCTGTTCGTTGATTAAACTACATATAACATCCCTATTCCTAAGTATTTTGTGGTTAATCTGAAAGCTTTGGGGTTTGATAGTTTTTAAAATACAGTCTGCATATCAAGCTACGCCCAAAAAATCAAACTCGTACTATGACAAGATGGGATTTTGCATGGCTTTTGCAGCTTTAAAAGTTTTATTAATCCTCTGTGCTTTTTTCAATTTTGTATTATAGCAGAATGGTAAGGAAGGGGAACACAATGCTGCCTTTCTATTAGCTCGGATCCATAGTAAAATCCAGTATATGCAGTTTTAAAAATAATAATAATAAATACATAAATAATCTCAAAACACCAACCTTCTCTGAAAGAAACAACATGAAGGTTCCATCCCGTTTGTCTACCCCTATTTTTGGTACATTACCCTGTCCCTAAAATACACACTTCTAGCAATGACCTGACTTCCCCTCATTCAACTTCATTGAGTTCAAAGGCTGTAAATCAAGGCAAAGTTCAGCCACGGGGACTGACTATTCTTGGTTTCACTGAAGTCAGTGGCAAAATTTCCATTGACTTTATTGATTTGTAAAGCAAAGAGACTGTTTCCTCTTTCCACATATTTAGTCAACTATTTTTATTTATCATTTATGTTCTAGTAACTCTTCAAATGTGCTTGGTTCATTCCAGCCACAGAGAGGTCAAAGCCCTGCCCAGAAGCATTTCACAGTCTGACGTGCTCTTTCTACTGGAGTAGACATAGAGCTAAGTTCAGACTGAACACTGCTGAATTAGGCCAGAAGTCAAAGGTATAGCATAGTGCTTTTCCATCCAAATGATTTGCCCACAACATTAGACCCTAGTCCAGTGGAATTTTTAAATATGATTGAAATGGGACAACTCACATGCTGGAAGATATGCATGTTTAAGACCCTGACTCAACAACGCAATTAAGCATGTGCTCAACTTTAAGCATATACTTAAGTCTAACCCTCTTCAGCAAAACATTGAAACACATGCTGAACTTTCAGCCTGTTTTTAAATTACACTGCTCTTGGTGGGAATGTTCTTTTCTATTTTTTTGAATCAGGGTCTTAAGTCAGAATTTATCAAAGTGTTCTTGACTGGTTTTACTCCTAGACCTGCAAATGCACATAATGGCCATGCACATAACTACTCACAGGCATAAGTATTTGCAGGATTGGGGCCTGACTTTATAAGTAATTTTTAAATAAACAAATTGTTCCTGCTCAAGAAGAGAAGGGCTGGTGTAGAAACCTTTAATAAGCAGCTGGAGCATTACATTAAACTCCATTCATTTGTCCTGTAATTTTCAGAGCATTCAGTTCTTTCTCAGAGACCTTCTTGTCCAATAAGCATTGTGCAATCTAAACTAATGAGCTCTGTTCTCAGTTTATAATTGTCTGTACAAATATTTATAAATTATCATTTTCCCTTCTGTTTTCCCTGCCGTCTAAGCACAAACACATTAAAATGTTCCAATGGGCTATCCCTTTTGGGAAAGCTGTGCAGACTGTAATAGACAATTATAACCTTTGTACAGGGTTTTTTTTTTTAAGCTACCCTGTAGAATTGAGTAGAGGCAGCAAGAGAGAGGAGATGCTATTCTAACTACCGCTACTGGCACACAGCAATACAAGGTAGCCACAGCATTGTGGCTTCTTCCCTCCCATTTTATTTCTTCCCTCCTATGACATGACCTTTTGCTGGTGGCAGAGGATGGCTGGTACAGGGGCTTCCTTCATTTAGTGCCAGCAAAATTGCCTGGTGGCCATTTGTAGATAGAAGCCAACCTTAATGCATTGCTTGAGTGGAGCAAAGAGCTGGATCACCATTAAGAATCTGGCTCTGTGTAAAAGAAGAAAATTAATTTGGAATCTATCCCCAAGAATCTTTGGGCCAGCCTTGTGCAGGGTGGTGTGGTGAAGACAGGCAGGAGTCAGTTACATTGGGGAGGCTGAAAAAACATTGCTTTGTAGGTCCATCTGAAGTTAAGTGCAAAGACATCTCCAAGCCAGTCCAGCAGCCACTCCCTTTCCGCACACGCCCATTGAGTCAGACCCTTGAGGTGAAAAGTGCTTGCTTATCCTGTGTGCCTGGTGGCATTTGGCTAAACGCTGCCCTCTCTCACAGTGAGGCCAAGTCTACACTAGACCAGGCAACTCAGCTTCAGGTACACAACTCCATCTATGCAGAATATGTAGCGAGAGTCAGCTTACCTTAAGCCCAACTTGGTGGCATCCCCACAGCAGGAGGCTGATGGGAGCAAATGTTCCCGTCAGCTTCCCTTACTCCTCACAAAAGCCGGAATACTGGACACCGGTGGGGGTGCCCTCTGAGTTCGATGTAGTGAGAGTAGACAAGGCCTGGGGGTAGAATGTGACCAAACATGTCTTCCTGGGATGCTATGCCTGGAGGAGCACTCACTGTTCCAGTGCCCCTCGCAACATCTCCCACGCTGAGCTGTACCTGAGAGGCACAATGTGCCTTCCTATTCTGGGTGGCTGCCAAAGTGGCACAAGAAAATTAAGCTTCCCTTAGCATGTAATGAAATGGGTTTTCAAATAGATTTGGAAAACAGTTCAAGGTTCTCTGGGCCTGATGAGAGTGAAGAATTTATTGTCTAATTTGACTGATACGTATCTTTAATTTTCCTTGTCATTTTCAGGCATTTACAATTCAGGGGCAGTATGCCATTCCTCATCCAGACGTGAGTTCAGAGCATGTAAATTACTCCCATTTCTCTCTCTCTCTCTCTCTCTCTCTCTGTCTCTATTTGTTCTGGGCAGCATTTACTTTCTACAGTTAACATTAAGACATACCTGTAGATGCCTGTACTTAACAGTGTACCCTAAGTGTACCATATAGACAAATGTTAGCTTTACTGGATAACTTTGGTAATAATTGCTAGAAAGTACAATGGCCCAGTTACAAATGACATTTTTTGGTCTTTTATGCATGTTATGTATTTGAGTTTTTAATATGTAATTCTACAGAAAAGTAGTTAATATTAACAATAGCCATTACATGTAATAACAATAGAGACGTCATTTTAACCAGTTTTTCTATACAGTAGAATAGAATGAATGATTAAACCTTTTTTTTAATTTTAATTAATCCAGTTTTAAAACATGTAAGATGGTTTTCTCTACTCTGAAATAATTCCATTTGATTGGTTAGTTCTAATTTCCCATCCTGCCCTGCAGTTGACCAAGCTTCACCAGTTGGCTATGCAGCATCCCCCCTTTACTCCCCTTGGGCAGACCACCCCTGGTTTCCCTGGTACGTACCCATGACCCCCTGGGGATGTCCTTCTTCTTAACAGCTTTGTTTCCCATGGTCATTACATCATTTTAATACTAAATGTGGGCAATGACCGATGATCCTTTTGTTTTCACGCCTTAATATTCATTTTTTTCCCCTGTGGCTCTGTTAGTTTGTTTTTGTCATAACTAAATTCTTGTGCTTTGTTTGTTCCATTTATTTTAATATAATCCGCTTAATTTGTGCCATCAACTAAAGAACCTGAGTTTCTTTTAGTTACTCCTATGCAAAGTTATTATGCGCCACATAGTACGTACCAGTTTGTATTACCTAAAGTACTTGATCAAATGAATTTTGTGGGACTTCTGTTTTTGTATTGTGTATTGAAAAAAAATCCAAAGAGAAAATCTAACAAAGGAAAATGTATTTACAGAATCATTACAGATTAATTTAAAAATTTAGAACATACAATTGAGGGCTTAAACTGGCATCCGTTATACACTAAAAATTCCTTTTAGCTTCCAGTATTCTTGTTTTCATTGGAATAAAAATACCATTGTTCTTAATTGTGCAAAACTCTCAGTGAAAGTAATGGTATTTTGCTCAATTAAGGTCTTCTAAATTTAGGCCATCTTTATTAAGGCCTGTTAGGTGTATTTGTTTGTTTCGAAAAGAGGATTGAAATTAGATAAACTTTCAATAAAATCAGTTTCATGTACAGTTTATTTTGTTTCAGTAAATATTGGGCTTGAAATTCAAGATTTTCCCAAGATATGAATAAATATACACTGGTACATATTTTGTATAGCAAGTAATAACATTTTTATCAAATACATCCAATTTTGTGAAAAACTTAATCACTTACTTTATTTAAATTGTTTGTTTATTTTTTGGACTGCAGTGTTCAGTAAATACACACGGTGTAAATAAACATACACTATGTAAACAAATTAATGCAAACATGAGCATTTAAATAAGGTATTCTGAGTATAACTATTCCTTTTCCATCTTTGCTAGTTATGAAAAAAATACAGAAATGCAGAAAAATGGAAAAGAAAGAAAGAAAAATGACACAAAATAGCATTTGTTTCTACATGGTGTATCTGATAAAATAGCAGCAAATAATTATAAAATACCTTTCCTGGCTTTATATTTTCCTTGTTTTTCTTCTTGTCATTAACATGCTGCTCCTTAATCTTTTCCTTGTTATATTTGTGATTTGTATGTTTCCGTAACTATACTGAGTGTTAGAGCACTAATTGCATTTCTTCTAAGCATTTTCCTTTTGTCCACCCAATTTAAAAACAAATGTATGCAACTGCCAGTATTTTGTACATTTCCCCCAAAAAAAGTTCTTTACATTTCTTCAACATCACTAATCCCATGGATATTTTAAGTTCTCCTAGTTTATTTTCTCCATCTTTATTTTATCAGTTTTCTTTTCATATTTTACTTTTTGTTTACCTTAGATTTCCACTTTTTATTTTGTGTAATTCAGTGCTTCTAGTAGACAGGTCAAAATTTAGACAACTTTTCATTTTTGATGATTAATGTATATAGAACAAATTTCATCATTATTTGTAGGTGGAACCATCCACTTTCTAGAAACTTTTTATAGCAATATGAACTCTGCTGTGACATTTGTTATTTTGGTGGGTTAAAGGTTAATTAAAATGAGAAAAATTTAAAGTCAGTCCAACCCTCTCAATTTTTGCATCTCTTGTTTTCTTTTTTCTTTTGCTAGCAGTTCCGTATTTTTCATTGCTACTCTCTTTTATCTATTTTTTTCACATTTTCCTTCTTTTAAGCATCATTTGTTGTGTCTTCCCTTTATTTCAAAAACAACTAGCATAATGTGTTCCCCTCTGTCCCTTGAATACAGGATTGGATGCCACTACTCCAACCAGTTCACATGAGCTTACTATTCCAAATGATGTAAGTGGATGAAGAGTCTGTCTTTGTTTCTCTTTTTCACTAGTGCAGCTGTTGGTGGAATACCTCATTTTGTGTCAATCAGCACAGTCTACAGGGCATAGCTTTATTTTGGTAATAAACTATTATATCTGTATTACAGAATATGAGAGCTCAGGGCAAGAGGGCTAAAAATTACTGTTTAAGCTAGGGTCAGTACTAGAATGAGTTTTGGCTTTGTAAGGAATTTATACATCTGAGGAGAGTTAGTAGAATAGTGGTATTAAAATAAGTAAAGTGAGATTCTATGGCTCAGTTGAATTAGAAGGACTGAGACACAGAGCATTTCACCAGTGGTCACCTGGTCCAGTAATGCCAGATTGTTGTTTTTGGTGCTCTAGGTGGTATTAGTAACTAAGGAATAGAAGTTTTCATCACAGGTGGCACACACATTGACAGTCCCAGCAAAAATCCCAAGAACTGAATGGACTTGGAAAACAACTTCCATATTCTAATGGAAGTTCCTCCAGTTTATGATTGGAACAAATGCTAATTTGGGGAAACTACATTGTAGCTCTGTGTATCATATTGTTCTGTGCTAGTCATGACTTGAGTCACCAAGGTTGTCAATTCATGAGCACAACATGTACTTAAGATATATAAAAGTACAATGTAAACAACATTGCTATTAGAAAGAGGGGTTGAAAACTGGAGCAACACTCCAACTCTATGAATTCCAAACTGAATGTGACTAGACTAACCAGCCCTAACCTGCAACAGTCCTTCCCCTACACTACAAGGTGCTGGCACTTTAGATATCCACTTAAACATTTCCAATTGATTCATTTCTTGTCATAGGAAAAAAAACTTATTCTTCTTTCCATCAGCTATAGGTCTTATCAACTTTCATTTTAAATGAATGACACAGAAAATTGAAGATATCCCCTCCAGTTTTTTTTTTAAAAAGGTTTCGGGCATGAATGGGATCATAAATAACTATAATATTACTTACAAGATACTTATGACATCATACAAACCCTGTTAATCTCAGTGGCAGTGCTTGATAGAAAAAAGAGACAAAAGCTAATCAGAGTGAAAAGGAAAAAGAAGTCTCCTATCCCAAGTGCCTGAGATTTGGTAAGCTTTGCATTAGTAGGAGTGCACCTGCTAAATATGTTTCATCATCTAACTTATTGTTTGTTATCCTTACAGTGCAGGTTTGGGGAAACTCACTGCCAAATTCTACTCTTGTTCACAGCATGGTAAATCCAGAGTAACTCCATTTACTTGAGTAGAGTCTATCTGGAGAGCTGCCGATGAATGCTAGAGCATGCTTTGACCCTATATCCCTTTTGCCCCATAGAGAATCTCCTCCTAGCCTTCCTAGCTTAATCAGTTGAAACACACTGATTCAGCCCTAATCTTTTACATGCAAATGTGCATCCCTTCATTATTTGAAAAATCCTCCTGCTGTCACAAATTTTTCAAGCTATAGTAAAACAAGCCTGCCTATGTAAGGTATAAATCAAGCCCATGGTAGCTTAAATCAAGCCTAGTCTTACCAATACATTTTCAAAAGATATCCTGAGACTGAAATGAATTAGGCATAGAAATAGCCTGCAGGAACTCTGCAGGTGAGGAAAATGGAAAAATATTTTGGGTTGGTTCCATGTATTAAGTGTGTGTGGAGCATTGGAAGTTTTACAGTTTTGAGGGGATTCTCATGATAAAATGCAGGCAGCTCAGGAATTTTGGCTGTTTTTGTTTCTGATAGCCAAAGCAGCTGACTGCTATACAGAAGGGTGTATGCTGTGGGTGGACAGAGCCCTGGTCACAACTGACCAGAGCACCTAGGGCTGATGGAAAGGAGGGACAATTGTTCCAGGCCCTGAGCTTGAGGTGGGAGGGAGCCTAATGTCTGTGTAAACAATTGGGAAACACAATGTACCAGGGCCCCAAATTTCTCTCAGTGGGCCTAGAGCCATACCCATTCCAAGCTCACTAAGTTTCATTCCCTTACCACCAAGCCCCCTCCCTTGCCTGTTGGAGACAGGGAAAGGCTTCCTGAAGGGTTTTTGTGGGAGTGGAGGGCCGTCAGGCACCTTCTGAGCAGCAGTGGGGGAGACCTTCTGAAGTAGAGCAGAATATTGCTCACACAAGCCTCACACTAAGATGGATAATGGAAATTCCTAGTGACTGCAACCTTCCTGGCCCTGCCTCAACATCCTACTATCTCCATGGAGGGACAGATGTAGGAGTGGGTTGAGTCCTGCCCCCGTTGCTTGTGACTAGAGAGAATTGCACCCACAGTAGGTCCCTTCAGTGTGAGTGGAAGGGATGATCTGGCCCTTGGTAATTAAAGTCTGTCCACTTTTAGCTCATCCATCAAAATCGATTTTTGTTGGTGTTGTCTAAATTACTAGCAAAAAGTCTCTTACTTTGAGTTCATTATACATTTGGTGACTAGCACATCCCTGGAGAGGCCACGCTTGTAACAATAAGAAAAAAGCTGAGTCCTCCCTAAAAAAATAAAATGTCAGCTTCAATAATTTTGCTGTTGCCTCTGCTTCAGCTTAGCAATACTGATTATTGCCCCAAACAGGAATTTGGGGTTGAGATTTGTCATCTTGACAAGTAGCCAAGGTAATTAATTGATTTTTTTGTAAGGTGTTAGAGAACCTGCATGCTTGCAGCATGGGTCATTCTGAAATAGTTTCTAAGCAATGCATCCAGTTAGCTTTCTGCTTCCCTTTCCATGCTGCACCTTTATCCTATGCTGCCTTTTTTCTCTGGGATTGTCTTAAACAGTTAGCTCTCAGAAGGGCAGAGTATGTATCAGTGAAGGCACACTACGCTGGGCATTATTCTCTTCTTACACCGGTGTTAATGAGGAGTAATTATTTTTATGTTAAGGGGTCTCGTTCTCTACTGTTTTGCACAGAGATAAATGACTCCTCAAGATGCAAAGTGAATGTAACATGCTGATGAAAATGAGATGAGAATAGACACAATTGTACTTATACATGTTCTTGAGTTACCAAAGAACAACAGGACATTATTTAAATAAACATAAACGCAGAAGGTCAAGTCGGAATTTTTACTCAGTCCTTGATCAGACATATTCACTCTGATTCAAGTGCAGTAGAAAGTTGCCTAAGCAACTTACAATTACAAATTAGCAAATACAAACTAGATAAAGACTTTAGAGTTTGGCCCAAGGAAAAAACAGTCACTGTTTACAGGTTGCATTTGTTTGTGTTGTAAATTATACTTATTCTTTCTGCCGTAATTATGTTGTAGCAGAGATAAAAATAATTTATCTGTTATTAGTGGTTACTACAGCTCAGATCTTGCAGCTTTTCACGTCTCCCAGTGATAACTGCAGCTAACTAACAATAAAGAAACTGATTGATACATTTTAGATGATCTGGAGCTTTTCTAAGGTCAGTGGAATTGTTCCCAAGTATAGAGAATTGCATTAATCCAACCTGTAAATCGCAAAGGCATGGATCACTCTGATCTTGTTATTGTTTCACAATTAGGGGACCTAGCCTTCTTCCAGACACAGATGAAAGAAAACATTTTTGGAACTAATAGCTATTTTAGGGTACGTCTACACAGCAGTGTTATTTTGGAATAAGCAGCAGTTATTGTGACATAATGTCAAAGAGCGCTCTTTCTCAGACTTCCTGCTATGTAGACAATGCCAAAAGCCGAAATAAGCTAGTTCAACTTAAGCTACACAATTGACATAGTTCAAGTTGCATAGCTTTTTTCGGCTTTAGCCCTGCTGTGTAGATGTACCCTGAGTGTCCACAAATATTGAAGAGTCCAAAAGAACTCCTGGGCTACAATGTGTTTTGATTATCTGAGGTCACCAATAATGGAGAATGATGGGTTTTTCTTCAAAATATTTCCTTCAATCCGCCAGTATTACCTCTGTTGGGTTGCATTTAGTGTCAGCCAGCTGTTTCCTTTCACTTTCTGGGATCCTCTTCAGCTTTCTAGACTTATATTATAAGGACAAAAATGTGTCATGTTCATCTTGGAATAGAATGGTGGAATAGTGATAGTGGGGGGAATGAAGAAGGTGGTGAAAGTGGGGTATAATGGAGCTGGCACTGCAAAAAAAAAAAAGTCATCGAGATAAAAATCATCTTTACCTTAAAACCCCCCCACAAAAACCAGCAAAACCTTTAAAAAAATGCTGCAGATCTGATAAATGATTTTGATAAATATAAATAGGCATGTAAATCCATCTGTATTGGCAATAACAACCCAATGGGCCAGACTTCTGTATTCTAGGGGAATAATGGCTCCTTCCTTTTAAATAACTAATTGGGAAGCTTGTCACATAAGCAGTATGAAGGTGTCTTTCCATAAAAAATCAACACCATCTCCACAAAAGACACTGGAATAGTGTGTGGTCTTTCAATTCCATAGCTGTTGTTCTTGGTTGAAAAATACTTAAGAGTATTAAGAAGAAATATTAGATCCACTGGGTCTTACTCAGGCAAAACTTCAACTGATTCCCTGCAGAATTGAGCATATGTAAACGGGGTGCTGAAACACAACAAATATATCCCCTAGGGAAACAATAGGTCCAATCTAAGAACCTAGGCATTGTCTGAATGTCCACAATTAACCTCTGAATGATCCTGATTCAGGAAAACCCTATTCAGCAAAGGCACTGATGCGCACTTTTAATCTTAATTTAAAAGTTAAATGTGTTTAAGTGCTGTTCTGAATTGGAATTTGTGACTTTAGTTATATTAAAGGCCTTAAAAGGTGAATATGAGGCTTAAAGGAAATAATTTATTACCTCCAATGTTTTATGAGCTGTAATAAAAATATTGGTACACATCCTCAAGCAGTGTAAATTGGAATAGTTCTATTGAAGTCACTGAATTATGCCAGTTTGCAGCAAAAGCTGTTTGAAAAGCTGGCCCAGTAAATCTAATTTAATTTAATTTGATACTGAGCGCCATAAATGTGGTAGAAATGTGTGCTCAGTATGGTAATATGTAATTAACCAGATATTTTTACTTGGGTATCATTTTTCAAAAATCACTACTGCTTAATAAGTATTTTGCTACCTTGTCTTTTGGTATATTCTTGCATTACATCGTGGCCTGATTCACTCCCCCTTGAACCAAAAGTGAAATTGTTCTTTACTCCACACTTCGGCTACATCTAAACTAAGAGTCTCTTCCACAAGAGAAAATGCAAATGGAGTGCTCATTTGCATATGTTGTGCTCTCATTTGCATTTTCTCCTCTGATCCCTTTTGCGCAAAAAAGCGCTGTGTAGACAGCGCCTTTTTGCACAAAACCCCCCTTTTTTTGTGCAAGAGCCGTTCTTCCTCATTTTTTCTTCCTCATCCAAGGAGGAAATGCAAATGAGAGCATGACATATGCAAATGAGCACTCCATTTGCATTTCCTCTTGTGGAAGAGGCTCATAGTTTAGACATAGCCTTACACCCTGTTAAAATAAGTTTAAAAATCTATGGGAAGGTCAAAGAAGCCCAGTTTGTAATATCCCTTGGATAATCAATGGGACCAACTCAACCTCCCGTCCCACTTCTGGCCCCCTCCCCTTACCCATCCTTAGTCTTGCTCCACTCCACCTTTTTCTGCCCTCACCCTGCCTCCACTCTGCCTCTTCTTTCCCCGAGCCTTACCCCACCATGCCTCTTTCTAGGCCCTCCCTTTTTATGGCAGTGGGGGGCACTGGGAGAGAGGAGAGGAGTAGATCAGCAGGGCTCTCAGCAGGCCTCTCAGCAGGCAAGAGGTGCTGGGGGTAAGCGTGGTCTTGGTGCCAGTGAATGGGGACCACTTGTGGAACAAGTCACTATTCAGTGTGAGAAAAGATATGAAAATTTGAGTAAGATGCTAATGTCAACACTAGTAAAGGGGGGTGAGGCAGGCCAACCCCTTTCTAAAGCCTTGTACTTTCAAGTAAGGTGTTGCACATTCTGTTTTTCATTGGGGGTGTAGGTCTGCACAGAAATGACAATGGCAGTGTTGCTGTCTTCAAAATTTATCCTACCAATTTTCTTTATATCTGTTTATGAAGTCTATGAAATCACTGTGAGCCAGATTGTGCCTTACCCTTGAGAAGAGAGAGATGTTAAATATTACTATTGCTTTTTAACAAGCTGAGTCATTAAGCATCTTGTCCAAGAGTTCTTAAATAAGTCAGTGAGGGAGCTGTGATCAGAGCTCCGAGATCGTGACTTCTGCTAGACTATACTGTCCCTCATGCAGCCCCTCTTCCAAATAAAAAACCCTAAATCCCTCTGTGGCAGCCCTTCCGAGCAGTATAATGAGGCAATGAACATATGCAACAGAGGAAAGAAGCAGAAGGAATAAAAGATATTGAAAACAGTGAGAGAGAAATTAAACTAAATATTTATGAGAACCAGTTAGACTGATGTATATCCAGAGTAGAACTGACAGTAAAACTTGGTCTACGATGATCTCTTCAAAAGAGACTAACGTGTTTGGAAGCCAACTGCAGTATATTGGGAATATCAGACATATCCAATATAACATGTAACAAACAATTCCACAGATACACAATAAACCAATTCCTAAACTTCCTTTATATTTAAATGGAGCATTGGCTCCGTGTATTGGTAATAGGAGATGTTTTTTCACTCTTGGCCAATAGTTCAAATTGAATGATAGTTCTTACCATCTGGCAGTTGTTCGGTGGCCATTATTAAGTAGGGTTGCCAACTTTCCTGACCTGACGCCATTGCTGAAAATGGCATCTGATCTGGGAGAGTTGGCAACCCTATTATTACATAAGTTTCTGGTCTCAGTTTTGCATCCTAGGCAAAGGTTGCAGCTACGGTGGCCATCTTTGTTGGCAATCTCAATAGATAGGGGCACGAATTCAGCAGGCTAAGCCTGCACTACTCTTTTGCCCTTTAGGGGGCTCTCTCCCAGCCAGTGGGGATAATTGACAAGGTAGTGTTGGAAAGCTTGAGTCGACAACCAATCCCTGTACTGGGGAGAAGCAGAAAACTGCCTTCTCAGTCCCTTTTGCTAGAGTAACACCACAGGCAGAAATGAACCTGGGACCTCTGGAGCTTAGTGCATGAGTCTCTACCATTTGAGTTAAAAGGCAGCTGGCTCTCAGCTAAGGCTGTAGAGCAAACTCATTCTTCTTCTTTCTCTGTAAGTAGTCAAAGTGCCACTGCATGGGACAGCGAACCACACCCAGTAGGTGTGTGGGTTACACTAACATAGTTACAAATGGAACCCAGTTGTATCTAGAAATGAAATATTCTGAAACCTGCCAGACATTCTCCACTGTGACAATTCAGTACAGAGCTTGTCATGAGCTACAGACTAAATGTCTGGCTTTGCCCTGTGCTACATAAACAGAATGAAGCAGTGCGGGACACAACGGACCAAACAAGCAAAAAAGTACTACAGAGAACCATATTTTAAAATGTAATCAGCATATGGTCTCTTTGGGTGTGATGGATAGTCTTTGCTAACAACCACTGCCTATGTGCTCAACACTATGCAAACATGAAAAAAGACACAGGGGCCTGAATCTGAACTCTCATGGTGTAAATCAGAAGTAACTGCACTGTCGTTGATAGAGTTAAATTGGTGTGAGCTAATAGTCAGTCCTCATGGTCCCATCCTTAGGAGTTTATGGTCCTGGCTTGATCCTGCTCCCATTGATGTCATAGGAATTTTGCCATGGATTTGGACAGACAGTTAAGTAATAATGGGTTCATGCCTCTTCTCTGATTTACACCAGTATAAATATGTGGTTTCTGATGGATTCACTCCTGCTTTACAGTATTGTAAAGCAGAGGAGAATCAGACCCATGATACATTGCAAGACCAGATGAAAGTCAGTCTCAAAGCAGTTCCAATGGTCCTGCCAAAGAAAAATGTTATACTACTGTACTCCTTCCCTAAATCTATCTGCTGAGACCTTCCAGAAGCAGCCAACCTATAACTGAACACACAACACTTCATACAGATCCCACATCTGTTGCAAGGGAACCAGTGGGACCAAGTATCACAGAATCTGTCAAATCCTGCTGTGCAATGATCTACAAAATAACAGCGATGGCTTCTCCTGTGTGGGCCAGTCAGTAGCATTAGGGAGCTTTGTCTTGAACAGAGAGCATCACTTTGTATATCATTTCATATAACTGCTTCTCAGACGGAGAGAGGCAGAAATGATCTTATTTATTTTATGCAAAGGGCTTGGCTCACCACTGTGTCACTTCAGATTTACACTAGTATAATAACACCATCAAAATGATTTGAGGAGGAGAGGCAGTCTCTCCGATCACCTTATCCCAAAACATATAAACTATATAGATTAAAACCAACCCCTAGAATTCCCAGAAGTGTATGAGCAGTTCACAGAGATCATACATGCCAATGCTACAGTGATGCACCCCATATAAATACTTAAGAAAGATCAATCCCATAGCCGCAATATAATGTGCTTCTAAGGGACAGCCATATTCTCAGCTAGCTTGAAGCCTTGTCTCCATTTACTGGGAGATCAATGCTGCGGAGATCCATCTCCGGAGAGTTGATTTAGTGGGTCTAGTAAGGACCCACTAAATCAACCACTGATCATGCCCATCAATTCTGGTCATGAGGAGTAAAGGAAGCCAATGGGAGAGTTTCTCTCATTGACCTCCCACCGTGGGGACACCGCAAAAATTGAATCTCAGGTACATGAACTCCTGCTACGCTATTCATATTGTTGGAGTTGTGTATCTTAGTTTGACTTAGCCCTGGATTGCTGTAATGCACCCTGCATGGAGCAACACGACTGCAATCAATCAAACAGGCAGGACAGATCTACACTAGGGGGCAAAGGTGACAAAGGATAAGAGTGGGAAGTGCCACACAGGAATTAAAAGGTTACCCTCTTCTTGCCAAACACAAATTAAAATGTGTTCTTGGCCACCATCTCTCCTTGGGTATCAAGGAGCAGCCCTGGATCTACTAATATGCTTAAACTGTTCCTCTGGGTCATGGCATTGTGTAAAGTGCCATCAGCTCTTCTGGATGCCTCCACCAACATTATCTCTAATTTATCTGGACTGAGTCACAATCATCTAAACCCTGACTCATTTAGGCACAAGGATATTGGTTCTTTGGGTGCCTTTGGCCTATTGAATACATCACAACTAATGTCCCTTTCCAAGTGGTCTCATGAATATATTGAACAAGGGAGGATTAAAAAAAGAGGGTAGCTGCCCTCATGCATGGTGGCTGAGTCCTTGTAGAGCTACTCCAACACAGCTCCACTGCTTTGATAGGCCACATACACTTCAATGAAACCTCTTGACCAATAGTAGTAAACAGTAGTGATGGGAGCTAGTTGGAATTTTTCTAAATGTTAACAAAAATCTGAGTTTTTACACACATTTTTACTGTGTTTTGACTACTGACAGATTTAAAAGTATTTTTAGCACCAGCTATGCCTAGGACATGATCAAATATAGCAGCCAGTGCCATACTCAGTCCTGCAGATTGGTTGACCAGGGTTAAGGAAATCTGAGGACTCAAGGAACAACCAAAGTTGCCTCACTGATCCTTTTTTAAACAAGAAAAATTCCCTAAAATTAACACACAAAAGTGGAAACATTCCCTCAGAACTAATGGTAGGATGGGAAATCACCTACATTTTGTTGACTCATCCTTCCCAACCGTATTTATCTCGTTTTGACCTTCTGGTGTCAGTGTACGTAGCCTATGAACTCTCTGGGGCAGGGACTGTGTTTTTTGTGATTTATCTGTTCAGTGCCTAGCAAAATGGGGCCCTAATCCTGGAATTGGCGTTCCTAGATCTTGTGCTAATATAAATAGATAATACCAGTACTAATACTTTTATGCCACCTGTCTCCCTCCTCCCCCCTCCCCCTCCCAAAAAAAAGCTTACTTCTTTGTACATTCCCCTTTCACCCAGCTGGAACCATCTCCACCAACAACAGTTCTATAGTGGCATCCATTCATACAGTCATAGGCTTCACATTCTATCAGCTCATGGACGGTGCTGAGTTCCGCAGCCATCAGTTTTACATTTAATAACATGAGGCAAAGGACCAGCTCTCAGTTCCCCATCAGTGATAAAACCAAAGCAACCAAAATTAAACATTTCAGTCTTAACTTCCAGATTGGTGCTCCTTGTTTCTCCACCCTGCTCACTGCAGTAGGCAATAAGCTGGAGCCATTCCCAGGCAACCATCTTCTGCCCATGTTCCCCAAAGGCAGCAGCATTGGCCACTGATTTTTATTAAACATTATACATTTTTGCACACAGTGCCAAAAAATTGTAGCTCACCAAAAACGTTCAAATAGACTTTGACACAACGTACAGCTTATTTTGCCAGTTGACTTTTAGACTATAAGGCCAAGAAAGGACCATCCTGAACATTTAGTCTGACCTCCTGTACATCGCAGGGCACCAAACTACCTCCCACTCCCTCCTGTAATAGACCTAATACAATTTTACTGAAGGATAAAATGGAACATAAGGACACATGCAGAATGCTGACTTACGTTTCACACATAAAATGAAGCTATTTGTTTCTCTAAATCAAGGTGGGGAACAAGCTTTCCTCTAAGCGGTGTGCCCATGTGAGTGTGCAGCCCTTTTCTGAGCACCGCACAGAGAGTCAGAACTCCCCACGCAGGAGTTCTGATCAGCTGAGGAAGGGGGGTGCGGGACACTTGCCCTCTCGGAGGAGTAGAAGCAGTAGCAGCTGCTGCTACTGCCTGCTATAAATGGAGAAGCTGGCTGCAGCCTCTACTCCAGGGCTGGACAAAAGATGATCTGCGGGCTGGATCCGGCCACAAGAGCCTCAGCGAGCTCCTGGCTACTCTACACCTGCCTCTTTCTGAATGCTGAGAGCCTGGAGGGAGGGGAAACACGCTCCTCATGCTGCCTCCACCCGCAGTAGCTCCCATTGGCTGGTTTTGACCAACAGCGGCTGCCTGCTTGCAGGACAGGCAGCATGTGAAATGCCCCTCTTCCCTCATCTCCCAAGCTTACAGCATTCAGTTCAGAGCAATAAACATGGGCTCCTGCAGCTCCCATGAGCACGTACAGGGGCTGGAAGGTAGGGACACTGGCTAAGGAATCTGCTGGGCTGCTGGCTGGGAACCAGGTAAGGTCTCCCAGCCAGAGCTTGTCTCTGGCACCCCAGCCCCTCCTCCCTCCCCCAACCCTCTGCCCCCCTTCTGCCTCATGTAAGCCAAACCTTCTGCATCCCTGCTCCAGCCCCATATACCTTCCCAGACACTGCATCCCCTCCTAGACACGTCCTCAGGTCACAACCCTGTCTCAGACCTTGCACTCCAATCTGCTGTCTCTGGTCACAGTCCAAATCCCTGCAGCCCCTCCTGCACTTCCGCCCCAGGTCACACTCCCCTCCCAGGCCCTGAACTCCCTACTTCACCCAAACTCCTTCCCAGATCCCACACCCCAGTCCCTTACCTCAAGCTCCCTTCTGCACCCAACCTCCATCCAAGACCCTGCAGCTCCTCCATTAATATAATGGAAGAGTGTGGCCCTTGACCACTTACCAAATTCTTGGAGTGGCTCCAAGAATGGCTTAAGATACAAAAGAAAAAGATCCTTTTAAAAGAATTTTTGGGAGTGTTGCAGATATCTAAAACTCTGATCTTAATGATTTTTTAAAAATCCTGTTGCTAATTAATACATGATAACTGTATTGTATTAAGGCCAGATCTTTGCTATCTTGTGCTATCTGGTTAAGTGCCATTGTCTTTTATGGAGCACAGTCTCTTTAGAGGAGGACAGAATTTGGTCAGTAAAGAATCTGGTCAGTTATGTTGCATCTCTTGATATTTTCAATGAAAATTCAAACTTATCTCTACTTCGTACTCTGAAGCACTACAATGTGTCGGTATTTGCTAACACACTGGATGGCTAAATTTCCTATGATACTGAGATCATACATAACCAACTACAAAATGATACTGCATTAAATATATCAGAGGGGTAGCCGTGTTAGTCTGAATCTGGAGAAGCGGCGAGGGGT
>CM057846.1:137909758-137914758 GCA_030068395.1 Apalone spinifera
AAACACTTCGGTTAGTCTATAAGGTGCCACAGGACCCCTCGCCGCTTCTGCATTAAATATAGACACTTGACCAATGAGCCCATAGCCCTGGTAGGTATTCGTTCCAAACAGCACCACAAAAATCTTTTGTTTTGATATTGAGAAATGTTAGTAACCACATTTTGGTCAACATGACATGTTTCAGTTCAGTGGTTTTTGCTCACATCTGTAGCACTAATTTCAGTCTTTGTCCCATTCCAGTTAATAGGCTGCATCATTGGCAGACAAGGCAGTAAGATAAATGAAATCAGGCAGATGTCAGGAGCGCAGATCAAGATTGCTAATGCCACAGAAGGCTCAGCAGAACGACAAGTTACAATCACAGGATCCCCGGCCAACATCAGCTTAGCACAGTACCTCATTAATGCAAGGTAAGTTAGACCGAGCCATCTTGTAGAAGCATATCACTTACAAAGCTGTTTTCCAAAAAATGTCTGCCCATGATAAAGACAGAAAGTTGCTGTGCAGGGTCCATTTTGCATAGTGTTGTTGAGTCCTACCTATTTGTAGATCTTGTACTGTTAGAGCCTGTTTCTTGGTGGTTTAATCTGACACCATTTCGGTTACACTGAATCGTAAGAGCTCAAAATCTCAACGTTCACAGTTACATCCATCTAGCCTATGAGCTGGATACAGACAATGATCCTGTCATAAATTCATTGGCAGATAAAATTTTTCATGGGCTAAACTAATAGTAATGCAGAATTGTCCTAAATCGTAGAAGCAGATTGCAAAACAAATTTTGATTTACTAGCTGGAAATTGCTTCTCAAGGCTGCTATTAAAGGGACATTTGGTTGCTAAAGCAACCTGGGATTTATTTTTTCATAGATAGCACCACAAATCTGTAAAACGCACAACTTCATCAGACTAAGCGAGAATCTCTTTTTCGCCACTTTTCAGCTCCAGTGTTAATGGAAACACTGGTTGTTTCATTAGCCCTTTAGTCAGAGGCATAAGCAGTCTCAATCTGTCTTGGATTATTTAGGAAAAGATAGACGTTGATAGCAAATAAAGTGCTACTTTTATATTATCCCTAGAAGAAAGTACAGTGGATATACCCCTGTCATAAATCTACTGATATATACTGCACTGAGGCACTATGGAGGAAGATTAGTAGCTATACGTTGTGCAATTTAAAAAAAAATACTGTGCCATTTCAAAAGTCAAGCTACTTTCTTCAATGTACTTGCTATTAAAGTAATAGAAAGTGTGTCAAATAGTATAATCTTGTTTATGTTGTGGATTGCAGTCTTATCAAATTTAGAATAATCTGTCAATGTAGCCAAAGTACCTCTCTTCCAATTTAATTTGATCCATAACTACAAAGGCATGTAGATTCCATGAATGAAGGAAAAGAAGATTTGCAATATATTTATGTAGCCTTCCATTACAGGAAACAAAATACTACCTTTTGTTAGCTTTGCATTATTTGAAACTAGCTTGCTAGGGGTCAGTGTACTGTTATACAGCATCATGAAGCTTCAGCACTAGCTGTTTCCAGGATCCAAAGACAACATACAGTTCTTGTACTTTACATTCTTTATAGCAAATATAAGTCACTTCCTTAAGCCCTGTAATCAAATAAAAATGTGTTCCCTCCTTTAACCCTTAAGGATATGTTCTTCTCTTGGTGTTCAGGGATTCCCCACACATCGAGACGAGAATAGACCCCTTCACTTTTAGTTGCACAAACACCATATGGCCTGCATCTGGATTGCAGAAGATAACAATTTAAGATCTTGAAGACAGCTAAAGCATGCAAATAAAATAATGCAAGTTATTAATGAAGTGATTAATGAAGTGAGCTGGTCACCAGAGACAGAAACTCTAGTGAACAAACCTCTTATTGACTCACTTAGACAAGCCTGTGAACTCTCACAGCTGTTTATTGCTGTCTAATGGCTCTTTTCTTGGAATGGGACATTTAAAAGATCTTTTAACACACTTTTTGCAAAGAAGAAAACTGCTTGAGCAATCATATTCCATGGATGCTATATACCCTGTGAAAGTAGGAACAAAATAGTATGTTCTTCCTGTTGAATTTCTAGTTAGAAAGTGTTTGTTACTATCAGATACAATAAACCATTATATATTATGTACCATATGTTGGAAATGTATTTAGATAAAATGACTTCATTTGTCAATGAAGAGTCTTAAAACAATGTATAATAAATTAAGCTCTCAAGTATCATAGGTAATTAAGGTGGCCTTTTCATTAAAAAAAAAAAGCTATGCTATGTGACCAATTTTTTTTGCTAAAAGATATAACGAGGAGAGAGGAATTCTGTTAACATAGGTGCCAACGCAGCCACAGAACTCGTGGGCAGTCAAGGATTGAATGGGCCATGGAAATTGAATAACTTCAGAACAACAAGCTGGTTGCTTACACACCGTGGCAAGGCCATGGGAGGGAAATTTAGAGTGCTGCGGCCCATGTTGGACCTATTCTGTGGATACATGGAGCTGGCTTCAAAGGTTGTAACTCCAAAATTTTATATGAGTCCTACATGCTCTTTATTTAAAAAAATATTTATTTATAATTTTTTATTAAACATGAAAAGCAGATGTGAAATAAATCGTTATTGGAGAGAGTTGAGTACAATAGCGAAGTACTAACTCACCAAGATACCCACTGGTACACAAAAAATAGTCAATGTAACCCAAGGCAAAGGGCTATCAAGTTTTCCCAATAATCCTGGGTCTACCTTTTCTTTCAGTTCAGGGACTTACCTGTGGGACTGACATCACACTGCAGACCAACCAGTTCCGACTAGTGCTGGAATGTCATTCCCATTGCTTTCGTTTCCAGGGACATTACTTCTAGGAATTACAATACATAGGTTAAGGTTTGACAGTAGCATGAGTTTTAATTGAATATCAGTTCTTTTGAAGTACCTGAACTATTTCTAGTCAGTTTTGTCTTCTTTAAAATAATTTATCAAGACAATTAAATTGCAGTATCATGTTGAATATGTGCATGAGAACATATAAATGAGGTTAGATTTAAGATGGTATGGTCTATATATAGAGAGCTCTACAGACCTTAGTTTTGTCTGGCCAACCTTATTTGTACCTCTGAAATATGCTCCATCTTAGTTATGTGCATGAGGAATGCTTTATTTCCTGTGTAGTCTCTTGTCTCGTAACTGGTCTCCAGCCTGAACCATATAACCTCAGGTTAAGGACTTAGGAAATAAGATTCCACTGCAATGATTAGATCCTTGTTATCAAATTATTATCTTAAAATTCTTACAAAAATGAAGTGTACCACAATTTAAGTTTAAATCGTATAATGCATTACTTCTTTGAGTTATAAATGAATTTCAGCTAATGCTGCTTTCTTATTCTTGTTGAAGAGTAGCTTTTTGAAGATATTCTTACTCTCTTCTAAGGGCCTACCCTTATATTCCTTAACCACACAAGCAATCTACTGATTCCACAGAACACAGGCTGTAGCCTTCAGTGTGTTTGTTTATAAAATAAACCTCTTCTCTCAAAACTGACTCTGTAAAACTGGCTCCAGGTGTGTCTTGCATCATTGGCTTCCATATTAAATTTGATCCGTTCACATGTAAACAGTTGGGTTTCAAAAGCCTTGTTGAGTTTGTAGTTACCAAAATCAAGTTGGATTCCATCTATTTTATGCGTCATCATCACCATCGCTACGAGTGGAGATCTGGTAAAGCAAGCCAAATGAGACCCTTAGTTATGCCTGTGCAATGCAGCACATTGTTTGGAAACAGTGAGGGTGCACAGGTGTAATTGAGACCATAATTTTGGCCTGAAGAATCTTTGCCAGCCATGATGATACATGAAAAGGTGTTTTCAGTCCTCAGGCTGAACTTTCTGCATTTGCAGCTAGAAAAATCCAATCTCCAGATCAAACTGCTTCAGTTGGCAAGTAAGGAGTCACCAAGAGAGAAGAAATAATGAACCCTCATTTTTACACACCCCTCTGAGTAAAACTGATTTGCAAATATAAAAGCCAATTATATACAGATAATTTTACAAAACATGCAACCCCCTCTTTCTCACCAACCTGAGAAGCCCTGTAGTCAACTCTAAATTTCAGGGACAGGCATTTCTAATACAAATTATATAGTTTAATATGTCAGATGGCTTGTTTGCTGTACAAAGTTATTAATATTGTGTTTCTCCGGAGACTAGTTTTGACTGCAGGCTAGAAAAAGCAGTGTTGTTCAGAGGGAATGGGTGAGCCTTGTGGAGGTAGAGGTTAAGACAACCAAAGTTTTCTGTTTCACAAACAGGCCTGTTATTTCATGTACTTTAAACCTTTCTGAATACAGCTCAGAGCTTCTGACTCCTTGACAAAAGTGTTGGTGTTAAAATCTGAAGAACCCACTTCCTTGTGGAAAGGGAGGTGAAGTATTGAGATCATCCCACCAGATATCCAAACAAGCCCAGTGCTCCCTCACACGTACCTTTAGTGGCTGTTCTGGGGGTATCATCCCCAAACACCAGCACCTTTGTCATCTTCAAAGGATGGGCTCATTTGCTGTCTGGGAGCAGCACCGAAAACAAACAGAGAGTCTTTTGGTGCTTGCCTAACTCCATTCAATAACGGAGCAGGCGATGGTCTTCCAAGTCACTTGAAGCTGCATGGAGCCCCCCTGGGCTAAAGAAAGACACTACTTGCATTCTTGTTAGCCCTGCTCAGAGGTGAAATTTCCCCCCTCTTGACAGAGTCCTGGGTGAGTTCTCCTTAATCCTATGCAATATGGATGTGTCTGTCCTATCATGCTTATATGAACAGGGCAGCAGGGCTAGGAATGTTCCCCAGTTTGCTGCAGGATGATGACAAATTGCCAGGCCTCTGCCAAAATCCCCCTCTCCCTTCTTTGTGGAGTGGGTATCATTTGGGTTTCTCCGGTATTCCCTCTCCCCCTCCCAAACAGAATACATTGAAAGAGGAAAGTGCTGCTTCCAGAAGGGAAGAAG
>CM057846.1:137919758-137929129 GCA_030068395.1 Apalone spinifera
TCATTAAGAACTGAAGGGTTACTATCATCTCATACAAGGCCCAGAGCTTGGTTGGTAGCAGCATAACAAGCTGCAGTTTCAGCAGTATCAATCAGGCTACTAAACAAGCCTGGTAGTTGATTTTTTAAAAAGCATTTACAAACATGCTTACATGAGACCAATTCTGTCACAGAGGATATTGTATTTCACACTCTGCAAATAATCCCCTATAGATTTAGTAGGCCTGTGTGTAGAGTAAGTTACTGCTCAAAAGAAATGCAGGAGGAAGAATTTGACCCATAATAATGACATTAAAAAACAAACAAACACTCCCTTCCCCTTCCCTATTTCTCATTTAAGTCCAGGATTAATTTTTAACCTGCTGGGGAAAAGGGGGAGAAAGACACACACACACAGAGCCAGGTACTGATGGTGGTCTTAATGGATTTGTTGGTTTCATGCCTCTAACTCTGAATGCTGCTTTGAGGGCAGAGATGCCCAAACTTCATCCATTCAAGGGTGGTGTGGGAAATATGCTAGCAATCCAGAGTCCACAAATATGTAGTGAACCTCATCTTTCATATGGAGGCTTGGCCCATAGAAACTATTGATTGCACCATGCAATAATGAAGAAAATGAAAATGTATTGAAAGAGGCTTGAGTTAGATATTTATTTCAGTTATACAAATTAGATAAACTTTGCCTTTTAAATCTGAACTAACTCGCACCACAAAAAAGATTTTTTCTTAATTTTCTTCAGGTATGGTGCTAGTAACTATTCGCCAATCTGCTGAGTTTCAGGTAGGTTTGTTAACTTTGGGATAGCGCCTCACCTCAATGTACAAGCTACAAGTAAGACCTGTATACATAAGCGACAATTTATAGCCTGAGGCTAAGTTAGAACTCTTCTGCAAGACTGTGTTTTGTTTACTTGTCACTTACACTTTTTTTTCCCCCAATAAATGGCTCTGTGGTGTCTGTCAGTTCATTGCTAATTTCATCCTCTGAAACCCACATTTCCTTCCCATGCCAATATGTGAAGTCAGTTTTCATGAAAGTGAAATGCTAGGATTAATGAAAGATTAAATGCATGCAGCTGCTAGGAAAGTTTATTACTCAGGATAAGGTTGTAATATGGTGGTAGACCTGTGTGAAGAATCTTATTACTTGCTAGTGTACTCCATTTGCACCAACATCCACATTGAGTTTAAGATACTGTTTTCTTAAATGCAAAGTTTCTGAACCAGAGCTGTTAATTTTAGCCATGTTTGATTTCATATACAATGCCCTATGCATTTTCCACCAGGCCAAAACAATATGGTAAAATTGTCATGTTACTTAATAGCAGAGAGAGGAATTTTTTTCAGGCTAACAGTTTTGGTCAACCTAAAATTGCATTTTTCAGTACCTATTTGCTAATTCAACTAATTTCAGCCAAAAAGTTGAAAAAAAATTAAAATAGTCAATTCAGTTTATACTCATTTTGAAATTTAGTTAGATGAGTCACCTGTATAGGTTTTAAATGCTATTTCCAATTGAAATCTCTATTATCAAAGGACTGGCATCAACTAGAGAGAAAATATTTCCAAGACTGGGAAAAAATTTTAGTAGTAAACTAACTGGTTCACATTGAAGCTGTGCTATTTTAACTCAACCAGCAGTGTTCCTGAGAAGATGAAAATGCAAGCAAACTACACTGGCACGTGATAAGCCAGTGTCTGGCTCAGACTCAGTTTTCTCATTTTGTCCATATCCAAAAAAGCTGGACCTTATTTTATCTTTCCCACTTCCCCCTAGCTACATCATAAGACTGAAAATGACATGTATTACTCTAAGCCTTTGTTAGTGCACTATATTGTAGCTTTTGGAGTAGGGACTTCACGTATATTCATGCACGCACGCAAGAAAGAGTGTGCCATGAACAATGGGCCCCAATACCTTTACTGAACCTGGAGGCGTTACCATAATATAAATACTAATGCAAACATCTGGGCTATGTCTACACTGCAGGCACCTTGCGCAAGAACTTTTTGTGCAAGAGCTCTTGCACAAAAGGTCTTGTGCAAAAGTGTGCCCAGACTGCCATGTGCTTTTGCACAAGAGCGTGCATGGCAGTGTGGAAGCTCTCTTGTGCAAGAAAGCTCTGATGGCCATTTTAGCCGTAGAGATTTCTTGCGCAAGAAATGTCTGTTCCTGTCCATGCTAGTCTTTTTTGCGCAAGAGCTCTTGTGCAAAAAGGCTTATTCCTTGTGGGGAGAGGAATAACTCTTGTGCAAAAAGCCCTCTCTTCTGATGATCTACTGTAAATGTTCATTCGCAAGAACGGGCTTGTAGTGTGGACTCTCCACAAGTTTTTGCGCAAGAAGCCTGCAGTGTAGACATAGCCTGTAGTTTTGGTTAGACAGGGTTAGGCTCTGGCGCTCCTTCTCAAGTTCTAAATAAGCTCAGTTTTCAAAAACCAGAAGTTGTGTTTGGTAAGCAACAGGCTCAAACCCCTTACACCTCTTTCCTTTCAATAATCATGACCTGGAAACATATCCCTTACAGTGCAGCAGCAAACAGGCTAATCATAAAATTGTGCCTCACAACAACTGCTGGCAAAGCAAACTCATGCAAATGGTGCCTGTTAGCTTCCTTGATACATTAGGTCACTTCATTACTGCACCAGGTCTATAGCATGGCTAGTTGAGAGAGTTAGCTTCTCTTAACAGCCCTCAAGGCCACTTCTGATACTAGGATCTGCTAAAAAAGTAGGTTTGATGCCTGCCTTGCTGGCGCACACTGGCTACATCTACACTGCAAGGTTTTTGCACAAAAACTTGTGGAGCGTGCACACCTCACATGCGCTTTTGCGCAAGGAAATCATGAGTAAAACGGCAGAACAGCAGGCTTTTTCCCGCCATAGGTAAACCACCTTTTACGAGGCATAACTCCCTTTTGCACAAGAGTTCTTGTGCAAAAAGGCAAGTGTGGACGCTCCAAAGGGGGTTCTTGCGCAAGAAACCCCTATGGGAAAAAGCACAGGTGCTCTGATGGCCATTATGTGAATGGCCATCAGAGCATCCATGCGGTGTGGATGCTCTCTTGTGCAAAAGCACATCGCTTTTGCAATGTGCTTTTAGGTGTGGACGTGCTCTTGTACAAGAAATTTTTGTGGAAAAACTCTTGCGCAAATGGCTTCTTGCACAAGAAGCATGTAGTGTAGACGTAGCCTAATAGATAAAGTCAGTTATACAGGACAGAGCCAGTCATGTCACTGTTTGCATCACCATTGCAGACCTCTCTTCTAGAAGCTCGGTAAGTAAGCTCTTGAGTCCTCTACAACTTATCTTTTTCCTTGAGAATGCTGTCTTATAATACAATTGTTTCTATGACTAATGGATCTCCTAACTGACTTGTCTTTTCAAGAAAAAGGTACTGGCCAATTTTCATTCCAGAATGGATAAACATCAGTAAGAATCAATGCTGTCAAATACAGCAGTAATTTCAATCTGTCAACAACATGCATGCCATTGATTGGTTCATTATCTATTATTTAAAGGAAGATGGAATTTAAACAACATTAAGAAACAAAGAGGAATTACTTAGAACATTCCTTTGATTCATTGGATTCTGCTAAGCATTCATACCTAAAAGATGGCAATTTGTTTAGTTATATCTTTGATCTAGGTGCACAAGCCTGTTATAGTTCTGACCGCAAACTAGGATGGGAAAGTAGATCTACTCTAAAAGAAAAATTAAAAAGTTTACATTAAGATGCAGTAGTATTCTAAAGATAAATACTGATTCATAAATAATGAAGATGAAAGTCTTTGCCAGTGGTATTATTTTTAATGTTCATTCCACTTCCTATTTCTCATATATAAAATAAAAATATATTCTTTGCAAACACGTGCTCAAAATGACAATAATGGAAGCCCTTAAAATTACATGCCAAATAACTTCAGTTATAGAAGTGAAGTGTACATCCACATTGTCCTGTGCAATCTGTCTTTAGAATCAGCCATGTCTCTTCCTCTCTCTCGGATCAAAACATTAAAGGTCAGTCTTTTCATTCATCTTAATCAAATCCCAAATTAGTTCCTGGAAACATACTAGGTACCATGGATGGAACTAAAGGACATACAAAAGTTTCTGTTTGTCTAAATATAAGACAACCAGGAACTAGTGTGCTGGCTTCCACCTTCTTCTGCTAAGTACTACTAAAATACGCAATGTTATTGGAGCCATGTTGGTCACAGGATATGAGAGATGAGGTATCTTTTATTGGACCAATTTGTGTTAGTGGAAAAGTCAGGCAAGTCTACACTGCAAAATTAAGTCAACCTAAGTTACATCAACATACAGCCACCACAGAAATTAAATTGCTTTTGCTGGAAGTGTGTGCACTCAGTAGAAGCCCTTGAACCAATTTAACTGTCAGCATGAGTCACTCTAGCACAGTTTCTCAAAGGCAACAGTCAATGTAAGCAATACAATGTTGACACTAATGCTGCATCAATCTAACTATATCAACCTAAGTTCTATGCTACTCACGGAGGTGAAATTAAGTTGGTAATATGGGCAGGTTACATCAGTGGGAGCTATGTTTTAGCATAGTAAATGCTTAGAGTTAGGTCGACATAAGCTACCTTACATTGCCCTAAATCTGTTGTGTAGATGATGCCTTAAATAGGGTCTCTCAGCTAAATACAAGGTGGAACAGATTGTTTAGCATGAGTAGTTAACATACATTTTAAAAGATTATTGAAACGTTAAGAGTTAACTACTTAAGCTAAACAATTTGTTCCACCTTGAATGCAGGAGTAACATGCTAATTCACTTTCTCAGACCTGAAAAAAAGAGCTCAATAGCTTGTCTCTTACTGAACAGAAGTTAGTTCAATAATTTATATATATATATATATATATATATATATATATAACCTCATTGCCTTGTGTCTCTAATATCAGAATTAAAAGCTCGGTAAGACCCATTAGTGGACTAGTGGGGTGGCTAGGGGAAAAGGGTAGGAAACTGTACATTTGACATTTTGCTCAAATTTATGGATTTATGGAAAATGAAGTAACCTGAATTTTACAGAAAACATCAAGACCACTTGTCAGTAAACAAGTATTCCCACACCATCTTTTTTTGAACAAGAACTTTCTTTCCTAAACAAGAGAGGAGCTTTTTTCACTAGTTCATTCATGGAACAGATTGGCAAGTTTTTAATTTAATTGAGCAAAGAATAAACATGCATGTGTATCATAATGCCATATTTGTTCTGATACTTTTTGAATGTTTCTGATTTAAGTCAGTGATGCTTGGAAACTGCTTTTGCCAAATTTCTGAAGGTTACCAACGTTAGTATATATGACAGAGATCATTAGTTCCACAGTTATACTTGAAATTTTTAAACGTATTGGTTGTGTTTGTTTTTTGTACATATTAGAAAACTGAAGTAGTGGGTTGCGCCCACGAAAGCTCTTGATAAAAGCCTACATGTTTTGTTAATCTTTAAGGTGCTACTAGACTATTTGTTGTTTTTTCCTGTTACAGACTAACTTGGCTACCCCTCTGAAGCTTTCAAAAATATCCAGAATGCAGACCAGTGTATGTGGTCAGAATACACTGTTAAGCACTGTATTAAGTTTACTTTTCACATCTTTATTATCACAACATAAGCTAGAATATTGGGAACATGTAAAGTAGGAGAAGCAAAGGAAGGCAGAGAGCATCTGGCAACTGTTCACACATACAGAAGGTTCATAATAAAAGTTAAACATGATACCAGCTTATAGTGAGCAATAGCATTTTTCCCCTTAAACACTATAATGGATATAACCTGTGCCCAGACTAGTCTGAATTAAATGTGTGGCAACATTGTTCCCACCATACGTTTTTTCATCCCCTCCAAACCAATCCCAAACACTAATTTTTTACAAAACCCGAGATGAAAAAAATAAGCTGTTTTTCCACTAGGGATGTCAACATGTAGTTGACTACATGATTAACCGATAAGCCTGGACTTACTGGTTACTCTTGTCGACTACACACATTCTGCGCCCCCCTGTTGCTGTCTCTGTATCAGCAAGGTGGGGGGCAGCAAGCGGGAGCCAGTGCCCATAAGAAGCTGGCTTTGAGCAACTCCCCACAAGCACCAGGTTATCTACCTACTCCTCCCCATGCTGCTACCTCTGATTGTGGGCAGGCTGGAGCCAATACATGTGGGGAGCCATCTTTCAAGACAGCTCCCCCCCCCCCCCACACACACACACTGCTACCTGTCCGCGGTGGCTCGGGTTCACGAAGGTTTCATGTGGTTATATGACTATTCAATTACTTGATATCCGTACTTTTCCACAATTCTACTTTTTGGGATTAAACTGACAAATCCATTCCGATTTTACTGAGTTAGCAGGAACTTCTGAAATTTGAGGGCTTTAAGGGTTTGTAAAGCTCAATTTTATCCTGTTCACTGGTTCTTAAGTTTTAAAATATTATTTACCATTTGCAAATGTAAGAAAGTAAATAGTATTCCTAGGCTCCTTTGAAAGCTTCCAATATTTACAACTAAAATAAATTAGTGTTGGAAGAACAACTTCAAAAGAAACCTAACAGGGCTTCCAATGCAGTGCCTGACGTTTCATACCCATTTCACTATGAAAAAAATAAAAGTTACTATTCTCATATCACTCTGCTCAAGAATTTTCAGGCAGCTTCCAGTTTTTGACTATATTAATCAAAACAGACTGAGTCCAGCATAATCTTCTGCAACAAGCATATCCACTGTAGCACGGCAGGAGATCAGAGTGTTACAACTTTCCCACAGTCTGTTGCTCCATATTTCTGGTGTGTTAGGTCATTTACATATAAAAGAGTGCAACTAACAGATCCTGCATTGGACAACTGACATATTGTATTTACTTCTAACTTCTAAAACATCCTGAAGAAAGCAGAGTTTCCTACTGGAAAGAACACAATAGACACCGTCATGTTGGCTGGTACTAACTAGAACACAAGACAGCCCAAAGCACTGACTTGGTATATGTTACACTCCTGGCAGTCAATCGACTATAAAATTACTTGCTCATTAAAACAACTTTAGTAGGAAATTATAAGAAGAATTTTAATACAAAAGTTATATGAAAGCTTGTAAAACATTTACAATGTACAACCTTTACACAAAATACTCCATTTTAGACCTACAGAGATACACTTTTTACAGTTAACCTTGTTACTATCTGCAGGATCCTTCTTATAAATAAATATTTTAACAAAAATGTCTTATTTCTGATGAAGTAATACCACAGATCAATAGAAGATTGAGCATGCCACTGAAATGCTATAACAAAGCCCCTTTCACTCTCCAATCTTGAGACAGCAAATCCTGCAATTCTCCTTCATCTTCACTACCAATATCCTCATCCTTTTTTTCCTGGGTTGCTCTTAATCTCATAGCTTCCTTAAATTTATCTTTCATTACATCCTGGCGGTTACGCAGCAGCTCAACACGGCGGTAACATTCACTGCAGAAAGATAAAAACATTTAGTTAACATTTATGGCCTTGAAAAATTCAAAAACTGATTTTCACACAATACGGGGAGCGCTTCTCCTTTTGTCTATAAAACCTTAAAGATGCAGAAACATTACAATTCAAATAAGCCTTTCACAACAGATGTTAAATACTATTTAATGTTTTTCTATAGCCCTGTGGAAGCGGAAGGAAGGAGAAGAGTCTCGGTCATTGCTTCTCTTACTAAGATGTCAAACATATCAAATCACAATCCTGTGACAATCTGATTAAAAAAAATATCAAAGATATGAAGCCATTTTTTAAAGTACTATAGAAAAGGAAAAAGCTCAAATCCTTTTTTTCACATTTTTGTCTAAGAAGTTATTTCACCAAAGGTGGAAAGGGGAGCACAGGGATATTTATTGTTATCAGCTGAGACACACAGAAATAGTACATTTAAATGGAAGCCTGACAAGACATTGTAGCCCTCATACCTGAATCCACCATCTTAAAGAATGCATGCTACAATTAGCCTCTGAACTTGTATTTGGCTGTCAAGGTTCTGCATTTGTAACAGCATTTCTACTCTGAAAAATAACTATGTAAAAATGATAACTCTTACTAGTGGATAGATCTGTTCCTTGCAAGTACCAAATTATATCTGCTTACTTGCTTTAAATTCTTTTCTACTTCTCGTCACTACTATCAGCCTACAGATTCAATACAGAGGAAAGAGCTTAAGCTGGATCATAATCACAGAGTCAACCATGGAATACCATCATGGCATGGCATGTTTGGAGAGTTTTTCAGAGTGTACCTGCACTTATGACACCTGATATGGTCTAAAATACAATCAGTTTTAAAGAGCAGTTAATCTTACACTCCACAGGTTGCATTTCATCAGCTTTACCAGGCCATTTTGACTTGATATGGAGGAGAGAACCGCAATGACCATTTCTAACACACAGTTATATTACCAATTTTAAAAGCCCACTGGAACACACACTGGAAGACAGGTTTTTGGAATTCAACATCAATCATTTAAGGTGCTGCAGAAGAGGCACTCCCACCCAACACTGAGGATCTACTACATTTGAAGTGTTTCTGTAGAAAATATAATAATACCTTCCAAAACACTTCAGTGGCTATTAAAACATTTCCTACATTCAAATACACTGTTCTAAATATAGCACAAAGCTAAAAGTATGGCTACATTGACTTCTACTGCGGACAAAATAAATTATCAGTTACAACCACCTTTGCAGCAACTTAAAAATACCTGAATTTGATTCCAAATAACCATGAGATTTTTAAACAGTAATAATAAAAGGGACTGTGTAATAGAGATGTTAAATTTAGATTAATTAACTAATCAAACAGTCGATGGAAATAGTTGATGAAAAAGCAGAATCGCAGCAGAAGTGGCGTGAGCGGAGAGTGTTTCAGTCCTCACACTGTTTCCCGCTGCACCTCTTCTTCTTTTGCCCCCCTCAAAGACGGTGCTGGGGAAACTGGCATTTAAGCTGGCTCCCCACAGCACTGGCTCCTGCTCTGCCCCCCCACCCCCCGCTACAGGGAAGCATCTAATCGCATCACTAGTCAACTCCCTGATAAGCATAAGCTTATCGGATAGTCAACTAATCAACTAGTCGCTTACATCCCTATTGTGTAAACACCTTCAGGCTCTTAGTCAATGCTCTTCAGAATCACATGACCACTGTTAAAAAACACACACATCTTTACTCCTAAAAGCAATGTGACTGAGATTATCATTATTGAAATAGCTGGTAAATCTGCGACACCTCGGACGTCCCATCATCTCAGGTATTGGCACGCTCGCTACTGGATTATCCAGCTATGTAGATTCTCTTCTCAAACCCTACGCAACCAACA
>CM057846.1:137929229-137945906 GCA_030068395.1 Apalone spinifera
GCTCTAATCCCACTGACAGAGACCAGAAACTTCAGGATCTCTACCAAGCATTTAAAAACCTCAATTACCCAGCTGGAGAAATAAAAACACAAATTAAAAGAGCCAGATGAATACCCAGAAACCATCTACTTCAAGATAGACCCAAGAAAACGAACAATAGAACACCACTTGTCATCACCTATAGTCTCCAACTTAAACCTGTCCAACATATTATCAATAAACTACAACCTAAACTAGAACAGGATACTACACTCCGAGAGGCTCTGGAGACAGACCCACAGTCTCCTACAGACAACCACCTAACCTCAGGATGATTCTTACCAACAACCACAGGACATACCACACTAATACCAACCCTGGGACTTTTCCTTGCAACAAACCCCGTTGCCAGCTTTGTCCACATATTTACTCTGCTGACACCATTATTGGACCTAACCAATTCAGTTATAAGATCAAGAACACATACTCCTGCTCATCCAGAAATATAATCTATATCATCATGTGCCGACAGTGTCCATCTGCTATGTACGTTGGACAAACGTCTCAGACGCTTCACCAAAGAATCAATGCTCACAAAACGGATATCAGACAGTATCACAAAGAAAAAGCAGTTTCTTGCTATTTCAACCAGAAAGGGCACTGTCTCAATGAGTTGATTACCTGCATACTGCTTCAAAGACAGTTTCACACCAGGCTTGAAAGAGAAACCTCTGAACTGTCATTCATGCTTAAATTTGACACTTTACGCAGAGACCCTAATTACCTTACCCATTACAAAGATAGCTTCCCCAATTATTACCTCTAATATCATTAGCTCACAGACATTTACCTCCCTTCCCTTTACCCCCCTTCCGTTCTGAAATTTGATTTGTCCTTTCTAAATGTGTTCACTTTTTTTTATTGTATCCCTTTGGTATATATGGTCATGCCTATTTTCTTCCACAATTTGATCTGAGGAAGTGGGTCTGGCCCACAAAAGCTCATCACCTAATAAACCATCCTGTTAGTCTTTAAAGTGTTACATAGTCCTGTTTTTTGTTTCAACTTGTTCACTTCAGTATGGAAATCTCTTTTTCACTTAAAACATGGCTATCTGTCAGTCTTCCACATTAAAAAAAAACGGAACTAGATTTTCCCTTTGCTTTCAATCAATAACTTTGCCATGAATAATATGTCTTTTATGATACATGTTACACAAAGTGACTGCTTTACAGCACCGTAACATGCCAAACTCAGTTGTATTAATTGAGCTTGCTGAAGCTTAGACTAATGCGTGTCCAACTGTTTTAATGTAACATTGGCAGCTAGTAAAGATCCATACAATGAGGTATATTATTCCACAAATATTTTCAAATAATTGTCATGAGAAGCAAGGGGCCAGTTAGTCACGGAGTAGTATACATTCAGCACAGCAAGTGAAAAATTAAAGGCATGACTCTCCATATGAAAATTATTTTAGTTCAGTCTACAAAAAGCTTAGTTATCAAATATAGTCACAGGACTTCTACATGATACACAATCCACAGATGGAGTGTAGGAAAAAAAATTAATCTTGTTCATAAGATTTTATTAAATTTAATCTCTTCCTCTAGTTTACTGGCCTTCTGTGCCCATACATACCATTTTCAAACTCCCACGGTAATCTGTTTTAGTAAACACCTATACAATGCTGCTATCCAAATTAATCTTCATTAAAAAGTATAATTGTCAGGAAACAAAAACTGTTTTTTAAAACCAAACACATTGATAAGTGAATTTTTAAAAGCACCGACACGTCAGGTTACAAATTAAACTTAATTCATAGTCCATTCAACTATATACCCACTCTCGGGGGAACAGAAAAAGTTTGAGAAAAGACAGCTCTACTCACATCTGCTCATCAATTTCCCCAATCTGACGATCTAATCTTCCCTCCTCATCCTCTTCTGCAACTATCGCTTCTGAAATCTAAAACGAGAATAAGTTTAGTCCCATTAATTATTTTTCCAGAAAAAGAACAGTATTGGAAACTAAAAGCAAGAGATTAAAATATGCTGTAACAAAAGTCACAATCTTACATAGACGTTCCTATCTACAATGTGTTAATAGCACAGATAGGAAGTCTTTGCGACTTGGATTGAAGTTCAATGGAAAGGGCAGAACAAAATGCTAAACTAAATACATAAATAGTCTAGTACCTTTCTCCTTAATTTTTTATTTCAATTATTGTTTTGAAACAGAACATAAAACCAAATACACCCATCAAAAAACGTAATATACCACAGAACACAAGACACCAAAATTTTATGTTTACCAATTAGGTACAGTAAGCTTGTTTCTAGAAGTATTAACTATACCCACTTGATTCCAATGCATTTCTAACCTGTTGTTTTTTTCAGCATATACTTTCTCAAATCTGAATGTCTGGGAGAGGCTATGCAACCAATGGTCCACGCATAACTGAGAAGATTCCTTACTATGCTGAAGAATTGTTTGAACGGTTAATGTTGTTAAAATGCATCCACTATCAGCTTTTGTATAAAAGGTCGCTTTATCTATAGTTCTGCTTTACTGAGTAGTGATAAATTGTTCTGCATCAGTTTTCTTAGCAGTTACGTATGATCAATTATTTTCAATTCAAGAGTTTAAAAATCTTAAAAGGCAGCAAAGGAGAATACCAGGTATCAATCACAATGTCCCATAAACTATATATCAGGGAGGTATAAACCTAATTCTGATACAATGTTGCATGAAACCTTAAGTACAAAAAATGAGAATACTGATGGGCCACAGTTTTTCGGTATGTGTTCTGTATAAATTCCTCTGTAATATTTCAAACCTTTAAGGATATTTTTGTCAAGTTTAAATTCACCACAAAACATATTCCCTGCAAAAGCTTCCAAGAGTGTAAGATACTTAGAGAAGTAAATTTCATAGTTTAAGATTAAATGTTTCTAAAGGCGATTTTTTTCAAGCAGAAGCTAGGAACATGATCCATTGCCTGCATAGGAGTAACTGACAAGATGTGCCTGCTCTCACACTTAAATCCAACCTAAGGAATTTAATTAGCTATATTTGTCATCAAAATCTCTTTTCACTTAACTTTTCCTTGAGTGCAAAATGCAGGGATCTTTTACTCAGCTGCAAGTATATTTAACTGCACATTGAATTGTGAAAAGCAGTCAACAAAAATAGTGGCGAGGGGTCCTGTGGCACCTTATAGACTAACCGAAGTGTTTGGAGCATAAGCTTTCGTGGGCAAAGACCCACTTCGTCAGATGCATGTAGTGGAAATTTTAGTCTATAAGGTGCCACAGGACCCCTCGCCGCTTCTCCAGATTCAGACTAACACGGCTACCCCTCTGATACTTAACAAAAATAGTATGTCACTCACTTTGCCAAGTTGCATGAAATGGTATGAAATGGTTGTTTTTCCAATTATGTATTGTATTTAGAAGCAATAAAGATAGATTCTATCACTTACTGTGTTGACTTGTCGCATTGCCTTCTGAAATTCATCCCACTCTTTGTCCATCTGATCCTTGGGAGCATCAACCTTTCGCACCTAATGAGTGAGGAAAAAACGGGCTTCTTTAGCAATTGCCTAATGATTCCTATTGGTTTTCTAAAACAAATTCTGCTATTTACTTAGGAAGTTTTGGCAGCAAATAAATTTTTTGGTTCAAATAATGCATATAAACAGTCATATTTCATGATTTTTGGAAAGAAAATCTGATTCTATACCTCGCTGTAAAACAACTGTCTGTACAAAATACATGATTACAATATTGAGGGACAGCAGCTGACCCTGAATGGATGGCAGAGGATGTTTGGGATGCTGAAAGCAATCTGGCTTGTCTCCAAAATACAATACCTGTATTTTTGTCTATTTTCAGCATCCAGTTATCATTGCATGGTATATTTTGTGAAACATTTGATAGTATACAGCAATTTAACCCAGCCCTAGTGATTTTTTTGAGATATCTGCTTGTAAAAATCACAATTGGTTACCCTCCTGATTGTTTTCCCTATATTTATATTTAGTGACTAGCAAAAGAACTGTTAGAGCTGTCTACCACTTGAATATCTGTAAACTTATCTTTCCAATGATGCTGAATATTAAATTACTAACTCTAGAAATTATGGGAATATTTTCTGCAAAATAATACTGGAACTGAAGTCGAATGAAGAAAGAGGATCTGCCTGCATTCAGGAGAAAAGGTGTGTGGGTGCCAGTCTGGAAATTGGCCTGGAGTTCAAATCTTCCTACACAAGACTTGGGATCTGCACTGTGGGCAAGAGGAATGTAAGTAATCACAGTCATAGCTTGCGCTTGTAACACAACATCCTGGCAAATGAACATCAAAAACTAACAAAATGCCAAGATTCACAAATAGTTCTCTCACCAGAGGCTGTGTCATGAATTATGTGTGCACGATGACTAATAACGTCTGTGTCACCAGCCTTTATGCTACTTCAGAATGAGTAATGGAGTTAGAGGAACTAAATAGTTTGAATAAAATAATTGGTGGAGTCACCTTTCTACTTTAGCATTCTTTTCCTTTTTATCTGTTCTTGATTTTGGCAATATGGCAATCCTTGGAATGTAAAATGGTCAATCATTTACATGCTTTATTCTTGATTGATTATACAATTTGCAACAGTATAAAATAAGTCATATTATTAAAATTTCAAACCAAACAAGATGCTTCCATCATTCCATATTTCTGTTTTTGTGGTTATTCATATCATGGTTACATGAATTATGTTGTTAAGTATTGTGGTTTTGCCTTTTGTAATTCTTGACTATTTGAATTTCTTATAATAAACTTAAACACTAACAAAACAATTATTTTGCCTTGAAGTATGTATCTGACCAGATTAAATGCTTCAGTAACCCCAGATATAAATACCAGATTTCAAAGAACAGCATTTTTTTAAACATACAAAACCACAGAAAAATTGCAAAAACCAGTTGCATCTCTGAACAGTTTGTATACGATTCCCCTCTAGAATCACTGTACCTGTGTCTGAGATTACAGCAGCACCAATGTGCTGGCGTTACACCTCTCTACAGGAGTTAATCTGGAAGGAGTTGACTAGCTAGAGATTTGTGCCACTGACAGCAGACAAATAAAGCAATTGTTCCTTGCAATGCATAAATCCTCGTGAATTTTCTTTATAAACTGGGTTAAAAACAGAGACCGCTAATTAGTATTACCTGTGCTCTGGTGGACCTACCTGTCTGAAGCCTATCCCTGGTTTACCGCACCTCCCCCCCTTCCACCTTGCACATCCCTCCAATCATAGCACTAGACACCACTGTCACAGGCTGGTTCAGAGATCGACTTGAGACTGTCACCTGATGTGCTGATCATACCACTGAGCCTGCTACCTGCCCTCTGGGTGCTCCGTCACCCTGTTTTGCTGGGCCATAGTAAAAGCCCTCCGCAGAACAATGCAGACACTGATAACAGCTCAGCTTTGGGTGGGCTCAGTTACTGGGACTTGACAGCACCAAGAAGCGCAGCCCTCAAAAGGGATCAAAACCCCAAATAAATCTTACTCTGTATATGAGTTTTACACAGAAAAAGCTCATAAAGTTCACTCTTTTTATCAATGAGATATGCAAAGCTGGTGTTCCCTCCTCCTCTGCCCCCTGGGTAACAATTATTTAACTGAGTTTAATAACAAAAGAGATTTTATTAAGTATGAAAAAGTAGGATTTACATGATTTCAAGTAAAAACAGACCAAAGTAAATTACTAAGCAAATATAAAACACCACACACCAGCTAAGCCTAATGCACTAAGAAGTTGTTACAAATCATATTTCCTATCCTAGTTCTTATTTCAGGTGCAGGTTCTCCACAAGCCAAAGCTGATCTTTTTCTCTGACCTGGGCCTTGCAATGCTCCTCCACCCCTCTAGCTATGTATGTTATTCTGGCACAGACAATGTGACATTAGATAATCTTACAGCTCCTACAGGTCTCATGAAAAGTGGTAGGAAAAATATCACTGATGCTAGCACTAGTGCAGATAACAGCAGATGTGTGCTTGCAATACCAGTTTTAAGTCCTAGCCATGCATGTTTACTGAAGTTCTAGCAGCAAGCTCTGAAATTACTTTCCTACTGTAAAGCAATTCTTCACTTATAAAAAAAAGTTTATCTTACTTAATTTTCAAAAATACAGTTAACCCCATTTCTTGGGTGCACAAAGAAAACCATTGTTCACCACACATACAAGCATATCTCAGAGGTATGGCCTGTGATGAAAGCGTCCCACCAGAGGAAATAAAATGGATACTGGCTGGTAAACAACAACATGAAAAATTAAACAAGAGGCCGGTTCCTAGCACTATGCATTATTGGTGTGATATATTAATAGCTCTTCTCCCTTACATACAAACTTGTCATCAGCAGATATTAAAAACATCCATGTCATCATCTCACACTGAGATAGAAGGCAGCTATAACCTATAAGCAGGACTCAACAAACCGCTGAATCTACTCGCCCGTGAAGAGTAGATTTCAGCCAGTCGCTCTGTGCACCCCATTCACCGGCGCTTCGCACATGCGCAGTGCCGGTCTGGCGCATGCGCGGTGTGGGGCTGGCGAGTAGCTCTCGCCGGGGTTTGTCAAGCTCTGCCTATAAGTATTTGCTTTACTTAAATACAAAAGTTTAAATTAAAGTAAAATCAATCATACCAAGAGCATTCATAATTCTCAGGCATGTTTAATAGACACATGTTCAATTAAAAGAAAAGTAATTTTACAGCCCATCACATGGCTTGCCGATTTGGCAAAGCTATATTAAAGTGTGCAGATGCGCAGTTATCAAATTTGCACTCAATTTTACACACATTCAAAAAAAACTCTCTCTTGCAGTTTCAAAAACCAGCTTGAGAGAGAAGCTGCAGAATCTGGTTTATTTACAAGCTTGACACCTGGAATAGAGGTCGGAACAAAGACCTGAACTGGACAGGCCACTACATTCCACACCCTAATGACATAAAAAGCTAAGCACCAGGTACTTAGAGCCCATTCTATTAGCCTCATTTAACATGGACACTCTGACAATATTTTCCCCCATTTTTTCCCCTTCTCTTACCCTCCCCATCCCCTCTTTCTCTGCTATTTATTTGTACCCTGGACCCCTTAACTCCATTCATCTGAAGATGTGGGTTGTGCCCACAGAAGCTCATGATACCATCTACATTTTTTGTTAGCCTCTAAGGTGTTACAGGACTAGTCACTGTTTTTAAATTTTATTCTCTTGCATATCTTCTAAAAAATAAAGTTATGCTATTTTCATGACTGAATGCAAACTAAGGGCATCACTTGGTATAGATGTTGCAAATCTGTACCAGAACAAAAGTTTCACCTTTTTATGGTGATTTTAGTGCCAATCATTTCATGACTCCTTGCCCCCCTCCCCCCAAAAAATGTTTTGCACTGGGGAACCAAAAAGAAAGAGTAAGAGCTAGCTTGCTGTTCTAGTGGGTTAGTACTGTAAATCACACAGTGTACAATCTAATTACATCTTCATTCCTAACTACCAGCATACAGTCTAGCCTCATTAAAACTTTCTTTAAACCATGAGGAAGCGGTATTGCAAATAACTCCTAAGAAAAATTCAGTCTGAAAGGATGCTCAACCCCAGGGGTATTGTTATCATTCTTCCTTTCCATGGCCTTAAATTAATATATATAGAACAGTAGGATTGGGAAAGATCCGGATCATCCCAGAAAGATGTTTGTCTAACCTGCTCTGAAAAATCTCCAATGACTGAGATTTCACAATCTTCCTGGGCAATTTATTCTAGTGCTTAACCATCCTGACAGTTCGGAATTTTTTCCTAATGTCCAATCAAAACCTCACTTGCTGCAATTTAAGCCCTTTGCTTCTTGTCCTATCATTAGAAGTTAACAAGAATATTTTTCTCCCTCTTCCTTGTAACAACCTCTAATGTACTTGAAAATTGTTATCATATGCCCTCTCAGTCTTCTCTTCTCTAGACTAAACACACACAGTTTTTTCAATCTTCCCTCATAGGTTATGTTTTTTAAACCTTTAATCATTTTTATTGTTCTTTGAACTTTCTCCAACTTTTCCACATCTTTTCTGAAAAGTGGCATGCTCCGAGAACTGAATACAATGCTCCAAGTTAAGACCTATCCAACGCAGAGTAGAGCAGAAGAATTACTTCATGTCTTGCTTACACTACCCGTGGCTAGTAGATTCTAGAATAAAGTTGACTTTTTGAAGCAGCAGCAGCCTTACACTGTTCATTCATATTTAGCTTGTGATCCACTATGTCCCCCAGATGCCTTTCTGCAGTACTCCTTGCTAAGTACTCATTTCCCATTTTGCATGTGTGCATGATAGTTCCTTCTTAAATGGAGTGTTTTGCATTTGTCCTTATTGAATTTCATCCTATTTACTCAAGACCATTTCTCTTGATTTTGCATTTCAATCCTGTCCTCCAAAGCACCTGCTCCAAATTTGGTACCTTCCACAAACTTTGTTAAGTGTCATTACCTAACTCATTGACGAAAATATTGAACAGAACTTGACCCAGAACTGATCCCTGTGTGACCTCCCTCGATATGCCCTTCCAGTGTGGTGGTGAACTACGGATAACTACTTTGGGAACGGTTTTCCAACCAGTCACGGGCCCATCTTATAGCAGTTGCATCCAGGTTGTACTCCTCTAGTTTACTTATGAGACAGTCACAAGAGACAGTATAAAAAGCCCTACTAAAGTCAAGTTAGGCTACATCTCTATTACTACTAAAGTCAAGATATAGCTCATCTACTGCTTTCCCTCCCCCATCTACAAGGCTTGTTATCCTGTCAAAAAAGATATTAGGTTGATTTGACAGGATTTGTTCTTGACAAATCCATGCTGACTGCTACTTACCACGCTATTATCTTCTAAATATTTGCAAAATGATTGCTTATTTATGCTCAATTATCTTTCCAGGTACAGAAGTTAAACTGAATAGTCCACAATTTCCCAGATTGACTTTATTTCCTTCTGTATAGATGGGCACCATACTTGCCCCTTTTTCAGTCTTCTGGACTGTCTGCCATCTTCCATGGTTTTTCAAAGATAATCACTTCGATAATCACTATTCCAGGATCTATTTCATCAGGACCTGATGACTTTAAGACATTTAACTTGTCTAAATAATTTTAACTTGCTCTTTTCAAATTTTAGCCTCTAATCCTACTAGGGATATAGGGCTAACCAATAAGCTGATTCTTAGCAGTTCCCGTTAGTCGTTAAACTCCGCAACTCTGCTAGGGAGCGTAGGGCCAGCAGCTCACCCGCAGGGCCAGCAGCCCCCCCCGCAGGGTCAGTGAGCCCTCTTCCACCCTTCCCTTCCTCCCTACTCCTACACCCCCATGTAACATGTTTAACTGCGTAACTGATAATTTTTTATTGGTTACACAGCTAATATTTTTATACTTTTTTTTTTTTTTACAACCCTAGATCATACCTCATTTTCCACTGGCATTCACTATAGCTATAGCCTTTTTAGGGAAAACTGAAAAATATTCATTTAGCACTTCTATCATTTCCATATTTTCTGTTATTTTCTCTCCCCTCTCCCACCTTGCTCAGGTCCCATCCTGGACATCATCTTGCTTCTAACACTATCACATACAGCAAAATGAAGCCATTTAATTAGTTACTCTCCCTTCTTTTGGTCTGACCTACTTTCCATAAAAAGCTTCACATACCGTTCTGAGTACAGTAGACTTCCGATAATCCGGCTCCTTTGGGATCTAAGTGGTGCCGGATTATCGGATATGCCGGAGTATCGGGAGGTGAAACTGACCAGGCGGACTTGGGGAAGCAGCGCGGAGCAGAGCAGCTAGGGTTCTGCTGGGTTGATCCTGCAGCATCGCCCCTCACCCCCCTGCCTGGCGATAACTACTGCAGTCTGGGGATTGGGGAGCCCGCTCCCCTCCCGGAAACTCTCGGCGGTGGCACGGGGCTTCCCCTGCCTTCCTGCAAAATGGCAGAGGGTTTGTCCCTGTCGCAACACTCCCCGCCCACTCTCCTCCCCCTAGCCGGTCACAGTGCGGGTCCCTGCAGACCCGTCACGAGGGTATAATCCCCTTCCCCTCTTTTCCCCTTCCCTTTCCCAGCCCCAGCGCCCATGGGGTTCACAGCAGCTCCAATTGTCCAGCTGGCCGTAGCACTTCCAGGTTCCAGTTGGTGCCAGATGGGAGCGCCGGATCACTGGATGCCGGACAATTGGAATTTTACTTTATTGCTAAATCTGAAGAAAAACAAACAAACAAAAAAAAGAACACTTACCTTTGCATCCACTTCAGGATCGTCAAAGAATCCCTCTGGTAAAGCTTCTGCAGTGTTTTCTTTTCTGAAATGAGTTATCTCGATCTAGTACTTATTGTTTGAATTTTAATTGCAGAAATAAAATGTCAAGAGCAGAGACCAATATATTTTAGAAATATAAAAATAATGTATTTCTTCTCCACATCTAGCACTAGCTGGATATTAAGCTCAACAAAAATTGTTTTTACAGAGACATCTTATTAAACACACAAGCAGCTGTATAGATAATAGGCCTAGGCCAATACTCTGGAACCCAGAGCTGGGAGTAAGGCTCCTCAATGTTTTGAAAAGTGGTGAGCACCCTATTGCATTCCCATCATTTTAGGTTCTTATTTTTTAAAATCTTGAAATTTTGAAAATACTTAAAAGATGACAGCCTGATGTAAATGAAATGAATCTTCATATAGATGAACCACTTTAGTCCGACACTGTTCAGACGTGACTATTGCCAAACCAGAGAATTTGCCAAATCACATGAGGTGAATATTGTCTAGCAGCATTATCGACACTTCCATTGTTTACTGGGCTCTTAGAAGACATTTGGGGGTAAATTAGAGCTAAATAACAGCACAGAAAACTGAGCGCCAGGACTGTGGCTGTAAACAAACTTTATGGCCGCAGGAAACTTGGCCACACCCACAGTAAGTGGACATCTGGTTAACTAAAATCATACTGGATCATGGATGTTGCCAGACCAAAGAGCACCAGATTAGAGAAGTTCAACCTGTATAACCAATAAATGTGTTTTCCTGTTAATTATTCAAGGTGACAGATATCTAGCTATGATCAAACTATGTATATTAACTAGAAGACTGAAATGTGTTTTGCATTTCCTTTTAACATTTGTTCTGATTAATTTACCTTTCCACTACCTTTTCTTGAACTTCTGCTTTCTGAATGGATCCTGAATGGGAGACTATGGGAGCAGCTGTTGTTTTGTTGTCAAAGAAATCTACAAAAAAGAAATATACTCAGTCTTATGCACAAAGACTACTATTGCTCAAAATTCTACACAAAGTTTTGACTAAAAAGGAATTTAAATTAGTACCATTTGTGTTAATCAGGAAACAAAGCTAGCTGGTCAATACTTCTCCGGATGCCTCAAATAATTAACAATGGTATACACATTATTACATATTTTAAATCTACAAATCTGGGATGCTAGGATACTATTGTATAATGACAAATTGGAAAGAAACATTTTCACAACTTTAGCAGTCACCTGACCAAAAATCACACTTGCATAAATAAAATGCATATGAAAATTAAGACAATCCCAACCAGAACATACCCATCACTACTATTTCATATTTCTAATAATTATAAGATACCTACCAGCATAATTTACAATAGCCAACAATTTCTTCTCACAGAATTTTATAATTTGTAATCTAAAGTTACCTGCTGGTAGAGCATTAGCGACTGTTTCTTGAGCTGGGTGTGGAATTTCAGTTTTTTGTACACCAGATAGTTTGCTAGTATTGTCTTTTTCTTCTTCATCATCCACATCATCATCACCTCCTGACAGTAAACTGGGACCTGGACCCTTTGACTCTGCTGTGTCAAAAAAACCTGTGGGTAGCCTAGGAAAGGATGCAAGATAGAAATATTTGTACATTAACAAAACCATTTGCAGCAGTGTTTGAAATACAATTATTTTGTGAACCCTAACCACCTTCTACAAATAATACAATATATAATGAATGGTGTTGCCTGCTAGTGTAATATAAAATAATCCCCATCTAAAATCCACAATGTAATTGTGGTTTTCTTTTGAAGTTCATCAGGTCAGTGCTACCTACATTTATGGTACTAATTCTGTATCAGAATATGCAGAACAAAAGGGGTTTAAAAAAAAAAAAAAGATGTCCCACACCAAAGTAACTGCACTATTATGTCCTTCTGAAGCTACATGGATTCCAGTTTCACATTCACAAAGCAATGTGACTGTTTTATTTACAGGGAAACCATTAATAGAAATTCATGATAAAACACCTATATTAAAGTTACCTAAATCTTAATAGCATAAAATTATAATAAACTGTTCTTTACTTTCCATACTTCCTATATCTCACCTATTTCCAACATCAAGACTGAGATCAACATTCTTAAAGCTGGATGTCTGAACTGGGCATCTAAATACAAGACCTGATTTTTAGAGGTACTTAACTGAAGTCAGTAAGAGCTCAGCAGCTCTGAATATTCAGAACACATATTTAGGAACCTAAATGTGGATATTTTGGAGCATAACTTTAGGTATCCAAGATAGAAAATGTTGGTCTTTGTGTTTTTAAGACGTTACCATACAATCGTGACATAAGAGTATAACCATTTAAGCAGTTAACCGATAAACATGAGCTGATTGGTTTCCATTACAGTTACACACCGTCTCTTGGCCCTGCTCCTGAGGAGCTGGCTTTCACCCCATACAGCTGACTCTACAGAGCCAACAACGTTGGGCGGTAGCTGGCTCCCTGGAAGAGGGGCCAGTATAAGCCCACTCCTGGCATGCCCTGGCTCCCAGCCCCGCTCCCGGGGAACTTGCTGTGCTGTGGGCTCTGCAGTACAAGCTTGATACTGCAGAGCCCGTAGCGTGTAACTGCTAAGATTTTTAACAGTTACATGGTCACATTAACTTTTTTTTACATCCTTAACATACCAAGGAAACAGGACCTTTTTTAAATAGCCACTGCAGTGTTAGATTGTCACTGCAAATTTTAAGCAGCACAAGTTCCACAACTTTGTAGTTCTACACATAATTTCTGTGAGTATCCAGCATAAGATTGAATAAATACTCCCCAGCAAAAGAAAAGACCCTTCTCCCTCTGACAGATTACCTAGGGAACATCTACACAACATTTTAAAACCCATGGCAGTAACTCCGAGGGTCTGGTACTACAGACTCTGAAGGCTCATGCTATGGCACTAAAAAAAAAAAAAAAACCAACAAAAAACAGTGACCCAGGCTGGAGCTCAGGCTCTGAAGCCCATGAAACAAGGTGAGCTCCAGACTGAGTATCTACACAGCTGTTTTTAACACCCCCAGAAGCATAACTCTGGAGCCATGGCCTTTAAGATTTGCTCCTACAGGTTTTGTAAGTGTAGACCAGGGATGGAAAATAAGCTGCCCACAGGATGGCTATAGTTTGTCAGGATTAGCTCCGGCAAGCTACCAGACGCTTCATTTATCTGAGTATCCACTGGTTGGGCCACTCTCAGATCCCAGTGGCCATGGTTCACTATTCCCGGCTAATGGGAGCTGCAGGAACTGACACAGGTCAGGCCACTGCTTCCTGCAGCTCCCATTGGCTGGGAACAGCGAACCATGGCCAATGGGAGCTGCGAGCATCACACCTACAAATGCTCAGGTAAATGAAGCATCTTGTGGCCCATTAGTTGACCCCAACCCTAACGAACTGTATCCAGCCCAAGGACTGCTTATTGCCCGCCCCAGATTAACATATCCCCAAAAGTTGTCTCAGTCAAGATGAGTCCCTCTACTTGAGCTACAAGATGTCAGAAAAGTGACACTGACAACCAAGTCAAAGTGAGTCTGAATTCTGTAGATTTGCGAGTAAACCTCGTTATCTCTTTAGGTTTTGTGGAACACTTGTCACCTGATGTAAGAGGAATTACAACACACTCATTTCAGTCTCCACAATCTTTTTTTTTTTTAATCATTCACATTCTGCCATGTTTTATGCTTCCTCTTTCCCATATATTTTTAACTTGCTAACATATACTATAGTTTTGTAGCTTTCACAAAAGCTAGATAGGTAACTATTTGCAGCATTGTAGGGTCAGACAGAATACTGTAAGCTTTAGCAGCTAAGCATCATCAGAGTAAACAAGAGAAACAGACTGCCAAGCTCCTAACTGGGCCTGAATTCCTGTATGCCACAATAGGAGCAGGGAACAAAGCAGGCAGCTTTCAAGTACAAATTGGACCTCCCTGGTCTGGCACTGGGGACCTGCCCCATTGCAAATGAGGGAATTTGCAAGATCAGAGAAGGTCCCCTGACACCGTCCTCCCAGGATACTGCCCCTCTCTCTGGCTGGCTCCACTCCAGCCCCACTGCCACTAGGCTCCAGCCTTGCTGCTACTGGGGTTTGGCTCCGCACACTGCTGCCAGCTGGCTGGGGCTCTCTGGGGACGGAGCTCCCCAGTCGCCATGATTCCACTTTTACCCCGCCCAGCCGAAGCTTCTCAGGGACAGCTCTGCAGCTGCCCTGCTTCTGTCCCACCTGCAGCTTCCCAGGGACTAGGCTCCGCGGCTGCCCCTATGCTGCTGCACTCGCCAGCATTTCCGGGGGACAGGGTTCACCAGCTGCTGGCAGCCCCGCTGCTGCTGCACCCCACAAGGACTCCCGTGGAACGAGGCAGAGATCAGATGAAGTGAATGACAAAAAAAAAAAAAAAAGAATTGTAGCTGGCAAAGAGCTGCACAAATAAGTAAATGAAAGGATCTACTTACCCTGATGCAGAAGCCTGTGGCTGGTCATTTGAACCTGAAAAATAATCAAGAATCACTTATGACTGCTTTGCTACTGAACAAAAAACAAAAAAAATAAAAAATATTTGTAATAATGATGAGTTTACAGGTCATTGGTACAGTCAACAGTTCTAACCTGTTGCAATGTAGCTAGTTCATCCAGTCACCACACTGCTTCAAACAACTATGCACAGGACAACTTAAAATGAAATACTGCTGAATCTGTACTTTTTTTTTGGAGGGGGAAGGGACAGGCACTAAAGAGTGATCTTTAATCTTAGTTTTCGTTAAAGGTTTTGTTACTCTCAATTTAAGGTTCATAGGCAAATGTCATGGTTAACCTGTTAGCAAGACTTTAAAGGTGCTCTATTGTAGAACCCATTAGAAGTTTATAAAATAATCACTTTATCACAAACTTCATTTTTATAAGCTGTATACTCCAACAATAGGATGGTAGCCACCATGTCCCAATAAATTTAAATATCCCGCGCTTCATTAGCATGATCGAACTAGCGTGCCAGCGAGATCATGTTAATGAAGCGCGGGATATTTAAATCCCCTCTTCATTAGCAATTTCAAATGCCTGCATTTGCATCCCTAGTTCAAACTAGGGTGCAAGTGTAGGCATACCTGGAGAGACCAGGCCCACCTCCAGAAACTCACCTGGCTGCAAGAAGCACCATGGTTGCTGTCTTCAGAGCTGGGCTAGATTCTGAAGGCAGCAGGCATCAAATTTCCTGCTGTCAGGAAGGTTTCCAGAGATAGGTCTGATCTTCTCTGTGCTCCTGGGAACTCCAGGCTGATTGTCTCAGCTGGGTTGGAGAGGAGTGGGACTTCCTCATCCCTTGCACTCTTGCTGTCAGGTACCTCCCCTGGCTGCAGATAGTCCTGCCTCCTTTCCCCCACTCATTTCTTGCCCTCATCACTCTGCAGCTGTGGGGAACAAGAGGCCATTTTGCAGGAAGCTGCCTCTCTTTCCAGTTGAAATTATTAGTGGAATTAAACATAACAATATTTAATTATTGTTTCAATTTAAAAAGTGCTGATATACGGTTGGAAAACTTTATCACCCAAGCTGCGTGAATTCGTTTAAGGAACCTGCAAAACTCCGGTTGCTTACTAAATGCAAATAAGCCACGATAAAACTGCCTTCCAAAGGTTTTTGCTTTAGTAATTTGCCTAAAGTAATTTGTGAGCTTTTGCAATTATTTATCATGAGTCCACTGATGTGCAGTACAGAGTTCTTTTGCTCATTGTTTGATTTTTATATTTGACGTCGCCAAAGACGTACAGACAGGAAAGCTAACTAGGGTGCAAGTGTAGACATACCCTCCCAGAGCACGTTCATGCAAGGGACGAGGAAGTCCCATTCCTCTCCAGCCCTGCTGGGACTGGCACTAGCCTGGTGCACAAGAGAAGCCCATAGCTGACATATTCCCTGTCCTGCGCCACCCCATAACAGCCAGGGGAAGATCTCATAGGGTAAAGCTGATTTCACAGTCTGTGATGCATTTTTCATGGCCATGAACCTGGTAGGGCTCTAAACACAATATCATGTTGACAAGCTAGGTCAATATGATATTACAAGTGCTATAGAAACGAGTAGGTGCATAGACAACTCCTACACTCAAGCAAACCCATTTGCAGAATCTAGCCTTTATTCATCCCTCAGGCAGTGACACCATTAGCTAGTTATAACAAAGTGAAAGTTAAGATTGCTTCTGTCAGAACAGTGGACAATGTGTTACAAGTACAGTAAAACTCCATTCGTCCGGCATCTGATGGTCCGGCACCATCAGAAACCTGGAAGTGCTCCGGGCAGCCGGACCATT
>CM057846.1:137957347-137967496 GCA_030068395.1 Apalone spinifera
TAAAGTGCTACCAGACCATTTATTGTTTTTTTCTGTAACAGACTAACTCGGCTACCCCCTGAAGCTTCAGGACTTTTATTGATATTAAAGTGGTGATAACAATTACATATAACATTATAAGAAAACAGGACCTGAATCTGAAATGTGCTGAAACCAGACCTCCCCTTCGGACTTTCAAGTGGTTAGCCTTTCATGGTAGTAGGCCACGTGAAGAGGGGAGGAATAATTCTTTTTAGCCCTAGCCTTATGAGCTCTCTCTTAAACTGCATTTTCATTTACTATAGGATTTGAAAAGTAAGCCAGAGACGTTTATAAAAAAGTTGGGTTCGGGGCACCAATGAAGTCTAGAGTTAACTTTTGAGTCAGGAACTGTGCCTTGTTTTGTCTTAGTGCAATGCTTAGCACACTGGGTACATCTAAACTACACCCCTCTTTCGAAAGAGGGATGTAAATTAGACATATCGAAATTGAAAATGAAACCGAGATTTGAATTTCTCATGCTTCATTTGCATAATTGCATCATTGTCTGCAGAAGCCCAGGTTTGCTGCAGACAGAGGCTGGTCCATGGCAGCAGCCTCTGTCTGTGGGGGTTCTGAGCTCCCCATGGACAAGGGCTGTTGCTGCAGAACAGCCTCTGTCTGCAGGGAGCTCGAACCCCTGTGGACAGGGGATGCTGCCACCCTACACTGCTGCCTCTGTATCAGGCAGCCAGTCTGCACAGGGAGCTGTTTTTTAAACTGGCTCCCCTCACACACCGACTCCCACCTGTCACTCCATGCTGCTGATACAGAGGCCGCAGCATGGGGTGGCAGGGAGCTCCCTGGAAGCGGGGCCAGAGCACATTGGCTGCCGCCCCCAGGGACTATTCAATTACAAGATATCTAACATCCCTAGTTGAAATAGATGGGATTCTGTGTGAGTGTAACAGCCCGCCTTGTGAAATTCATCTACTGGATTGGGGCCTAAGTTATTACTATTGCAAAAAAAAAACCCACTAGATGAAAACAGGTATGGTATGCAATACAGTTATATGAGGGAAAGGAATTCTTCCACATAGCATGATCTTGTGGATAAAGGATTGGACTGGTACTGAAGAGACCTGTGTCCAATTCGCAGCTCAGCAATAGTGTAACCCTGGGCTAGTCACTTTCTATACCCTCCATTTCCGTTCTCCATCTGTACATTAGAAGGTTTACTACTTCCTACCTTACAGGGATGCTGAGAGGATAAAATCCATAAATGGCTGTGTGACACTCAGATAATGCAGCTATGAGGGCTATACATGTGCCTTGATACTTTAAAAAAAAATCAATCCAGTCCTCAGTTTGCAAATGTTTTAAATAAAAAATTATACATCCATGTTTGACTAACCAGAAGACTTGCCCCTGTCTGTGCTTTCCCTGCCCCCAAAACAAGCATTAGAAGGACAATGTCTTCCTGGTTTTTATGAGATCCTTAATGTTACTGTAACGTATTTCCATTTAATATATAGAGACATACCTATCTCACAGAACTCGAAGGGACCTTGAGAGATCATTGAGTCTAGTCCCCTGACCTCATGGCAGGACCAAATACTATCTCTGACAGATTTGCCCCAGATCCCTAAATGGCCCACGCAAGGATTGAACTCACAACCCTCGGTTTAGCAGGCCAATGCTCAAACCACTCAGCTATCCCTCCCCACCACTGAGCTCTTTGTGCTTTACCAGAACAAATGAAAAAGGGTGGAACTTAAGTAAACAATAACCATCTCAGGTGGACATAGGAGGCCACAGCCCAATACGGTGTGTTTCTGCATTATGATGACATTAGTGTCACCATTTAGAAACTGGAGCTGCCATGGACACCACAATGAAGAAGTCATTGAAGACATACAAGGAAAAGAACTGAGTATTGAAGATATAGTGAACAAACAAATTAACTTGTTTTTCAAAATAAACCAAAATTAATTTGCTGTTAGTTTTTAAAAATATCATATGGAGAACAAACTGTCATTTAAAAAGGGCAAGAACCAAAAACTTGTGAAAGGAATATACAACCCCTTTGTATGATTCTTTACTCACAATGGAATCTATCTGTTCCAGGATCTTCATAAACTGCTCAGCAGTTCCTTTTACTCTCTTGTCCAGGTGGTTAAGAGCTTCAGCTTGAAGATCTTTTGCCAGAAAGCCCTGTATGGGAAGGAAAACAATTACTCTATTTTCCAAAGAATGTACATACTGCCATTTAAATATGAATTAAAAGAAATTCTGGTGCAAACATTTTCATTTAGATGGCTTGAATTATTTTATCATTAGAAGAAAAAACTTGGAATTTAAGAAGAGTAATCCTTTTTAAAATAAAAGGAAAACCAGAAGACCCCAAATGCAGTCTACCTTTCATTCTCCCTTATCAAATATTATTGTAGTTCTCTATGGGTACATCTACACTGCAGCACTATTTTGGGATACTTCCGGTATCCCAAAATAGCTATTCTGACGTCCCTATAAATCCTTCATCCCACAAGGATTAAGGATCATTTCAGAATAGTGGTTTATTTCAAAGTTATTACAAAATAAGCTATTTTGAAATATACTCGAAATAAGTTATGCAATTTGTGTAGATCAAATTGCGTAGCTTATTTCGAGCTAAGGGTGCAATGCAGACGCATCTTATGTGTCCTACCAAATAAACATCCCACATCAAAACAAGCAAATCAATGATCCTAAACGTTAACAATAGCTTTTATGAAGCAGCTTTTATGAAGCAGCAAGCTGACCAAATATTAGTTGGGTTATTATTTTTTTCCCATGCAGTTCAAGAAGTCACAGGATTCTCCAAATTGTTGACAGAAATCTTGTAACTAAATCCACACACCATTTTGAGAATTAACTCATTCATGTTCTTATTTTGCCAACTTTTGCCCAAAGTACAGGAAACATAAGTTAAAGGTATTTTAAGAAATCCTTAAAACTTTGTGAGATTCCTGTCTTTCTATGTCTTGCAAGGACTGTATAATATACAAATATATGAGATGTAAGGACAAGAAAAAAAATTACCTTTTGTATGCCTGTGAACTCTTTATTAACTTCCTCTAATTTGTTAGCAATTTGCTCCACTGACTTCTCCAAATCTTTTAATTTCTTTAATTCCACCTCTTCCTCTGGACTATTCTGAGTAGTTTTTAAAAAATGACAAAATAAACCATTTACCTTAAAATCAGTCATGTCATAAACCTATCTGAGTTAAATGATAATGGGATAACATATAACATAAAAACTAATGCTTTCAACTTTTATTGTCAGATTCAGCATCAACAACTTGCCAACTTTCAGTATTCAATCAAATAAGCTCTCAGTTTATAATGGTTAATTATGAATAGCCTCACTTTTCTAATGGATACATTGCATATAAATACAGTATGAGATTAATATAAGGGAAAGACCAAAGATCAAAGAATGTAGTTTTTATTAATATTAACACCTCATGATAAAACTTAGCTTCCTTACTGTCAACAATTTTCCTGACCACTCACTGCTGGTGACATCAGCAAAGCAAGCTGCCATTTCATTCTTAGGGAAACAATTTTGTTATGGCAAAATTCCGTATCATTCACAGCACAGATACAGTAAAAAATAAGACAATTCATGCTGTGGTCTCGGCAACATTGCAAACCTGCTGCCATGCATTACCAGTTCATTAGTTCGTTTTCCTCTAGTTGTCTTTGAAACATGTCTAGATTAAAGCAAATTAACAAACAGTTAATGAGTAGCTACTAATCAAAACAACCGAACAAACTGTACAAGTGGAACAGCAGGTATTTTATAACTGGTAAAATTCATGGGTTCTATGACATAATCATAAATGGCTTACAGCAGCAGAATCAATACTGACACCTAGCTTTCTGCAATATGTTCATGAACAATAAGGCAGAACAGAGCAGAAATGAAGAACTGCTTCAGGAACATTGGTATGATGATAAATTAGGCCGGGATTCACCATACGATGCACTTTCAAAAAAATTCACATGATGCACAGAGTTATTAGTTGTAGGTCAAGAGAATGAAGAGTTGTGCATACAGCCAGATGCATACATACAGTGCACACTTATATAGGTAAGTAACAGGAACACTTGTTTCTTTATCATTGTGCTGACACTCATTTTGAGCAGATTCACCATGAGCAGCAATTAAGCTCCTATACAAGAATATCAACAGAGAAAAGAATAACAGCAGAAGAGACTTCATGACGTGACACATACTCTTTTCCCAATCAGCATGACTTTACAACCATTTTTAACTCCAAGGGCTGATAATGGCTGTTCCATTTCCTTCAGGGATTTTCCTAGGGGAAAAGGAAACAATTATTCCTTTATATCTACTTATCAACTTACAAACTAATAGTAATAATTTAACTTGGCTTTAGGGTTTACGTTGTGCAGAATGCTCTGTTGTTTCACATATGAATATTTAATACTATACAGTAATTACTTTTAAAATAAACCATTCATTTTGAAAAAAAAATCCAACATTTTAAAATGCTTTTTAGAGGTGTCACATTGTGTACACTTCAAGCTGAATTAGATGAAAAGTACCACCTCCAATAAAGTAAAGAGAAAAACATTTGTTTTGTTGTCTAGGGATTTCCACTTACACTATTAGAATTGCAAAATAGATGTTCATTTAGTCTTTCATTTTTTGCCAGTGGTTATTTTTCAATGATTTTGATCAAAGTAACCCTTCCCATGAGACATTCTGCTTTCTATATGTGAAACTGATTTGGTTTGGTTCACAGTAGATGGCTATGGTAACGAGACTGAAAGCAACAGGAACAATTCTCTGCTTTCATTTTAAACTAGTAAGTATGAAACTGATTTTAAGTCTGATTTCCCGCTAAAAGCCTACTCAAATAAAATCCAGGTCTTACCATCCCATCTCATCCATATAACTACTATGTCAAAATATTAAATTATTCCATCATTTCTAAAACTGACAAGAGAATTAAGTTATGTGATTAATGTTGATCAGATAGGTAAATTAATCCCCATTAAATTGGTATGTAATGTTGAATCTAGAATACCTGTGAGAAACATTTTTAAATATTAGCTACCTTTACATATCAGTTTCTGAAAAGGAACTGGAACCCCAGTGACTTGTTCAATAAGCAGAGCCATGTCTTGTAGTGTCGGTTCACTATCTTCCTCATGAGATGAAATCTGAATAGTGTGTTTTTCATTACCTAAAAAAAAAGGCAACCCACAATTAAATTAAATCTTACTTAATTTTAATAATCTTAAAAGGCAACATTCACGGATACCAGTCTACAGCTTTAACTTTGTGAAGTCCTGTACAGGAATTTTCTTCATTTTTTGTTAAGTGATTGTAAGTTGTGCAAGAAGCCTTGTTTCTGCTAAAAAGAGGGAAGTCCACAGGAGGGGAACAAAGAGAGGCAAGGAATGTTCCTTTATTCTACAGGCCAGGCTAAATATTGTACCCAGCCACCATCCCCTGGAAGAGAGCCTTGATAGTTCAGATTTAACGTCTGCAGAAAGGGAGTCCTACCCTTCAGAAGTCCTTAGGATCATGACCACAGTTCTTCAGAGGTTATGAGCAGCATAAGAATATATCTCCTTTTTTAGTAGGCTTTGTAATGTCCAGAAATCTGTTGAGTTCTAAGGTCCATCAAAAAGGGGAGGAATTGCTGATGTCAGGCAGCGTGGGGACTCATTAAAACAAATAATAACCTAATTGCTCCTACTGCTTACTAGCCACCATGCATGGAAAGTGATCACCTCCTTCCCCTGGCTGCTCCGCCTGCAAGAGGGAATGAAGACTCCCTTCTTTACTCTCTCAGAAACACTCTTTTTCCTTGAACCTGAGCAGCATATTCAGTGCCTATCAAAAAGTCCAATCCCTGTCTGTATAAGGTCCATTAATGCTTACCCTAGTACTATCCCTACAATGCTGGGGACACATCATAAGCCCCACCCAGAATCTTAGAAGGCTTTGATAATCTTGCATAAGCTCCATAGCCTGTCCCAAAACAGGATCTAAAAATCAGCTCAAAAGGTTTTAAAATGTTTCAGATGCCCTAGAACAGTGGTCACCAACCAGTTGATCGGAATCTACTGGTAGATCTTGGAACTTCTGACAGATGATCCTGAGAGGTTTGGCCAGGAGACTATCAAATGCCAGCACTTCAGCTGCCCCTCACAGCACAGCTGTGCTACTCCTGCCCTCTGCCTTGGAGGTGTCCCTCACCCCAAGAGCCTTCTGCTTGCTGGGCAGAGCACAGGAAGAAGAAGAGGGGGTGCTGATGTCAGGGTGCCCCTCCCTCAACCCCGTACCCCATCGCCACAGAGCAGAGGGTGGCAGGGATGGAGAGAGTTTGCTGGATGCTTTGGGAGTGATGCAGGGCCAGGGTAGGGGTGAGCCTGCCTTAGCCCCCTGCACCACCACCCAGAAGCCATCTGTGGTAAGCAGTGCCCAGCTGGAGCTCGCATTCTGAACCCAGGCCCCAGTCCTGAACTCCTCCTGCACCTCAAGCCCCTGCCCCCAGCCTGATAAAAGTGAATGAAATGAAGGAGGGAGGATGGAGTGAGCAGGAGTGGGACCTCAGAGAAGGGACGGGAAGGAGGCGGGTCAAGCGTGTTTGGGTTTGAGGTAGATCCTAGATTGCCCTTAAATTCAAAAAGTGATCTTGTGTTTAAAAAGGTTGGAGACCCCTGCCCTGGAAGGCCTCATCTCCTGCAACAGTAAACCCTCAGGAAGAAGAAACATAGCCCCTACTCTTCCATACTTGCTGCTTTCTCCAATGTTCCACCCTCATGGATCTAAGACGGGCAGAACAGAACTCAGCCCATTGACTTCATGAGGTTCATAGGGAATAGAAATTGGCTAAGACAGGCCTGGAAGAATATCAGAAGGAGCATTTCCTGTTTTCCTCTGGACTTCTCGAGATCTACAGAAGGAGAAGAACTCTTCTCCCAATTAACTTCACAAGAAAATCATTTGTTTAGCTCTCTCTCTCTGAAAGGAAGAGTGCTAAAGATTTACTTTTTTTATTTTAAAAGAACATGTATGTCTTCAGCAGTAATTTACTTGCAAACCCCCAACCACATTCTCAAAATAAAAAGATAGTAATAGGGCCCGGTCTGCATCTGTAGCCAACTCCATGCTTTCCACCTCTAAGCAAGAGATTCCTTTAGCATACTGGTGCACCCCTTCGTCCAAGGACTCTAAAGTAACCAGCAGCTCTTTTATCTCCACCCAAGAGGTCACTTGTAAGACCTCTCTGAGCTGCCAATATTTTACCAGAACTCTACAGGACCTGGAAGCTAGACTCTGACCAGGTCCACACCAGCTGCCGATAGAGAGGACTTCTTTCTGCACAACCCTTATCTATGTGTGCAAGTACTGGAAGCACTGGAGGTTGGTCCTATCTGGTACCAGAGGAGACCTCCTGGACAACAATCAGAGTGACCAGGTGGCAGTCAGCGCATGGGGCTGCCTTGCTTCATGTGTCTCATCATATGCTCTACGTGGTGCATCCTGCTTCTTTTGCTTTTCTTGAACAGTCCTGCAGGAGGGTGTACCTCTCACCCCAGGCCTTCTGGAACTTGTCATTGGACTCCTGCCCCATGAGCCTCCTTGACCACCCTAGAGACACAACCTAAGTTCGCTGAACACCAGTTAGTCCACCTCTGAACTACCCCCAGGAAACATCTGCACCTGCTTGTGCTTCTTCAGACTGATCACTTCCAAGCTGTCGTTTCCCACCCCAATACTAAATGGCAGGACCTGTTGCCACCTAGGGAGGGCTAAAAACCCTGATGGGCCAGTCTTTACTCCACTTTGATCCCATGGCCCATGAGGGATATCAGCTGGAGCCTCCTGCATGAAGCCATAAGCACAGGCTTGTACTAGGGATGTAATAGTATAGTTGATTAACTGATTAACCGATAAGCAAAAGCTTATAGGTTAATGCTATAGACTACACGCATTCCCCACCCCTTACCTGTAAATTTTTTAGCAGGCTGGCCAGCAGCACACCTCAGTCCCGGCTTGCACTGGGTCCTGAACCTACCCCCATTGCGGCTCTGCATTTAAAGTGTATTAGGAGCCAGGCAGGCAGGCAGTCCGTCCAGCTCAGTTCCAGCTCACGCCGGGTCTGGGAGCTCAGATACCCCCCACCCCGGACAGGGGCTACTGCCACCCTGCACTGCTGCCTCTGATAGAGACACAGCAGCATGTGGTGACAAGGGGTTCCTCGGGAGCGGGGCCGGAGTGCACTAGCTACCAGCCCCACCCCCAGGAACTATAGAATAGTCGACTAACCGCTAAGAATTCATGAGGTTAACTGACTATTCAATTAACCAATATTTAACATCCCTAGCTTGTACCTGGCACAGTTCACAAACTCCCCTGACACTTGCTCTTTCTGCAGCAAGACAGAGACCCAGGCATACATCCATGTGGAGTTTGTCAGGTTGCAGCGATTCTTCCAGCTCCTCCAGAGCCTCTTAATGAGGTTCTAGCTGCATTTTTCCCTGCATCTTCCTGCAACTTGGCCCCACAAACTTGCCTTATCAACCTCCTTGTGGCTCTAACCATGATGGCCTGCCATCATGCCAGGTGAAATATTCTGGATAAGGGTTTGCTTTGCAACTCTGGGACCTATTTCCATTTACTTTGTACAGTCCTGCCTCCAAGCAGAACTCCTCTGGGTGGTATCCACTGACTCTCTAGATGCCTTTGAAGAGCAGTGAGCACTGTCAGGGGATTGTGCTCTGTGTCCCCTTCTGGCTACCTGATTTTTTTCCTCTATGACTTTCACTCCCATCCAGTGTTCCCTATAAGCTCTGCTCTCGTGTGACCACTCAGGAGAAATTCAAACACCACCCAGCTGATCAGCAAAACGCCCACAACTAGTTTTTTTGGTTTTGCTACTGGTGCACATTTGCACATGCCTCAGTTCACATAAAAAGTATTTCACATATGGATGGAAAAGATTAAAGGAAACATAAGATAGGGACAGCTGACCACCCAGGAAAAAAGGAAAAAGAAAAAACACTCCTCCACAATTAGTCTCTATATACAATTTGAAATATGACTTTTTCTATGCTTTATACATGTAGGCTAGAATGTGATCCTCCTAGCCTGGGAGTAGGGATGTTAAAATTAATAAACTAATCAAATAGTCGATGGAATTTCCTTTGACTGTTCGATTAGTTGATAAGAGAGCTTCTGCTTTGAAATGTAGCAAGAGCCCTCCTGGCTGTTGCTACGTTTCAAAGGCGGACGTGCCAAGCAGCGCTCTGCCTTTTAAATGTACAAGAGACCCAGCAGGGGCTCTTGTGCATTTCAAAGATTGAAAAGCCGCATGGAGCCTGGGGCCAGCGGGGACTCTGAGTCCCCCACTGGCCCCAGGCTCCATATGGCACTTCCACTTTGAAATGTACAAGAGCCCCAGCGGGGACTCTTGTACATTTCAAAGGTGGAATGCTGCCTCTGCGATGCTGGCCCGTCTCATGGAGCTTGAGCTGGGGGGAACCAGCTTTTAAGCCAGCTCCCCCCAGTATCCCATCCTCTGCTGCCCCTTTCTGATAGAGGCGGTGGGGGAAGCAACTACTCGATTAGTCGTTTATATCCCTACATGGGAGTGCTCTTCCCCTTGCATCAGGTGTTTTATAATGACCACTTTTAGTCATAAAGTGTCTGTTTACATCTTGTAGGCTAGTTTTAGGTTTTTGAAGTTGCTCCCACCTTTTGTTCTGCTATTTGATGAATTCAGAGTGCTTTATTATCTGGATAGCTGGAGCTAGGGTTAAGTGAATTCTATCTTCAATTGTAGCTGTTGTAAAAGATTTTCTTACCTGTTAGCCCAATAACTACCCTATCTGATATTTTCACATTTTTCAGTTTTTGAATTCACTGGTGAAATTATGCTTTTTCATAAACAACATTTCTCTGATGGTACAAAGTGCACATCAGACATAGTCAGAACCCTTTCATGGTCATCTTTAATTTTTAAGACAGTCACAAAGGATTTCAAGATATGCTTTGCCTGCTTCTCCATTACATAGATTAAAAAAAGCTACCTGGATATCTCCAGTTTCTTGATAGAGGTTTCAAGCAATTTGAAATTTTGCAAAATACTGTTTCCAGACT
>CM057846.1:137969674-137987800 GCA_030068395.1 Apalone spinifera
CTTTTGCTACCTCTACCAGAAAGAGGTAGCAAGGGAGGAGAAGAGGAAGGGTGTTGGGGGAGCTGGCCTAAAAGCCAGTTCCCTCCAGCACCATGGGAGCAAGTGTTCCACTTTTGAAATGTACAATAGTCCCAGTGGGGCTCTTGTACATTTCAAAGCAGAAGTACTACATGCAGCCTGGGACCAGCAGGGGCTTGTGCTACATTTTAAAGCAGAAGCATCTTTATCAACTAATGGAATAGTCGATAGAAATTCCATCAACTATTGGGTCAGTTGATTAATTTTAACATCCCTAGTACACAAAGCTGTAGTAGAACACATTCTCAAGTAGTGCTTTCCCTCCCTCCCCCCTTTCAGGCACAGAAAAAACATTTAATTTGTGTAAGTTATAACCACAGAATTTTTCTAAGCCTTATATACAGAGTTAACTACTATAATAAGAAAAATGCTCACAAATGGAAACCAACTACAGTAGACTTCCGATAATCCGGAACCTATGGGACTTAGTCCGGCATAGCTGACAATCTGGCACCACCTATCAGGAGGTACTATAAGCAGCTTTTTTTTTTATCACACACACGCGCACACACACACACTGTATACATTATATACTGTATATAAAGTGTTCTTAACCCTTTTTATTGTACAGACTGTATACAGTATACTGTAATGTTTTAGGTTTTTTAAGCCTTTTTTACCCTTTTTGCTCAGTTCAGCTGCTGCCACTGTTACCTTGTGACTCATTTTTTGCCGAAGCTCACTCACTAGGCTCTTGCCATTTGATGCCGGACTATCAGGAGTGCTGGACTATTGGATGCCGGACTATTGGAGTTTTACTGTATTTTCCAAAAATGTTCTGGAGTCACCTACTTAGGAAAGCAGAGATATGCCTGCCTAGGAGAGGGAAAAGGTACTAAATTATACATTAGTAAGTTTAAAAATTGAGAGCCTCTATACAAATTGGCAGGAATATGTAAATGTACATTTTTATTTATTGCTGCCCAGAGCAAACAGGCAGGTTCATTATTTTGAACAGCTCCAAAATAGACAAGAAAAACACTTTGTAGTAACAGCAGTAATTCAAATCTGATTACACCACTAGGTGTAGTTTTCATAGCAACAGGGAAAAAAAATTATGTTGCCATTAGTATTTCACGACTAAAACTACAACAAATAGATACTTTCTGAAAAACACCAAGCAATCTGATCCTGCAGCATTTATAGGAAATACTAGATATGACCAGCACAAACCATTTTTTTCCCCAGGAAGAATGGCTCCTGCGCAAGAGTGGGTTTTTGCGTAAAAAGGAGCCATGTAGACAGCTCCTTTCTGCGCAAAAGCCTCTTGTGCAAAAATGGAGCATCATTAATTATGCAAATGAGGCACAGCGATATTCCACACTTTGCCTCATTTGCATATTTTTTGCCTAAGAGGGCAGTGTAGACGTAGCTGAAAAGTTAGAACCACCAAATTTGGTATGCAGCTTTCTCATAATTTAAAGCAAGGTAAAAGTTTGGTTGATCCCTCCCACCAGCCCCCTCCCTTTTTTCTTGTTAGGAGGGAGAGTTATACCTTGGAACGGGGCGGGGGTGGGGAGGGGGTGCAATTAATGAATTTTGGTATGTGATCACTGGCCAGATCCACCAGTGGAATGGGCAGGGCTAAGAACTACCATCTCCCTGGAGTTGTCTGAGGCTTTGAATTAAAAACACAGCAAAGGGCACACAGGTCCTAGTCCTGCTGCTACCCCATTGCCTGACAGCCAACCTGGGGTTGCTGTGGCTATTTAAAGGACTCATGGTTCCAGCTCCTGTGGGGGTAGTACCACAACAGTGAGCCATTTATATAGGATCCTGCTGCCTCAGCCACTGCCTGGAAATTCAGTGGCATGGGCAGCAGAATATTAAAAGAAAGTGGCCAGATGCAGGCCATGGGCCAGATTTCAGTGTTAGGCTGGCCAAATTTGGCCTCCAGGCTGCATCTTGCCCTGCCCTGCCTTAAAATGACTACAGAGAGGCAGGAAGGGGCCAGAGAGGGGCCAGCAAGGGGCAAAGGTGGAAAAAGGAATACTATTATATATTTCAGAGAGTTTGCTTGTCTCTCTCTCTCTCTCTCTCTCTCTCTCAACTGGGGAACACACACCCCTCCTTCGGCTATGCCTGCTCAACAACCATGGACAGGTAGTTCCCACCTGGCACCAGGCTGCTGTGGTCAAAGGACTAGAGCTGGCCTCTCTCCCTGCATCAAACTGCATACTGAGCCCCTCATCCCCACCTCAGAATAATAATTAAAATTAAGAAAAACAAAACTTTCAGTTGAAGACCCAAGCAACATCTGGTAAATCTTCTAGTAATAAATATGGTAATTAAAGAGCTGGTCAAAAATTAAACAAATTCTGTTGAAATTGTTTTTCCATCAAAATAGTCATTGTTTTTATATTGTTAGACCAACTCTAGTTAACTTCAAAACTAGTAAATTCTCAATTCTGCAGAGTCCCATGCTTTCTAAAATGCCTCTTAAATAGAAGTCTGCCATCTGCTGGCTGTAAAAAAATGCTTTTTGGATATTTAGCTAACAATCATATAATTTCAATAGAGTCCTCTATTGGGGGAAGATGGGTTCTATGGCCTAATAGCTCTTTTCTTTCTCTAACTTATGATTTAAGTCTCAAGGACTTAGAAAATCTCTAAACACATCCAAAGAGCATTATTCTATGAAACTATTTGCTTTCCCCTCCCCACATAGTGCCGGATTCTTATGCACAATAAGCTGGGGTTAGCCAACAACTAATGTGACAGGAGTACAGATTTACACTGATTTGAAAATATCTAATTTTTGTCATCACCTCACAGTCTGTGTAAAATATTTGATTTCACACTGAATAGTTTAAAAATATCAATCCTGTAATACAATGGTTTATTTAAATTCCTGTAGATTAAATTAACAAAAGATGATTTACATAAAATGCTGTATACATGTCCAAAACAATTTGATCTAAAATCCAGTTTCCATTATTATCTTGGAAATATTTAACATTTTACAGTTTTAAGTTATGCTTTATACTAGGTACTTAGCTATGTTCATCACCACTTAGATTTAGGAAAGGTATGTGTACTGCAACTAATTCTTTTCTTTGCCGTCAGTTTCTTTTATGGGAAGAAAGCATCACATGTGTAAACTATTTTCCAGGCAACGTTTCTCTAATGAACAAGTCTATTAATTGAGGCCTCTCTGTTTGCAACCAGCTAATAGTTCTAGGACTTTTTATTATTAACATCTGGCTTTTTAAGCTGAAGGAAAACGTACTAGCAAGAACTAAAAAATTACAAGTAAACTATTTTGTATTTTTGATTACATAGGAATATGCTTTCTTCTTCTAACCAAACTGCTGATTACAATTAAGAAGGGATGTGTTCTTAAAATGTATTGGAAAAATATCTTTATTAGGCATAAATAAGTTTCAGTTTCTGTACAACATTTGTACACTTCAGTCCTGATAAAAATGGAAAATAATTTAGGCCAGAGTTCTGAAAAAGTCTGCTACAAGACCTGGCAATACAATCTTCAGTAGAGGAGACCTGAGTTTGGGAGAACTCTCACTCTTCTGGCCAATGGGTCCAAAAGAAGGGAGATGGCCATCTTGTCCAGCAAAAAAACAGTCATAGAAAATCTACAGAGCAATGGTGGTCAGATAGAAAGCAGTAATGCCCTGACTTGTGACAAGAAGAAAAGCACAGCACTAGCAATGGTCTTACAGAAATGTTATTTTGTAAATCTAAGAGGGAAATACATGAAAGGGTAGAGAAGATGATCATGACCAACTTCAAGTTTCAGACCAAGCATGTTAAGGGACAGCCCATGCTTAAATGGCACTAATGGAGACAAGGGACAAGTTAAAACTACCACTAAAAACACCACACAAAAGAATAAAAATGTATACCATAGAATAGCTTATGTCAAAATTGAATACATAAGGTTAAAGATAACCTTTATATGTGTTTATTTATTACAGCTGTAATTAAGGGTTACAAATACAATATCAAGAAAGTTTCTGAACTGAAATATTCTTAAAAAAGCATCCATTTGTTATCAAATCAGTACAGTAAGAAGGAAGCTATCTTACAGAAGGTAAGCAGCCACATAGCCTTAGTTTTTTTTCAGAAAACAAATATTACAAATCAAGAGAAACCTCAACTATTAACAGCCACCACTATTGTTCATGTATTATTTCTTCCATAAAACATAAGGGAATCAAAACCTAGCAAACTGAATCCATCTGCTGAAGTAAATTGTGCAAAATGTTCTCCTTTAATATACAAGTCAGCAGTATATCAACTTTCTTCGAGGAAAAGAAACACCATGAGCCATTCGTATTGCGTTTTCAGATGTAGTGATATTAATGTTATACTGAAAAGGCAAGTTTTCCAGGATTTAAAAAAGTGTTTTGCTAATTTGATTTATAAGAAGTAACTTGCCATTTCCAATGTGCTCTAGAAATGCATGTTTATGTAGCAGGGATCTGTGGCAGTCCAAATTCATCCACCAATACACCATCCTATATGGGGGGAAAAAAAGAATGAATTATGTATCAATCTTTCAGATTGCTTTAAAGCTGGGAGTTACAAAACCAAAGAGGAGAATCAGTATTTTCTGCAGCCAATATCACTTACCAATTTTGTTACAGCCCAAAAAAGTGAAAATGTAACAGTGAGCTGACATGACACATACTTACATACAAAAGCCATGTGCAAAAGTTAGAAAAGCATGGGAAATGCTTGAAATGCAAATACTCAGATTTATTTGCAAAAAACATATAAAATGATATGATAGCCCTTTCAGCTAACCAGTGTCACTATCTTAAGGGGAAAAATAGATTTTGTACATCAGAAAGGCAACATTAGATTGTAAAGTAAAACTGGCCTCCCGAAGTATACTAAGCTAAATTTTGCTCCACCTTCAAGGCTTCCATGAAGCAACAGCTTTATCAGTTTTGTGGGTGACAGAACAAATTTTACTGTACAATTATTAAATGAGAGGAAAAAAGAACCACCTTGATTTTTGCATCTGTAGGAGTGCCTTCTGGAATTGCTGGAGCAGATGCAGCTTCATCTAAATAGGAGCTGTCCTCATCAATTAAAAGTTCATCACCCAAGGCATCCAGTTCTGAAATTGAATTACATTATTTATATTAAATTAAGCAAGGGATTTCTTTGGCAAGGAAAAAAAGTGTAAAAAAAAAAAAAAGATACTAGGAAATGAGGTATGAAAAAACCCCAGAGCATCTGCACTAGTAGACATGCCATAAGGCTGCTAAAGGAACATGCAAAATGGGTTGACAGAATCCCTTCATCAAATAGTATTCTGAAAAGGAAAACTTATGGGGCTTCACAATACAGAGGACATGCAAAAAGCAACCCAGTATATACAGGGATGGTGGAGCATTGTATGTGCACTAAGAAACATCTGACAGCACAGGAAGGATTCAACTTCAGAAAGCTGAGGGAGTAGGAAGTTGCCCCAATACAGAAGCAACAACGATTTACATATTGGCATAGAGAGTACTCTTATTAAGTTTGCAGAGGATACAAAACTGAGACGGGTTACAACTGCTTTGGAGGATAGGTCATAATTCAAAATGATCCGGAAAAACTGGAGAAATTGTCTGAGGTAAACAGGATGAAGTTTAATAAGGACAAATGCAAAGCACTCCACTTAGGAAGGAAAATCTGTTTCACACATTCGGAATGGGAAGCAACTGTCTAGGAAGGAGTACTGCAGAAAGGGATGTAGGGGTCATAGTGGACCACAAGCTAAATATGAGTCAGTGTGACACTGTTGCAAAAAAAAGCAAACATGAGTCTGGGATACATTAACAGAAGTGTTGTGAGCAAGACATGAGAAGTCATTCTTCCGCTCTGCTCTGCACTGATTGGGCCTCAATTGGAGTATTGTGTCTACTACTCAGCACCACATTTCAAGAAAGATGTAGAGAAATTGGAGAGGGTCCAGAGAAGAGCAACAGGAATGATTAAAGATCTAGAGAACATGACCTATAAAGGAAGACTGAAAGAACTGGGCTTGTTTAGTTTGAAAATGAGAAGATGGAGAGGGGACATGATAGCTGTTTTCAGGTATCTAAAGGGTGTCACAGGAAGGAGGGGAGAAAATTTTTCTCCTTGGCCTCTGAGGAAAGGACAAGCAGCAATGGGCTTAAACTGCAGCAAGGGACGATTAGGTTGGACATTAGGAAAACTGTCTGAGTAGTTAAACCCTGCAATAAGTTGCCTAGGGAGGTTGTGGAATCTCCATCAATTCCCCCCCAAGTTGTGCTGCTATTTTTGTTTCTTGGCCCTGGTCAGTTCTTTTTTTTTTTTTTGCTCAACAAGATTTGCTGCTATGGGGGGAGGAGGGTTTCTCAAAAATCAAAAAGAGGGCATCATACTGAAAAGTTTAGGAACCACTGGTCTAGATCCGTGGTCACCAACCCGTCGTTCGCGATCGACTGGTCAATTGGGAAGGCTCAACCAGTCAATTGCGAAGCATTCAGGCTCCCCCCCGCCAGAAGCCCCACTACCTACTTCCAAAAATGGAGGCAGTGCCGGCTTCCCACGGGGTGGAGGAAAGTCCGGCAGCTGTGCGCCACTTCCAGGGTTTCCAGAAGTGCATTGCCTGCTGCCCTCCTCCAGGTCTGTGGTGTGCTAGAAGGAGGTAGGAGTCCTGGAGGAAAGTGCATGCTGGGGCTTTGGGGGGAGGGGGAGAAGGGAGGAGGAAGGCGCGCACTGGGGCGCCCCTCCTTTGCGGGGGAGGAGGTAGGAGTCCGGAGGGCAAGCGCGCATCGGGGCTTTCCTCCTTTGCGGGGGAGGGAGCAGGAGTCCTGGGAGGAGGCTCTTGCCGGAGCTGGCCCCTGCTCCCACCCCAGCACCCTGTTCCTTGCCTCCACTGACACCCTGTCCTCTGCCCCAGGCCCTTGCCCCAGAACCCACTGGCCCTCTGTCCCTTACCCCAGCTCCCTGTCCCCTGCCCTGGCACCCTGTCTCCTGCCCCGGCACCTACAAGCACCCTGTCCCCTGCCCTAGCACCCATTGGCACCCTACCCAACACCCTGTCCTGGTACCCTTCCCCAATACCATGTCCCCTGCTCCCACCAGCACAGTTGGGGCCACATTAGTGAGCTTGTGAGGGTTTTGGAGGAGTTTTTATTTTGCATCTCACTTGTGTGGCCCCAACTGACTTTTCTGTGGGTAAGTGACCGCTGACTCAAAACAGGTTCCCTGCTCTTCTCATAAATAAAGACAATGCAGAAAACTTTTCATGTTTGATATAGTATTTTATTTAAAAATGAAGCCTGGCCAACAAACCCCCAATTGGGACCAAGCCCCCATCTGCCCACAGCATCATAACACTCCTGCACTCCCCTTTCCCCCAGACCCTCGATATGAACCTATCATATACTGGAACTTCCTGCCCTGAGCCCCTCACATACCCTAACCCAAATTCCTGCACCCTCATATCCACAAGCCTGTGGCTTGCTTAGTACCCTAACCCTACATCTGACCCCAACACTGCCCAGCCTGAAGCTCCCTCCCAGACCCAGCATCCCCTTATTCACCTCCTTCTGCATCCAGATTTCCTCCAAGAGCTTGCATCTTTCATCCCTTCCCACACCCAAATCCTTCATTCCCACCCCGGAGCCTACACATCCTGCCTCAACCCAGCTAGGGTAAGGCTAGAATGTAGGAGTTTTTCAGGATTCCGGAGATATCCCAGAAAAATTCTTCTGCATCCAGGGATGTGTTTGTTCTTCCGCTTTTTTTAGTGGAAGAGCAAACATGCTCTTTTGATAACCTCTATATTCCTCTTTCCACAAGGAATAAGGGGGCTTCTAAAAGAAGCGGTTTTTCTGACATTTGGTCCAGTCTAGATAGGCCAAATGTTGGAAAAACCTCTTCCTACAGAAGAATTGGGGGAAAAAAGCAGCAGTATAAGGGTTGGGGATAGCAAGTGATAAATAGAGAAGAGGAGAATAGCGAGAAAGGGACGGGGCTTCAAGGAAGGGGCAGGGTGGTAGATCTTGGCTTGCTCTGTCATTTAAAAAGTGATCTTGGGTGTAAAAAGGTTGGAGACCACTGGTCTAGATGGTACAGGGTCCTGCCGTGAGGGCAGAGGATAGCACTTGATGACCTCTCGAAGTCCCTTCCAGTTCTAGTGTTCTATGATTCTAACGATCTATATCTGAGTCGAACAAATTGATGTTACTTAATGAGACAATTAATGACACACAAAAGCACTAGAAAGAAGTTAAAATTAACCTAATGGAAAAAGATTTTTTTTCTTCGGTGACCACAGACTTCTATAAATGTCAGTTATTTAATATATCAACTTGTGCTTTTGCCTGTGCAAATTCAGATGAAAATAATCAGCTGCTAATTTCTTGGAAAAAATGTTCAGTTTCTGCAGGAGCACAACTAAAGTACCACTGAATCCATCTGTACTCACTAACCTGCCTCCAAATCATCTTCGTCAATCTCTGGTGTTCCATAACTACGACTCAGAGCTTCCTGGATTTCACCAGCTTCTTCCATCATGTCCTCCAATTGGTCTTGTATATCCTGTAGTTGTCACAAAGAAGTTAAACTTGTCCCAGATGCACAAGTTACAAGCTGATTCAATTGGAACTATACACTGAAATTCAGAAGTGACTCAGCAGCTAATATTGCAGAACAAGCTACTTTGCTGAGCCATTTTAATTTATAAATCCCATTTGAAATTCTTCTAAATAGAATATTGTGTTAATTATATATTTAATGCAACACTGGGCTCTCAGCTGTTAAATAAAATATAAACGATGGACTGGAATAGACAAAGGGGATTGGCACCAAACATCTCCGAACAGCATCAGCATCAGGCTGTTTTATATTTTGCCAGGGTGAATTTAAAGATTTTTTTAAAAAACTTAGAATCTAATGTCAGCTTGCAGTAGAGGATTATGAGAGATATTAAAAAGCAAAATTAAAATAGAAAAAATTTCATTTCATACACTGAACTGTAGTGTGTAAATGCAGGAACCATTTTTTTCCACCTCACTTATATTCATATCAAATATGGAAAGTCTCCTGGCATGCTTCATAGATTCTTTGCATTGTAAAACAGACACTGAACCTCTAAGACTGCAAATGATGCCAATCAAAACCAATGGCAAAGCCATATTAAATGGTTGGATGTTCTAATCAGTCAGAAGCATCTACAATGGGCTGGAAGGACATTTAAAACATGAGAGCTCAAAGCAAGAATGTTAAGCACTGGAATAAACTGCCTAAGGAGGTTATGGAATCTACATTATTGCAGATTTTTAAGAGCAGGTTAGACAAACATGCATCAGGGATGGTCTAGATAGTGCTTGGTCCTGATAAGAGTGCAGGGGACTTGACGATTTCTCAAGGTTCCTTCAAGTTCTATGATCTCTATGAATGTTTAATTCCCGATAAATTTTGTGCACACAGTAAGAGTCACTATTTAGCATTTCAACAGTGTATCTTTGGATTGTTTAGTAGCAAGTAGTACAAATGCTCACCTCAATTTGGTCAATTTTGACTTGCTTGTAAGCCTTTTTCATTTCTTTCACCCCAAGTTTCATAGCATCAACCTAGAATAGAGTAAAAAACCATGCTTGTATCTACCACTGCAGCATTTACAAATAAAGCAAATCTGAAATGAATGTACTGATACCGTTGTCTTTGTGTCCTTCAGTGACTGTATGGTGTAATTGGCTTGTTCCATATTAAAAGACTGCTGTGACAGATTATCCCGCTGTTGTTCATACCTGTTAAAGTATTACAAATGTTGTATTTAATACATTACTGTATATTATACAATTTGTAAAGAACAATGAAATTCAGAAGGCATGCAAAAAACAGTACTTTTCAAACTTGGAAGAAAAAAAAAAGGAAATCTTTACGTATTTATAGAATACTAGAACTGGAAAGGACCTCAAGAGATCATAAAGTCCAGTCCGCCACCCTGGCAAAACCAATCACAATGGCAAAACCAATCACAATCTTCTAGATCATCCCTGACAGATGTCTAGCCAACCTGTTCTTAAATATTGCTGGTGATGGAGATTCCACAATCTCCTAGACAATTTATTGCAGTGCTTAACCACCCTGACAGTTAGGAAACTTTCCCTAATATCCAACCTAAGACTTCCTTGCTGCAGTTTAAACCCACTTCTTCTTGTCCTATCCTCAGAGGCCAAGGAGAACAATTTTTCTCCCTCCTCCTTGTAACACTCTTTTAGAAACCTGAAAACCACTATCACGTCCCCCCTTCTTCTCCTTTCTAAACTGAAGAAGCCCGATTCTTTCAGTCTTCCTTCATAGGTCATGTTCTCTAGATCTTTAGTCATTCCTGTTGCTCTTCTCTGGATCGTCTCCAATTTCTCCACATTTTTCTTGAAATGCAGTGCCTAGAACTGGACACAATACTCCAACTGAGGCCTAATCAATGCAGAGTAGAGGAAAGAATGATTTCCCGTATCTTGCTCACAACACTCCTGTTAAGGCAGCCCAGACTCATGTTTGCTTTTTGCAGCAGCGCAGCAGCAGCAGCAGCACTTTTGACTCATATTTAGCTCGTCATCCATTATGTCCCCTAGATCTTTCTGCAGTATTCCTTCCTAGACAGTTGCTTCCCATTCTGTGTGGAGGGAACGGATTGTTCCTTCCTAAGTGGAGTACTTTGCATTTGTCCTTATTAAACTTCATACTATTTACCTCAGACAATTTCTCCAGTTTGTCCGGATCATTTTGAATTATGACCCTATCCTCCAAAGCAGTTGCAACCCCTCCCAGCTTCGTATCTTCTGCAAACTTAATAAGCATCCTCTCTATGCTATCATGTAAATCACTGAAGATATTGAACAGAACTGGTCCCAAAACAGACCCCTGTGGAACCCCACTTGTTACGCCCTTCCAGCAGGACTGCGAACCGTTAATAACTACTCTCTGAGAACGGTTATCCAGCCAAATTATGAACCCACCTTATAGTAGCCCCCCCTAAGTTGTATTTGCCTAGTTTATTGATAAGAAGATCCTGCAAGATCGTATCAAATGCCTTACTAACGCCTAGGTAAACCACGACCACCACATCTCCTTATTCACAAGACTTGTTAGCCTATCAAAGAAAGCTATCAGATTGGTTTGACATGATTTGTTCTTTATGAATCCATGCTGACTGTTACCTATTATCTTCCAGGTGTTTGCAGATGAATTGCTTAATTACTTGTTCCATTATCTTTCCTGGCACAGAAGTTAAACTGACTGGTCTGTAGTTTCCTGGGTTGTTCTTATTTCCCTTTTTATAGATAGGTACTATATTTGCCCTTTTCCAGTCTTCTGGTATCTCTCCTGTCTTCCAGGATTTTTCAAAGATGATAGCTAACTGTGTTCAGTAATAGTCATTTTAATTTTGTTCTAAGGGTCATGCAACATGACTACATAGTTATGCCTGTTACTTGATAAAGCGGTTTCTGAATGAAGAATTAAACTTTTGTTTAGATAGTTAGAAACCATGCATGTCCATGTTTAAAAAGGTTTGCAGCGTGTGCAACATTGTGATATGAAGGTTTTTGTTGACAAATTTAGGATGAGTGCATTATTTACTAATGGCACAGCAATATGGGAGAAACGTATGTTATCCCATATAGTGTTCTGATTGGGTCCAACTGGAATGTTAAGAACACCAGTGAGACCCATGGGGTCATCGATGGGTGCATATAAAGAATTTACAGTGATACTGATTCATGCATATAAAGTAGCTATTTATATAACATGTAGTAGTTCAGGTCTATAGATCTAAAAATAAGACCAACTCATGTATAACTACCAGATTAAAACCATTTGGTCTTAATTCAAGGTGTACCAATACCACAAGTTATATAATATTATGTATATGTCAAATATCAAACCTATTCATACACTGATATACAAATAGTACACAAACATGCTAAAAACAAAATAATTTTAGCTGTGTTACTTAAAGAACAAAAATTGGATGTTTATAACAGCTGACTGCCATTTCGTAATTTGTTTACATGAATACTCATAAGAAATTGCACAGAAATGGAAGAGGAAGTGAAAAGCATGCCAATCCCCTCACAAAAAATTCACTAAATAAGGATTAAGCAAGTTTGATACTTACATTCGCTTCTGCTTTAACACTCTCAAAGCCTTCTGTTTTACCATATTCTGAAAGAGAAGTTACAGCCAGATGTTAGTAAAAACAAAGTTAATTTAGTTGCTCTGCATTTTACTATTACAATACTTAATGCATAAATGTCCTTTTTTAAATTTTAAGAGGTGTTAAACAGTTAATGGTCACAACAAATACTCAAAGTATTCAAACAAGCATATCTATATGTTGGTAATAATGAAAACCCATAGAACTACTGTTTAAACGAAGGGGGAAAAAAAGACACCCAAAAAGCAGAACATGCTCACAAAAAAATGGCAAATTTCACTGGACATGACCTTTCAAAAACATTTCAATAATCAGTATCAACCAAACAATGCTTTGCATGGTGCTATCAATATTTTACAAAAGCATGAAGAACTTCCATCCACTTTAAAACTCAAAACGAACTAAACTTTATTAACAGCTGTTTACTTTAGCTGTTTGCCCCATTTCTCAAGTTCATGGGGTTTCCTCTTCTGTTTCTGAAAGGTTTGGAACCTCCTCTACAAGGAACTGAACCAACGAGTCTGCCTTACAGATTTGACCTCATAGAGCTGCAGGGAAAGGAAGGAGAAAAAGGAAGAAAAGGGACTCAGATTCCCTTCTTCCAAAAAGCCTTCTGGTTTAAGATACTTCATTTCTAAGTTCTTGCATTTTCTCTCTGCTTTCTCCCTCCCCACACCACTATTCTCCACATGCTGGTTTACAACCTCTACCTGAAAGAAACTTAAAGTAAGCCAACTCGTCCCATTTTCATTCTTACCCCTACATCACACTGAGATCTTATTTGCATCTCTCAGTTTAAAAAAAGCTGAGAAAGTTTATATTTACTGTTTTATTGACATTTTAATGTTTCCCATAGTAGATGTTCAAATTAGTGACATCTGTGACAACTATAAAGAGAGAGACAGCAATTGGTTCAGAGGAAGATCCAATTTAACTCTCTGAATGGCCAGAGAGTGCTGGATCAACCCTACCATAATAGCCTGATGTACATATAAAAAGGAGGCAATAAGAGTATTTGACTTGGTAGCCACGTTTGTTAGTTTTATACAGAGTAATATTATGAAAATGCCTCTTTATTTCGAGACTAGAAGCCAATATGGCACAGATTTGGGAAATAAGTGAGAATACAAACAAGCTTTTAGTAGCCACCCTCTCCCAAGATAGCAAGAAGCACTTTTAATGATGCTTCTCAGAACCTGGAGAACTGATTATGACATCACTCCACTACATGACAGACTGAAAATGTGAGTCACTTCACTTTCTCATGTGTACACCAAATAGGATTCTTACCTTGGCCGGGCCCTCCCGCATTTTCTTCATTTGATCTTTATATTTCACCAGTTCTGCATCAAGTCTGCTTATTTTCTTGTCAATTGATTCAGCTCTGCTATCCACCTTTGGTATAAGGAAGACAGACAAAAAAAATGCATTGATTACACAAGGTTTTTCCCAGGGACTTGTAGTCCTGGAAGCAAAATGTGCTCACAAAGAGTTGCTATTATACATCCAAATGTCAAAATGTTTTTGGAAGAGGACAATCATATGACCAAGGGTGGCTCAGATTCCTACTACTAAAATTAATTTAAAAAAAAAAAAAAAGACTCTTAGCAAACCCTTATGACATTATACATTCAGAGAAGTCTCTTAAAGAAAGCTCATCACCTATTAAACCATCTTGTTAGTCTTTAAAGTGCTACACAGTTCTGTTTTTTATTAAAGAACACTTACATTTTTTCATTCTCTGAATCATTCCTAGAAAAGGGCACACAAACATACTAAATTTTCACTCATTGGTATGACATTAAATTTGCAGATTGAATTTGCAATATGTAAATATAGGTCATCTGTAGACATTTTTAATTCGGATGCATTTATCCTTGTGTTAGAAACCATTTTCTCTAAACAAAGGGACAGTACATGCCAGCATGGAGGAAGACATTGATAATATACTGTTGCAGAGTATTTTCTACACAGAGCAGTTGATCTCAGCTCTATCCATATTGGACACAAAATGCCTGGTTACAGCTGGCACAAAAATTTACTTTAAGCGTTCCATTATGCTAGCTGCTTTATTAATAAAAGGGAAATAAATTGTACACTATTTAAAGTATAAAATATTGTATATTGATGGAGTCTTGCAATGACTCAAAGGGTCCTAAAGCTCTTAAACATCCATCTAACCCACATCATTCTGGATAACAGAATGACTAAAAAAGGACGCTGAGGCTTTGTCTACATTTAAAAGCGGAAAGCGTAGCTGCACTTGGAAAAATGGGTTTCATTATTAAATCATTTACTTCATTGTACAAGCGAACGATACAATCACAGAGGCACTCCATTTATCTACAGAGGAATGACCCATTGTGAAAGCTTACAAGTTTATTCCAGCAGAATATATTAAACTTGTTTCTCATGGCACATGTAAGATTCTAGTTATGCCTTCTTGCACCCCAAACTAAGCACTCTGACTACCTGTCTGAAGTAAACTACTACTTCCTGTTGTTTCACCTAAAATTAATGATAAAATAGGAGAGAATATTAACACACAATGATGGAGAATCCAAAATAAATTAAATAGTGTACCAGGAAAAAGAAAAAGAAGAAAATACCCATACATTTTCAGTAACTGTTTTGGGGTGAACCCTGATCGAACTTAACACAATTTCCTTCCCCAATAATTTACATTCTTTTTATAAATAACAGCATAATTGAACTTGGTAAGATTGTTATGTTATGCATTACTTGTAGCCTATGCTACAGTAAGAATTTTTTTATATTGAAAAAGGATAAACTTAATTAGCATATATCAAGTATTAACAAATCTTAGCAATGGCCACTAATTGTACCCTCAGTCTATCCACAGACCCCTTTTCAGTTGTTATAAATTACTAAGCAAGTAGAAAAAACAAACAAAACACAAGTAAATATAAATAAACATATAAAAAGGATTGAGGCAGAAGTTAAGACTATCCAAATGATATGCTCAAAGTTGATAGGGTAATATTTAAATATTTATATGTATTGAATTAGATAATTTTAAGAACTTCCCATGTGTACACTGCCTTCATTTCTGTGGATTGCTCTGAACAGTGACTCTGAGGCCAATTAAAAAGGTACTACATTGTGTCCATTCTTATTTTGGTATCTCTTGTTATGCAAATTAATGTCTACAAGACTGGAGAAGATTTGCCACAACGAATAATTCTACAGAAAATCCAGACTACCACTGAAAAATCAGGCCAAGGACTTTTAGTTAGTAACTGTATGGAGCATCACTCAGTAGGAAAAGTTATGCCGAGAACTGACCACAATGATCACTTCCTTTGGTTTATGTGTCCATGTAACTATTATTGATTTTCACACACAGTTGATGTGATTGCATGTTAGGCACAGTTGAGTTTTTAATAGGCTCATAATTAAGAACATAAAAATGGCCATACTGCATCAGACCAAAGGTCCATCTAGCCCAGTATCCTGTCCTCTGACAGTGACCAATGCTAGGTGCCCCAAACGAAATGAACAAAACAGGTAATCATCAATTAATCCCCTCTTCCTCTCCCCAGCTTCTGACACATTCCTACCCATCCTGGCTAATAACTGTTGATGGACCTATCCTCCATGAATTTATCTAGCTCTTTCTTAAACCCTGTTGAAGTCCTGGTCTTCCCAACATCCTCTGGCAAGGAGTTCCATAGGTTGGCTGTGCATTGTTGAGTGAAGAAATACTTCCTTTTGTTTTAAACCTGCTATCTATTAATTTCATTTGGTAACCCCTAGTTCTTGTGTTACGGGAACAAATAAATAACTTTTCCTTATTCACTTTCTCGACACCAGTCATGATTTTCTAGAACTCTATCATATCCCTCCCCCTTTAGCCTCCTCTTTTCCAAATTGAAAACTCCCAGTTTTATTAATCTTTCCTCATATGGCAGGGAGTTATATAGAGGCAAAAAGATATTTTGTCTTATTCTCTGTCCCCCTTTTAATTACTCCTAACATTGTTTGCTTTTTAGAATGCTGCTGCACATTGAATTAATGTTTTCAGAGAACTATTCAAAATGACTCCAAGATATTTCTCTCTCTCGAGGAATGATAGCTAATTTAGTCCCCATCATTTTGTACTGATAGTCAGGATTATGATTTTCAATATACATTAATTTGCATTTATTAACATTAAAATTCATCTGCCATTTTGTTGCCTAGTCACCTAGTGAGATCCTTTTGAAGCTCTTCACAGTCTGCTTGAGCAGTTTTGTATGATCTGTAGATTTTTCTACCTCACTGTTTACCCCATTCTTCAGATCATTTATGACTATGTTGAATAGGACTGGTCCCAGTACGGGCCCCTGCGGGATACCACTAGTTACCTCTCTCCAGTTTGAAACCTACCCTTTGTTTCCTATCTTTTAATCAGTTGTCAGTCCATTAGAAGACTTTCCCTCTTATCCTATGACCGCTCACTTTGCTTAAGAGCTGGACATCTAGGTACACTATATCCACTGGATCCCCCTTGTCCACATGCTTGTTGATTCCCACAAACAATTCTAGTAGTTAGCGAGGCACGATTTCCCTTTACAGAAACAATGTTCACTTTTCCCCAACAAATTATGTTAATCTAAAAAGGTAACTATCTATTGAGATAAATGGGGCTGTTTACAAGAGTTGTTTCAGACTGTCTGCAGACTCCAGAAAACAGTTAACTAGTTTTGTAACAGTTTCAGTTCAGATTTAGATTTCATTGTCAACTTAAAATGCAAACGCTGCACAATTTGAATCTGCCAACAAGTCAGCCATATACCTCAAAGTACCATATCTTGTTCTTTACCTTTTCATTATTTAACATATTGTGGAAAGGGATGCTCCTCAAAGCACAAGTTTTCATAAAGATTTCCTTTCATAGATTTTAAAGGCCAAAATCTAAAAGTCTTGTGACCTGATCAAAAAGTCTTCCCAAAAAACAAACTAGTCAGACACTCAACTGCATATTTGACTGTTCTATTAATATTTCTCAACTTGTGCATACTTAAAGGACAATTAAACAAGCCTCTCTCATCTGCAAACGCTTCTACTCTGGTTTGCAGTAACCTCATTTGTGGCAGAGATTTTTGCTAAGAACAATCCCATCATTCTTTACCAGCCTGAGGATGAATTCATATGACTTGCCCATCATTTGAATTGCATGGTATGTGCTTCCCACTGGTCCTAGTCCTGCTTTTCCACAATGTGCTGTTTGAGATTGGCAAGGGTTATGAGAGAACCAATAAAGAAAGGGAGATGGGGGGAGTGACAACCTTTGGGAGGATGAATAGAGTCACTAACAACAGAGAGAGGAAATACAGATGTAGTAAGGCTCTGAGGGCATCTTCCATACGTATCTGAGTATAGATAGGAGGTGTTTCTACCTTTCTCTGGGTGTCACTACACAACTCCCAGCTGTCTCCACCTCTATAAGTGTGGTTGTGTGCAAGGGAGTGGCCAGCCTCCACAACCCCCTGGACAAGATGGGAAGAAGTCTGGGCTCTATGCTCCCTGAAGGGGCAAAGCCTTGGACAGAAACAGTGGAGCAGCTAACTATGCCCCTCCTCAGACCTCAGAACAATATGGGGGGAGGGGGGAGAGAAAGTGGATGGTGATTCAAGAGCCCAGGGCCTCTTTGAATTAACAAGATCCAGGGCATCTACGCCCTTTGCTCCCCTCCCCCATCATCAGGGCTAGTTGTCTGCCTCGGAGCGGGTGGGAGGCTGGTGATCACGTTGCCCTCAGCCGCTCTCGCCACAGCTGGTGCCTTAGCAGGTGAGCTAGGAACACGGAGCTGCCAGGCCTCGGTCTCCTCACAGCCCTGGTGCCACCGGGGGCGCCCCCTCTCGGGCTCCCTCCCGGGGGGGGGGGGG
>CM057846.1:137993922-138023877 GCA_030068395.1 Apalone spinifera
GGGCAGAGGAGATGGAGCGAGGCATCCAGCCAGAGGGGGTTGCCAGGGAATGGCGCGACGAGCGGAGAACCTCCGGAGGCAGGGTAAGCCCCGCGCAGCTGGGGAAACCCAGCCGCCAGCGGGGGGCGAAGGAGAGGGAGCGAAGCATCCGGCCAGAGGGGGTTGCTTTGCAGGGAAAGCCTCACGCAACTCCCGGCATCGGCCGGCCCTAGGGGAAATCGTGTTATTGCGGGGATGGGTTGTGTTGTTCGAAAAATGTCCCACCCCAAAAAATCATGCTATCGTAAAAACGTGTTAAGCGGGCACATGTTAAGCGAGGAATTACTGTACCTGGGAGCAGTTACATGGCCCAGCTTCATCCAGTATATCAGAGAACTCACAAAGTCCCTCTTAAAAGGGAAGGGAGTGTTTTGCCAAATCCTGGAATGGTCCTGGGAGACCTTTTTCTTGGAGGACAACCTCATTTCCTGTAAGTGGAAGCACCACACCCAAATATGGGAGGCTACATCCTGGGCCAGATCTGAACGACAGTGCACGTCGGGATAATCTGCAGAAGTTCCCAGTGCGAGCTCATGGGCAGTCCCTCTCCATCTTAATTCTCTTTTTAAAAACATGGAGCACCTCTCTCATATGCACTTTTCCTATGCACAACAAAACCACATGTGGAGAGGACGCTCTTCGGTACAGACATGCCACATGATGGACAAAGTTTAAACCCCACTAAGAGCACCACCCGGGTAACCAGCAATCAATCTTAACCTACTACAACTACTAAGCCTAGCCTAAGCAGCGCTAACAAACTACATACAATAAAAACCTAGAAAGCTGAAAAACAATGACACCAAAGGCTCTGACTATAGCTGTGGGCAATCAAGGCACAAATAGGGATCAGGGTGAAGACCTCCTTAAATATGATGGTGAAGGGCTAAAAGCCAAAGGGCATGAGCACAGCCTATAGGCAAAGTGCTCCAGATCTCATGCACTCTGCACCAGTGTTCCCTCTTAGATTTTCTATCCGTGAGCAGAGTGAGTTTTGTCTTGTGCGCCAATACTGATGTCTTATGCGCTTCTTTGGATGTGTGCCACCATAGCATCCATCAGTTACTAACAATATATATATTGTTTGTGCTAGCTGTGTAACAGGGCAGAAGATGGGGCAGAAGCTAATGCATCTGCATAGTAAGTGGAGCTAAATTGTTATGGAAGAAAGCCCCACTTACTGTGCCAATGCATTAGCTCCTGCCCCATCTTCTGCCCTTTTACACCACTAACACCCCTGTCTCCTCCTCTACTCCCCACCGCTCCGCCAGTCCCAATTCCTTGGTGCAGCAGCTGCCCGGCATGGCCCCAACTCCTCGCAGCAGCAAACACCCACCAGTCCCACGGCCTCAATTCCTAGAGGCAGCAGATGCCTCCCCACCCACCCCACGGACCCAACTCCAGGTGGCAGCAGCCACCCGCCAGCCCCACGGACCCAACTCCTGGTGGCAGCAGCCACCGGCCAGCCCAAGGTCCCAACTATTTTAGAATACTAGTGTTATCTATACAACATGACAATATGGCTGGAAGACAGTGGCCAAGGTATCCTACTCATGAGTCTGGGACACAGATGTTTCCCCCTTACCACAGGGCCTTGATGGTATGTCTATGTTTGTTAGTTTTTTATAACATCACAATGTAATGGAGTTCTTCAACATATGTACATACAAATGTCTTATTAAAAAAAAGAAAAACAGTTACCTGGCCACAATTCAGTTGTTAATTATTATTAATTCAGATTGATCAAATATTAGGCTTTTTATTGAAAAACATTCACTTGAGTGTATTCTTGAACCAAAAAACAAAATAAAATAAAAAGCCAAACGCTGTACTTTGTTAAGCAGAATAATCTACAGGTTGGTTATTGACAGTAACTTTCACATATACATATTTTTGAAAAGTTTATATTCTAATGAATAGATATCCTCAGACTTTTACCTATGTGGGGATTAAGGGCTGTCACCAGCATCAGAGACTCATTCATTAGTTTGTTGATCCTCTCTGTGTTGGCTTGGATTCCAACCACACAGTTGTCAGTGAAAGAAACTGAGACATCTCCAAGGAGCCTTGCAGAGTTTAATACATTTTTAATCTAGAGAATTGAAAAAGCTATTAGATCCAGCTATTAACATTTTCATGATCTGATACATAATTTCTTAAACTCATAATATCCACCCAATTAACAATTCATCTTTAGAAAGGATTGTGCACTGTACTGCAATACAAGTTGAGTTACTGGTATGTAAGGAGCACTTTATGTGAAGCATGTAATATCCTGAAGAACACTTAGAGGTAGTACACCTTATCCATATCACCGAATACATAAGCAAAGCATATTTGTAAACTACTTAGAAACCATTAAATTACCTTGTTTCTTCATTTTCTTGTTTTGATGTTTTAGTCTTCCTTCTCAACAACTCCCTGTTTTTATCTCTGCTCTTTCCTCCTCTCCTCTTCCTAACTTTCCCTTCACAGAGAAAAATAGCCCCCTCAGGTTTTTTTTTTCCTTTCTCCACCTACACTGAACAGGTTTCCTTCTACTGTTCAATGCCCTGCATAATCCAGTCTAGAGGAAAGAATAAGAACCTAGACAAAATAGGTGTGCAAATTAACTGCTTGCTTTGGCACCTCCTAGGCTATGTCTACACTACAGATTTTTTTCAGAAAAATGTTCGTTTATCTGAAAAAAAAATTCACTTATGTCCACACTGCAATTGCGTTTTCGGAAAAAAAAATCGAAAGAACAAAGGAGTTTTTCCGACATTGGTAAACCTCTTTCTACAAGGAAGAACTCTTTCAGAAAAAGGTGTGTGTGGACAGGGAAGAGAGAGTTCTTTTAAAAGAAGAGGAAAGGGGAAAAAGCACAGATGCCCTGGTGGCCACTCCATCCATAGTAATCACAGCTTAAATGTGAGCTAGCATCCACACTGAATGGACCCTATCTTTCAAAAAAGCAGATCGTTTTTTCGATGCGCTTTGGCAGTGTGCTTGCTCTCTTTCAGAAGAAGTTTTTTCAGAAGATCTCTTCTGGAAAAGCTTCTTCTGAAGGGGTATGTCTACTCAGCAAATTTATTTCAAAATAACAGCCATTATTTCGAAATAACTTTCCTAGCATCTACACAAGCCAACTGCTATTTCCAAATTAATTCCACGAGGAATTTATTAAACCTCATTCCACGAGGAATAGCGCCAATTTCAAAATTGCTATTTCGAAATAAGCGCTGTGTAGTCGCTTATTTCGAAATAGGGGGCCTCCAGCCGTTCCCAAGATGCCCTGCTGCCCACCCTGGACACAAGGTAACTTCTGACCGCATGCCCTGCCGGAACCAGAAGTTTAAGGCCAGAAGTTCCGGCTGGCCTTAAATGCAATTCAGCGTCCAATCAGTGTGGACGCACTATTTTGAAATAGCAAAAAGCTATTTCGAAATGCATTTTGTGTGTAGATGCATTATTTCGAAATTAGGTATTTCAAAATAACGTTGTACTGTAGACATACCCAAAGAAGCCTGCAGTGGCAAAATGAATTCTACACCACATGAATTCAACCTGCAAAAATTTTTATTGGATGTAATATACATATGAGTTAGCCAGAAATTTCATGTGTCAAAGTGATTGTGTATGCTCTGCTCATCTGTGTATCTGCCATTAAACACAGTATGGAAATGATCACATTAAAATTCTGATATGTCCTCCTAGGAAATGCATAAAATAAGTATTTTAGAGGCCCCAAGCCCATAACTGATATTCTAAATTTACATTTGTAATGTGAATATGAACAGTTAAATTTAATGGTACAACGGTGAGTGGCTTTCTGGTCAATTGGGGTGGGTTCCGGAAAGGCCAAAGGGACTGCACAACAAAACAATTTTCTGGGCACTGAAATGGAAAACAGGAATTCCCCAGTTCACTACCTCAGCTGTGATACAGATCCTTTTCGGTTTTAAACAAGTTACTTATTCTTGCTGCCCTTTTCTCCCAGGAGCATTATGATAATTAATATTTATAATACACTTCTATGATAAAGGGCTAAAAAACCCTCAACTCTTACATAATGGACAGTAAGTTCTCTCTCAAAATGATGATCTATTTGATTTATTATCATCAAGTACCATTCAAGATTTTTCTGTTATTCTTTTCTGCCTCTCTGCTTTTGCTACCCAAGCAATAAACTGAAATCCTTCCTGAACGAAAAAACTTTAAAATGTTTTGAACTTACAATCATGGGCTTGAAAACATTCAATTCAAAATGTCCATTGCTGCCTCCTACTGTAACAGCAACATGATTTCCCATCACTTGAGCTGCCACCATGGTTACAGCCTCACACTGGGTAGGGTTTACTTTTCCTGTTGGGGAAGGAAGGGGAAAGTTTAAAAAAAAAAAAGTTTCTCCATTTTTTGTTGTGTGACTTTAAATTCTTATCATGCAATTTCAAGAAATATGTAAAATGAGGCAGCAGTCAAGCTTTGAACAGCATACAGGCACATATTTACTAAACCCATTGCACTGGCAGGGGCCGACCGCGTGAGCACAGAAAAGAGTGCAAACGCCACGAGCTGCTGCTGCGCATGCGCGGTCCAGCCCAACACAGCTACTGAAGAGTCACCATTCTGCGGCACCGGGGCGAGCCCAGCACCTATGGTGGAGCACCCACGGGGATGCCACTTGAAGAAGAATGCCTTGCTACTCAAGAAAAAGGTTTTCATTCTCATTTAATTTCTTATTCTGAAACTTACTTCCCATCCTAGCCCCCACAAAACAAATCAAAACTATTTAAAAACTACATTTCTTCTCTTTTTTTATGAGAAAAGGAGGAGCTGAAAGATTATACTTTAAAACAGGGCTGTCCAAACTTTGTTAAGATAAGGGCTACATTCCAGGAGCATATGAACTGTGTAGTTGACTGCCACCTTTGTCCTCAACATGAAGAAGTAACTCCAAAGTAACTCCAAAGACTATTTATTTAAGTAGAAAATTAGAAACAAAGGTAATTTGGCTCAGAAAATTATTGTGCATGTTTCACTCCTAAGGACCACTCCCTTTAAAAAATATTATGCAGGGGAAAAATGTCACATTACTTTGTGTTTCTATGTGGCACTAAACAGACAAATATACATGCACACAAATCACCCATTCCATCTACACATAATCAGTTCCACACACAACAGGCCTGCTTGGAGTATGCGTTTAGCAAGGCAGGGGGAGAAGAATCTGAAAAGTCCTTATTCCCCTCCCTTGCTCTTCCTATCTTCACCTGTTGGGAGTAAAGAATGAAATTCAGTTCAGAGTCCCCATACCAATCCACCTTGATTTTCTTAAAAACTGAGTAAGAGATGCTACTTGTACTCAGAGGCTAGATCTAAAAATTTGTCACAATAAAAACCTTTGTATAAAAGTGTGTTGACTTGACTATTCCTAGGTAATACATTCTTCCCAGACTCATGCCAATTAAAACTTTACGCCACATCTCTGCCACACACAAATATTATAAAGGAAATAATTTTACTTCCACACATTTTTGTGGACTAAAAATGGAGGACGAGTGGCTGCCCAAAACTGCATAATTTCATCGCTGCATACCATTTTACCATTAAATTCTGTGATATAGATATGTACATAACTGTTAATTATTACTCTTATTTATTCCACACAAATGTAATAGACATTTGTTTTTTGATACACTACCTGGCATGATGCTGCTTCCAGGTTCATTTTCAGGCAGAATGAGTTCCCCTAGACCAGAGCGTGGTCCAGAACCCAAAAAACGAATATCATTAGCTATCTTCATCAGACTGCAAGCCACAGTGTTCATGGCCCCACTGAGTTCAACTAGAGCATCATGAGCAGCAAGAGCTTCAAATTTATTTGGAGCAGTGATGAACGGCAGGCCTAAAGATAAATGAGTATTAAAGTTTTTTGAGGCATAATCATTAGTAAAGCAGTATGCCCTTAGTAAAAGCTCTTGAAATGCCATATAGTAATACAAAAATAATAAAACAGATAATATAAACAAATATTAAGCAGCCAATACTAAGCAGAACATTTTCTTCTCCTGACTTCTGACAACCAAAAGTTTCCTAAAGAAAAGGTCTTGTCATGGTGATGTTTGAGAAAAAATTTTTACTTATCTTCCTGTATCTTTCTGGATGTGATGTACACATTCATTCCACTGTAGGTGTGTTACTGTATGCCTCATGCACAACTGTCAGAGAATTTTTACCCTCAGCAACACCCAGCCCTAGGACCCTGTGTCACCACTATGTACTAGAACAAGAGTGTGGAACCACCCCTTCGTCAAAGTCTGTCAAGTACAAAAGAACTAGAACAGGAAAGGAGGGCATGGATGGACATCTCGAAGAACAAACATTATAGAAAGATAGATGACTTATTTTTGTTCTTCAAGTGCTTCACATATCCATTCCACTATAGGGGATGCACAGGCAGATAAAAATAGAGATAGGCTTGGAATCTACCTGCCCAGCCACTGTAGGACAACTTGTCCAAAACTGGCAACAGGAAATGGCATAATGGGAAGCAGAAGCATGGACTGATGATCAAGTTGCTGCCTTACAAATTCCTATGATCAGCACTTCTGCAAAGAAAGCCAAAGTTACTTGTCTGCAGCAGAATATACTAGTATTTTGGTTGGCAAATCGATATTAGCCCACTGATAAATAAATGCACAAAGAGATCCAAGATGAGATTATCTGAGTGGAAACTAGTCAGTCCATACCTCTGTCTGCAACTACAATGAATAACTGTGAAGGAGCTAAAGGACTTAATACATGTAGAAAAGAGAAGGTTACTCACTTTGCTGTAACTGACGTTCTTCAAGATCAGTGTCCCTGGGGGCATTCCACAGTAGGTGTAGGTGCGTCCCAGCACCTCAGAGCAGATTTTTGATAGCAGTGCATCGGAAGCCACGCATGCACGGTACATGGGCCCCCCCCAGTATCATCACGCATGTGCGGCCACACTCCCTTCAGTTCCTTCTCTCTCCAGAATCTGGTATAGGAGAAAGGCTCCCTCTCCCCCCAAAGTAGAGGGGAGTGGAGCATCCCCAGAGATGCTCATCTTGAAGAATGTCAGTTACAGCAAGGTGAGTAACCTCCTCTTCTTCTTCAAGAGACGTCCATAGTAGGTGACTACAAAGCAATGTGTGTTAAGGAGGTAGGGACTTCGGATCAGGTAGGTAAGCTGTTTGTAGTACGGCTTTTGCTACTCTTGCGTAGTGGAAAGATCCGGAGGAAAGTACATAGTGCTTCGCGAAGGTGTGTTCTGATGTCAATGCAGCAGCAGACCATATGTTGTAGATGGGAACCTTCCTTGGATATGCGACCCAGGTGGTGACTGCTCTAGTGTTCCCGGATTGAGGCAGATGGTGGTAAATAGTTCAGCGAGTAGCATAGGGCAATGCAGTCGAAAATCCAGCGAGAAAATCTTTGGGATGATATGTGACTTTCCTTACTGCGGTCAGCAATGGAAACGAAGAGTCGTGGAGATGATCTAAACGGGTTTGTTCTGTGGATATAGAAGAAGAGTGCCCTTCGGACGTCAAGGATATGCATCTGTGCCTCAAAGGCATTGGCATGAAGCTTTGGGAAGAATACAGGTAAGCATATAGTTTGGTTTAGGTGACAAAGGGAGTGCACCTTTGGTAAAAACTTGGGGTGTGGTCGCAGCAAGACTTTATCCTTAAAAAAAAAGATGGTAAACAGTGGGTCCGTCATTAGGACGGCCATCTCACCCACTCTACATGCCAATGTTATTGCAACTAAGAATGATTTCTTTAGGGTTAGGTAGAGTAGAGCATATATGGCCATGGGTTCGAATTGAGGTTTCGTAAGTGTCGTCAGTACCAGGTGCAGATCCCATGGTTCCCAAGGAGAGTTAATATCAGGATATAGGGCCTGTAAGCCTTTTAGGAAGCACAAACACTGTGGTGTCGTCAACTGGCATGTGAAAGGTTGTTAGTGTTGCCAGATGGACTCCGATTGAGCTCAGGGAAAGTTGCAATTGCTTGAGATGCAGTAGGTAATCGAGGATTGTAGGGAATGGGGCATCCTGCGGTGATATATTGCAGGAGACCATCCAATGTGTAAAACAAACCCACTTGTTAATATACGTATTTCTTGTTGTAGGGGCCCCGGTGTGTAAGAGGATGTTTTGCACCTGTCGTGAACATTGGAGTTCTATGCCTGTGAACCATCGAGGTACCATGCTTTGAGATGAAGTGTAGGAAATTGAGGGTGAGGAGAATTGGTCCCTGGTTGGGATAGTATGGTTGAGCAGTGCGGAAGGGTGATTGGGCGGTGTCAGGCCATTCTGTATAGGTGGGGAAACCATGGTTGTCGAGGCCAACAAGATGCTATTAGGATCACTCTCACTTTGTCCCTCTGTATTTTTAGGAGTACTCTGTTGAGGAGGGGAAAAGGGAGGAAATGCATGGAGCAAGGGTGTGTCCCGTTTAAGAATGAAAGCATTTCCCCATGCCCACTCTGGAGCAGTACAGTGGGCATTTCTTGTTCGCTTTAGTGGTGATTAAGTCTATGTGGGGTTGTCCCCATCACATGAATATGTGCTTCAGGACTGAGCTGTTGATTTCCCGCTTGTGGTCTTGGGGTAGGGCTCTGCTGAGGGCATCCACTGTTGTGTTTAGGACACCAGGGAGGTTGCACGCGCTTATGGAGATATCACAGGCGAGGCACCAGTTCCAGAGTGTTATGGCTTCCTTGCAAAGAGCCTGTGATCGTGCCCCTCCCTGCCTGTTTATATAAAACATACAGGCTGTATTGTCCATATATATTCTGACATGGATTCGAGCAACGTGGGGAAAGAAGTGCTGGCAAGCCAGCTGTACAGCCCTGAGTTCAAGGACATTGATGTGTAATGTCCTCTCTGCTTTAGTCCATAGGCCTTGGGTTGTGAGTCCTTTCATGTGCGCTCCCCCCCCCGGTGAGAGAAGTGTCTATGGAGATAACCACTGTGGGTTCTGGGTTTTGAAAAGGTATGCCCCTGCAAACATTGTACGGTTTTGTCCACCATTGTAGTGATCTCTTTACAACATTTGGGAGTGACAGTGTTTTGGTAATCGGGTAGATGTTGGGTTTGTAGGTGAGTCTGAGCCATCCCTGAATACATCTCATAAATAGGCATGTGTTAGGGACCACAGAGTTGCAGGACGCCATATGACCCAGGGGTTGTAGATAGTCTTGGGCTGTGACAAGTGGCATTATGCGGAGCGAATGAGCTAGTTGGCTGATCCTGGGGAACCTGTTAATAGGTGAGGAGGCCATGGCGGAGTCAAATGGGCCCTGATGAATTATATGGACTGAGTGGGTGTGAGCACTGATTTGCTCTCGTTTATCAAAAGTCCTAGTGATTGGAAACACAGTTGGACCAGATGGGTACAGTGGAAAGAGTTGTGTCTGGTTCTTGCCTTGATGAGGCAATTGTAGAGGTATGGATAAATATTGATGCCACGCTTCCTGAGATGGGCCGTGACCACTGCTAACATCTTGGAAAAAACCTTGATGCTATGGAGAGTCCGAAGGGTAGGACTTTATATTGATATCGTGTTGCGAACCTAGGGTAAAACGAAGAAAACTTCTATGAGCAGGGCATATAGACACATGAAAATATGCATCTTATAGGTCGAGAGATGAAAACCAGTCGCCGGGCTCCAGAGCGGGGATAATGGTGGCTAATGTGACCATTCTGAATTTCTGTCTTGACAAATTTGTTTAGTGTCCTCAAGTCAAGAATTGGACACCAGCTGCCAGTTTTTTTCTGAGTAAGTAATGAGAGTAGAAGCCAGTCCTCAAACTCTGGCGGAACTGGTTCTATGGCTCTTAATTGTAGCAGGTGATCCACCTCTTGTTGTAGTAAGATCTTGAGAGAGGGGTCCCTGAAGAGGAATGAGGTGGGGGAAGAGAGAAAAGGGATGGTGTATCCGAAGAAGACTGTCTGTATCACCCACTTGTCACTTGTGGTGGTGTGCCATTTGTCAAGAAGTGGCAACAGGCAAAGAGTTTGGTAGTATTTGAGAGCTCTGGAGGAGATAGTATGGTTTTCGGTCTCTTGACTAATGGCTCAAAATTGCTTATCTGGTTGGGGTGGGCAGTTGGAGGTATTATTTTGGGGCCCTTGATGCTGCTGTCTACTACGGCCACGTTGCTGATATGGCGGGTGATCTGTCTTTGGTAGTAGCGTGTAGGTTGCAGGTACCTTGGCCTCTATCATGGTTGATCTGTACTGTCTTCTTGTTACAGATGTCTGGATCCCCAGAGAACATAATGTTGCCCTGGAGTCTTTCACTGAGTGGAGGACCTCATTGGTTTTTGATGAGAAGAGCTACTCTCCCTCAAACGGCAGGTCTTCCACTGACGGTTGGATTTCTCGAGGGAAGGCAGACAAATTGAACCATGAGGCTTGTTGTATGACAACTACCATGGCTGTTGTTCTTGTAGCCATAATCAGCTGCATCCAAGGCAGCTTGAGAAGGGCTGTGCGTGATATTACCTGGCCCTCTGAGACAATCGCTCTGAATTGCACCTTCTTATTTTCTGGTATATCAATACAAGCGTTGAACTTTGCATAATTATTGAAATCGTATTTGCTGAAAAGTGTGGCGTAGTTGGCTACCCTCATCTGTAGCATAGCTGATGCGTACACTTTCTTCCCAAGTGAATCAAGTCTCTTATTGTCCTTGTTGGTCAGTATGGAACGATTTTGTTGCTTATTCCTCTGCTGAGCTGCATCCACTACCAATCAGTTTGGTGGTGGGTGGGTGAACAGAAATTCTGAGCCCTTAGGTGGGACATTGTACTTGCAGTTTGCCTTTTTACAGGTACGTGGAATTGAGGCAGGTGTTTGGCACGGAAATATTTGCATATTCAGCATGGTAATTTTAAGAGGCCACGTGTTATTTTACATTGCGTCTGTACGCACACAATACATGCAGAATAGTTCTGGTTTTCACTAATTTTTGGAGAAGCCTTATTTTTTATTAGAATAGAAAGCCAAACATTTCTGCTAGAATAGAAATATTCCTCCAGCTGGAATAGGAATCAATTCACAACTTAGTGAAGATTCTTTGAGCTTCTAAGAGATGCATGTAAAGATAATGCATGATAACAGTGCTTTCTTTGTGTGGTAAATCTTGGCTTCTCTTTGGGTGGTTAAGAGTTAATGATTTCTAAGTAATCCAGTATGGATAAAAGTTGTTCATAGGTGATTCATATTAAGCAGTTTATACCAGCACATTTGCTTCAATTTAACTTATTCAAACATGGATGTAAGTTTCTGTATATTTCAGTATTTTTAAAGCAGGGAGGGAGAAGAACGGGATTTCAGGGGCAGCTGCTCTCTTCCCGCGGCACTCAGCCCTGCCAGCCAGGGAAGCCACTCTCCCTGCAGCCCCGCCAACCGGGCCACATAGTAACAGCTAGAACTGGGGCCACAGTGAGGCTGCTCAGTAGGGACAGCCTCACCATGATCCCAGCTCCAGCTACAGCAACCCATCACGCCACTCACCCTGCTGCTGAATGGGGAAGTGGGCAGGAAGAGAATTCTTTGGGAACCCCCAAGGGGCGTGGCCTGGCAATGTGCCACGGCCCCGCAGACAGGGTTCACGGCCCACCCCCTGACCTGTGGTTGGGAACTGCGGACATAATGCCTTCAATTATTAGCAGTCACATTGGCCAATACCATAACCTCATTCAATTCATGAAAACTTTCATACTCCTCTTATGCCTGAATGTCAAGAACAGAGGCAACCCTTTTCAATAGATCTTGATGAGCCCAGTAATCCTCTGGAGGTTGTTAATAGCCTCCTCCAGAGCCTTGTCTGGCCATGAGGAAGGGGATGCCACAGGATTCTGAGGTCATAGCTGCTCCATGACTTGTGGTAAGGAGTAACTTCTGGCTGATGATGACTGCTGTTCTCCACTGCAATACCCCAGAAGGGTCTCGAAGACAAAAACATAAGAGGGATGCCCTATGGTATCCAGAATGGCCACTGGTATGGAGCTAGGACCCAGCCTCAAATGGACCATTGCCCCTTAGGAGAAGGTGGCCAGTACTGTGACTTGCATGACCCACAGTTCCCAACTCTGTGATGGAGTATCCCCTCTGTCTTTAATGGGATACAGATGAATGAACCTTTGAATCTTAAGAAGAAGAATCTGAAATGTCCAATGTCAATAAGGCACAATCAATTGGGATATCAAAGGAGCCTTGCCCTTTGATTGCACCAGCCTTTGCAGAAATTAGGGAAGAAACACTACACTGAGTTCCTAATATTAAAAGGTAGGTACCACAGGCATGGGGATTGAGTGTAACTGCACCACCAGGGATACCAGTAATGAGAGACTAAGGAATTCTCTTGTAGCTTCATACATCTCCAGGGTGTTTAGAAGTGGTAAGGACTGAAAAGTCTGTCACAGAAACCTTTCAGGTCCAACACACCTGATGGACCTGGCATAGGTTCCAGAAGCAGCAGCTTTTCATTTTAGCTGAAGAATGTTCTCAAAGTGGGCCATGGCAAACCTGAAGCCAATGAGAGCTATGAGGTTCCGCAGCTATGGACACCTTAGATAAACAAAGCAGTGAGACCCCACCAGCAGCATACCTTTGCGGGCCCATGGCCCACTTTGAGCAACACTGAGCTAGAATTCCTTGCAAATGTGACATTGGCCTTTAATGTACACTTCACCTAAGCACTTCAGGCAGGTGTTGTCCATATGCAGAAAAAAATCCTCAAATGGGTAACAACCCATCTGATTTTTTAAACCACTAAAATTTACTAACTATATACATGCATTACTAACTGTATACAAGCTGAAAGAGAGAACTCTTCTGGTACTGAAAAGGACTGTTTTGGACAGTGAATAGGAAATGAAGGGGGTGGAGTGGCTCTGCCCTCTACCATCTGCATGCAGTGGCATGTGGCAGTAGCTCGAGCCACACAACAGAAAAAAGTTTCTAACAGACAAGCACTGGGCTAATAGACTCCAAGAGTGGAATGCACATATGCAATCACTCGAAGAAGAGTCTCTCCTTTTGGGTTATTCTTACCTGTCAGTGAAGCTACTTTAGCCGCAACCTTCTCTGCAAAACCAATTCTGGTATTTAATCCTGTACCAACTGCAGTGCCACCAGCTGCCAGCTCATACACTCTTGGCATGGCTGATTTAATCCTAGCCACACCATATTTAATTTGTTGCACGTAAGCACTGAATTCCTTTGAAAGAGAAAAAAAAAGAAAACCAAGAATTATGTAAGAATTGGTAATTTGTAGTTTAATGTCATGTATCCCATCTATTTAAAAATGACTTCTAAGCACTAGTGTATAATTTGACTATGAAACAGTTTTCATAGGTTAACAGGCTGCTCATGTACTGAACAGTTCTGTCCCTAAACGCGGAGGGCCAACCAACATATATTTGTATATAATTCTCTCTTTCCCTCTCCTTTACCTTTCAGAGGTTGCTCATCTTGGGCCCTGTTCTGCAATAAATTCTGAGAGGCTGCATGAGTCAGCATATTCCACTCAGGTATGGACTGCAAGATCAAGGAGACTTAGGACTTGTTGCCACTCAAAGTTGAATCAGTTTAACTGGAACTGGTTTAAAAAGATATTTCAGACAGGGCAAACCTGTGTGGGCACTCAATTTTTAAAAAGTGAAATCTTTACCAAATTAATCTAAATCAATTTTAGCCACGTTTGAATCAAAAGAGCATCCACACAGGAACTAAACTGATTTGAAAACACATTTAAATTAGCAACCTCTATGAGTAGACAAAATCTCAGATTTTGAAAGTATACATGTTTGGAATAGTCTTTCTATGAACTTATAGAATAAGGCCTAAATCTGACTGGATCCTTTGGATGCTACTGCAATAGAGATAACTGCTAATATAATTTTTAGCTTGACATGGTATCCCTTTATGGGAACTATCAGTTGAAAAAAAACAAAAAACAACCACACCTGTCAGAAAATATTATTACTACCATAAACATTAGAGATCTGTATTTTTTCCCAGCTTGAACATTTGCAGATATTAATAACTTAATGCACATTTAATAGTAAGAGTTATTAGAGTAATCCACCAAATTCCTTCAATAATATTGGTCATCTGGCAGAAAAGAGAGAGAAGCATATGTAATACTCAAACAACAGTCTACTTTTACTTACAATTTTAAATATATTTCACAATTATTTCTGCAGTCTTGATATAGTCTATTCAAAGTGATTTTTTTTCTTGAAATTCATTGGTTAAAAGAAAGATTCCATACACATACATGTAGGAATAGGTGAAAAATTTGCTCAGCAACTCAAGACAAATGATTGAAAAGCAACACAATGTGCACGCGCGCACGCACGCACAGGAAATCCCTGAATCTCTATGTAAAATACCCAAGAAATATTGTGCATTAATTTTCAGTAAACATGAATCTATGATAAAATATTCTGGATCAAGATTTTATTGCTCTTCAATAATTTGTCTTCAATTGCTATGCAAATTCTGCACTTATATGTACCTTGAGGAAAATTATCCATTACCTCCATTAGTTTACAATAATGCTCCAAACAAGCAGGTAACATTGTACAAGGTTATATTGCTTAGTGTTTTATACCTGACCAAGAGAAAGTGGAACAGCATCCTGTGTATGAGTGCGCCCTATTTTTATTATTTGGGAAAATTCTTTGGATTTTTCTTCAAGTGCATCGTGTAGCTTTTGTAGTCCAGGTAACAACACTTCATTAACTTCCTGTGCAGCAGCAATATGCATTGCTGTTGGGAATGTATCATTTGAGCTCTGTGAAGGAAGTTCAAGTCTCATTATTTACAGGCTTCTCTCTAATGTTCATTATAGTACCTGAGTGCTTCATGTAACAGATTTACACTTTAGTGGATTTACCTTCAAAACCTTTATAAGGTAAGAAATTAGTATCCTAGTTTACATGAGGAACTGGGACACAGAGAAATTAAGTGATGTGTCTAAGGTCAAAGAAGTCAGGGCAGGACCCCCACCCTCAACTCTCCTAAGCCCAGCCATGGAACCAGATACCCACACACCTTCCCCTCCAAAACCCAGCTGCAGAGTCTGCTCTATGCAGCTTTGTTATTATCCTGCTGGGTAGAGATATTTTATACCTGCAGATAGTGGGAGTGCATAATATAAACATTCAATCACCCCTGGAACAACTTGAGTTGTGCCCTTTCCACAGCAGGCCTCCCCTTTACCCTTGTTCTCCCTGTCAGGAAACAGTAACCCTTCCCTGTAACTCCCAGCAGTTATTCCTGACTTTTGGCAGCTGCCTCAGTAGGAGGAAGCCTGGTTGCACCATGTGATCGAGCAGAGCCTACTAGCCTGGGAACCACAGCCCACCCATGCAGGAATTCTGTTTTTATAAGTGCAAGCAAGCAGTAATTTAATATCCATCTAATTCACATCACTTAATTCAATAAAAGCTTTAGAGAAGGGATCTAAAATTTCAGACCTGAAAAATCCATTTGTGTATCAAATGCACAAAAATAAAAATAGTAAAACTCAGAAGAACTTTGGGATTTTTCTAGTAAAAACCACTATTTGAAAGCTTTATTGTTGGCAAAACAACCAGAAAAATATTTGAAAATATGAATAATGACCTGGCTTTTATTAACATGATCATTAGGATGCACTGGATCTTTGCTTCCTAGTTTACCTCCCATTATTTCAATGGCTCTATTGCTTATGACTTCGTTTACATTCATATTGGTCTGTGTTCCAGATCCAGTTTGCCACACCACCAAAGGAAAGTGATCGTTTAATTTACCTTCAGACACCTATAGAAAAATAAAAATACATTAATTACTGTAACAATATAACCACTAGATATTTTGTAACTATAGACCAAATACTGCTCTGTTAAGATGTATTTACAAATGTAACTACTGAAGTCAATGAAGTTTATATATAATTAAAAATAGGGAACTGTGTTCATAATTAGGATGATGAAGGCTGTCATCTTCCCCACTATGTTTTAAGAGACCGCATCTTCAATGTTCACTTAAATGTTAAATTTCCTAGTCCACAGTGTTAGAAATTGTTGAAATGGAAAAGGCCTATCAAGTTATCTTCTCTCTCTCTCTGTAGGATTATCCCTTACCAGTTTGCTTTTCTAGATTTTTCTTCGCAGCATTCGAAGTGACTCAGATTCCTCTCCTCTTGGATGAGACTAGAGGAACAGTGTTGAGAGCTTCCTTCCCAAGATGCTTGTTAAGATTAGAAGCAAAAGGGTGTCCCCACTAAAGGAAAAATCTGATCAACTACTACCAGATTCAGAAATTAGTGGGAAGATTTACCACAGGATTCTCTTTTGAAGGCCTGACTGCCTATTTGAATTGAACACACCCTTGGGTACACAGGTCACATTAGTGCTTAGCATGTTTAGGACAACCATCATCTCCAAAATAGCGATATGTAGTTGTTTCTAGAGAGACCTAATTCCATGGCTGTGCAATCTATTCAAATGGGCTTCCCCATTCCCAGTTGGGCATAGAATTTGGATACGAGGCATTTGGAAATCAGTTTCCTGTTGGGAACGATCTCTAGACTGGCATCAGGCCAGAAAAGCAGTTATCCAGCTCCCATACAAGTAATCCTGTGCTTCCTGCTTCTCCTGAAACCTCAAGGCCTAGTGGCATAGCTCCCCATAAGTAAAAGAACCAGGCACTATGAACATTAGACTCAACATCAGTAGCATGGTATCAGCTGTCACTTGCTAGCTAAAGCTTCCCCTTTCTGTTGGACAGATGTCTTCCAAAATCCTTGCCTGAGACTGTGAGGCTTTCTGCTGAATAACTTCTAGCAGGGCTCCTAGGCAAAGGACAAGTAATAACATTAGGTAGGTAATGATTTTAACTTGTACACAGTGGCAGGGACTGATTTGCTGACATCCTCCAGAGTGGTATTATCGATCAGTCAATCATCCAAGAAGGAAAATATGTAAATTCCTAATCTCTGCAGGTAGGCAGTGCAGAACAGTTCCTCATTTATGTACAACTCTGGACCTTACTGAGGCTTGTATGTTAACAGGGATACTTTCCAAGCATGTATATACTGATACAATTCTGTGTGCAGAAATCACCCCTATGTGAATACAGGCCCCAACAAAGTTCAGAGTACAAAGCCAGCCACCTTTCTCTTGAGCATATTTTGACTCAGGTTTTCAAGTTCCAAAACTGATTAGAACCGTCCTTTCCTCTTGATTTTCAGAAACAAGTTTTATTCCAAATATCCTCTGTGCAATAGCACGTGAGCCATTTGACAGGTGAAACTTGATTCCCTGCAGTAAAAGATAGTGCCTGAGAACAATCTTGGTGGAGAGAGAAGGAAGGAGTACCTCTATACTAGAGGTCTTTTTAAAACCTGATCATGTAGCCCCCACCATACAATGTTCAGAATTTGGACATCTAAGGTGGCTAGAAGACTTGCATCCTAAAATACAGTAATTACTCGCTTAACACGTGCCCGCTTAACACGTTTTCGCAATAGCATGATTTTGGAGGAAAGGGGGGATTTTTTGAACACCACGACTGTCCCCAAAACAACACAGTTTCCCCAGCCAGCCAGTCGCTGGCGGCTGTGTGGGGCTTTCCCTGCCTCCCTTCAAAGTGGCGGAGGGTTCGCTGCTCGCCACGCCGTTCCCTGTAAACCCCCTCTCGCCGGACACCTTGCTCCCTCTCTTCCGACCCAGCTTGCAGGCCAGTGGCTGGGTTTCCTCATTCCCCACCGATTGAAACGCAACCCCCACCTTTTCCATTATTTTCAATGGGAAAATTGACCGCGCATAACACGTTTTCACTTAACACGATCATTTTCTGAAACGTATCTACTGTGTTAAATGAGGAATTACTGTATAGCTAATAAGTCTCCAGATAAGATATCCTGGCATACTACAAAAAGCAGCTGGCTGGCAATATAATCTGTAACTCACAAACATACAAAAAGTGCTGGTGCTAACTATAGGAGGCTTGGGACAGTTCATCATCCACTGTTGCTATCAAGAACAAGTGGTTTTTGGAGGAGGATTCTGACTTTTTTGAAGTTAGCATCAATGAGACAGACTAGCAGAACAAAGCCTGCAGGCCCACCCCCCGCAAAAAAAAAATATCTATGGGTGTCCATGAAGCAGTTTCTTGTTACCATAACTCCTGCCTCAAAGGTAAAAGCACAGCTAAGGGTGGGCCCAGTGCACAACTTCATTAATTAGCTCTGATTTCCTCATATTTGCCCTGAATAAAGGGACTCAAACACGATTCTTTCTGGAGTTTGCCTTCACGGCCAAAGGGAAGACAGCACTGAAGATTGCAGGCGTGGACTGGTAAAACCTTTCTTGATATTTGAATAAAAAGTTATTTTGTTCTTTGGAATAATTAGAGTCTATAATGAGAGACTGCTCTGGTTCCAGGTGGCAAATCTTAGACCATGAAGGTGTAGTTGTGAGGATATTCTTCTAGAGGAGCTCCCAAAAATAAACAAAACAACAAAAAACAAGGAAAAAAGTAGGAATGACCAAGAATTGTGCCAAACTTCATCCCAATACCCTGATTTTAGCCCGATTCTCTCTCTCATTTTTAGCCCATATAGTTTGTGAACTCTTTAGAGAAAGGATCTTGTATAGCACAAGAAGCATTTTAGAGGGCTTTACAGATAGGAAAGTCAAGTAAAGAGAAGAGAAAAATAACCTATTATCTTTTTTAAAAGATCAAAATTTGTTAACATTTAAGTATCCAGTCAATTCTATAAAACTTAGAAAACATATGTGGTTAAGCAGATTTCTCAAGTAGGAAAACAGTTTGCTAATACTGATGTGTTACTGTATCAATTTTGGAAGCAGAAGATGTTGATAAATTGGAGAGAATTCACAGTAGAGCCACAAGAATGATTAAAGGATTAGAAAACATGCTTTTAAGGAGCTCAGTCAATTTCATTTAAGAGAAGATTAAGGGTGATAAAACACACAAGTATTTGATAAACGGCACTTGAGACTACAAAAGTATAACATTATCCACTAGAAATTGAAGCTAGACAAATTCAGACTGGAAATAAGGTGTACATTTTTAACAGTGAAGGTAATTTACCAAGGATCATAGTGAATTTTCCATCAATGGCAATTAAAAAAAAATCAATAATCGATAGTTTTCTAAAAGATACAATCTTGGAATTGTTTTGGGGAATGTTTGAGGTCTGTGTTCTACAGAGATCAAAGCTAGAGGATTTCAGTGGCCCCTTCTGGCTTTGGAATGGACAAATTTTTTCAGAATCATTTGCTCGTACGAAAAACTATTGTGCACTAAAATAATTTGAGATATAGTTCTGATGTTTTCAACACTTTTTTCTTACCTCATCTGCTGCCTTTATAATGGCATTAGCAATCTTCGGATCAAGACCATAATCCTGATTTACTTCAGCAGCTGCTCGTTTCAAGATCCCAAACGCTCTTATAACTTGAACCTGAAATTTCAGAAATATGTTAATGATATCAACATATATTAGTACAGAAGGTACATGAAGACACGAGGTTTGTATAACTCCTAAATCTAAATCTAGCAAGTGGACAATCAGATGGTCCACAGGATGACGTATGCTGTATGATCCATACCTCCACTGAAATGATGCAGTACAGGAAAAAAAAAATTAAGTACTTTGCAATTCCTTTTCCTTTGTACTTAATGCCTGTTTTGGTGTGTAATGTGGAAAAGGAATCCAAATCCAAAATCTCGACAGATATTGAAAACAATTAAGGCCAGGTCTTTATTATCTAGTGTGGTTCTGGCTCTTCAGAGTATTTCAGTGACTGAAGTAACAAGTACTAGGTTTAGTGTTATGCTTTGTAGGATGAAGACCTCATATGCAAGTTCTTTGAGACCTGGATGTAAACTCCAAAGGCATGTGTTAAGATGCTCCATATCCGTAAGGGTGTGTAATGAGCCTCCTCTGATTTTAAATTGGTGAAACAGTGAGAAACCAGGAAAACTTTGCCTTTTTCTACAAGGCTCTGTTGCATTTGCATAGCTTGCAGGTCCCTAAACACTGTGACTACGTCTTTACTGCCCTCTCTTGTGCAAAAAAGTATGCAAATGAGATGAAGTGTGGAATATCGGCGTACCTCATTTTCATAATTACTGAGCCTCCTTTTTTGCGCAAGAGGCTCTTGCGCAAAACCCTCCTCTTGCGCAATAGCTGCTTTTTTCAGGAAGAACAGCTCCTGAGCAAGAGGGGGGTTTTGCAGAAAAATAAGCTTTGGAGACGGCTCCTTTTTGCGCAAAAGCCTCTTGCACAGAAACGGAGCCTCATTAATTATGCAAAATGAGGCAGAGCGATATTCCACGCTTCATCTCATTTGCATTTTTTTTGCACAAGAGGGCAGTGTAGACGTAGCCTCATTTAAAATACACATAACCAACCACTTGTTTTACTTCTCCTTGTATTTTCAGAGGAGTTGTTCGTTTGTTCTCTGTGTTGCTTTATCATTTATTTTTACTGTTTTCTGTGTGAAGTATTAAATTGATATCCTGTTGTTCTATCAGGAGGCTCGACTACACTCAGTGAAGCCACATCGGGTGCATAAATATAAGAAGTTTTATTGCCAAAGCATATTACACCTCACGGCCTTTACGCGTTACTAAATATGGGCCTCTCAATGTGGAGAAGCAGGCAATTAAGCAGGCAAGCAAGAATCCAACGCTTACGCCCCTTCTGCTAACAACAGTCCCGGGCCCTCTGTCCATGCTCTAGAGGGCTGGTAGGAGGCGCTGCTCCAGCGTGAGGAATTCCTGGGCATCCACATGGACTGTCAGTTCAAGCAGCACCTTTCGGCCGTTTTATAACTATTCCTTTTTTAAGGGCAAAAACATCCACAGGCAGATTCCAGCAAGAAATACCACTGCTATCCAATTCCCACACATCATGTCCTTGAGCATAATTATCTCATAACTTGTTTCTGCACCTAAGGAGGCTCTGAGCCAGCTCATCACCAGTTAGAATTGGCCCACCGCTGGCTCCAGCCGAGCCACTTGCAAGAAACAGCAGGGGTAACTAATGGTCAACCCCAACATATCCTTTGGAAATTGTATAAACCTGAGTTTTACACTCCTTCCAGTATCAGAAAATATTGTATTAATATTTGCAATTAGGATATGACTATTTCTAGTTGACTCAGATTTGTTTAGCATCTTAATAAAGCTGCACTGTGTGCAGATGATATGCATTCAACAGGGATGGCTTTGTGAACTGCAGAAGTCCATAGCATAATATGTTTTAGCAGATACTTCATTTTTTGATGTAAGCTTTCCCTGAAGATTTAGTGGTCTATGTATGGTAGGAGGAACAGGTTATTAAATTGGGCCTCTGAAGCATATTTTGATGCTTTAAGTTAATGGCCATGCCTTTCTTTATATAGCTATTTTGAGCATACCACATTTTGGTGCATTTACTAGCTTGAGGTGTTAGAAAGGATGATAAAGTACATGTATTTCAAGGGCAGTGATATTTTATTTGATTTCATATTGCATATCTTAAGCAGTGACCAGTTAATTATGCCTTTTTTAATATTCTTCTTCCATATCTATGAACTGTTAAAAAAAATTAGGGTTTTTGTACTGGTAGTATGTATCTGTACATTATCTCAATACTGGTGCACATACCAAAATTCAATCTGCCCATGGATGGAAAAAATAGAGGGAACACTGGTAGGAGGGTAGGCATTCAGAATATACTGAAATGGTAATTGTAAAATACCTGTCTGAAACTGGCATATTCTCTGGCAAGTAATGGTGAAACAGGAAGGGAAGGTGTGAATTGAAAACCAACTTGCTCCCTTACAAGTGTCAACAATAGGTACTTGAGCCAGGAAAACGGGAGTAGAAGAGTGCTCTAGAAGAGTGTATAAATACCCTAGATGGCAAGGTCATGTTAGTCAGACAGTAGCATAAATGGGTCCTGGAAGAAAAGTGAATCACCCTTAATTCTGATAGCAATTGAGATAAAAAAAGGGTAGAAGTCCAGAATGATTTAGCATTCTCTGTGTTAAAAAAAAAAAAACACATCACACACACACCACACTAGTGCTCTTCTCACCTCCAATGAATGAAGCCTTTTTCATGTTTAAGGTGTCAGCATTTTAGAAAAAAATGTGGGAAAATAGGTAACTTGGTTAATATGCCTTGTCCCTCTGGGTTTGCCTATCATGTATGATCAGCAGGAGGCATTCAAAAGGGAAAAAACTGCAGTTGCCTGATGGGGAAGGAGCAGGATCACCAAAGCAGAAGACTGCCAGCAGGACTCAAACAATAGGTGGAACTCCCACCCAGGAGATCTTCACCCCGACTCTACAAGGAGTACAATTAACTCCCAGGGAGAGACTCAAGAAGGCCTGCAAGAGATAAGTGCTCCTTGTAAGAAGAAACCAGGGCCTATGCTGGAGCCACCAACTGCAAGTAATTGAGTGTAGTCCAGTTCTTCCATTGTTTCAAAACAAATCTCAGGGATCACCTTTACAGTTCACTTGGGGAATCCCCAGATTGGAAGATGTATCTGACTACATGTGGGCATAATGACCTCTTCTGTTCATTAGCGAAGGATCTGCTCAGCTGATGTACTACTGTGTTTTGTTTCCCCAGAAGGTAAGCAACTTTGTGGTGAATTGAGTGGAATCACATGTACACCCAGTTTTCAAAGGTGAGCTGTTACCACTACCATGCACTTTGCACAGGGAACATATTCCAGGTCAAATGGAAGTACATCAAATTGAGAGTGACAACTGTTTGACAGGAACCTGGGAAACTTTCAATGGTCAAGACATATTGTGATTTGGAAATAAGCATCCCAAGTCAAAGACAGCATGCCAGTTTCCTTGTTCTGTAGAATAACTGATGCTAGGGTAATCATAAGGAATTGTATTTTCTTCAGGAAATTGTTCATAGATTTAATAGACCATCTTTTGACTCAGGGATCTGGAATTTATGGGTATAGAAGCCTCCTCCCTTGAAAGCCAATTATATTATTGTATGGCCCCTTTCTGAAGACGAGATAGGACTTCCCATTGAGTGTAATCTTGTGAGAATGGTCCCTGAAGAGGGATGAGAAGCTCTGGGGAAAAGGAGCTCAAGTAAATGGATGGCATACTCCTATTCCACAGTGGGCGGGGGGTGGGTTAATATGTAGACCAGCTGGATTGATGTTATGTAGGTCTAGGCATGTAGGAAGTGTAACAATTGGTAAATAAAAAGGCAAAACAGATGGAAGCTATATTTCCTGTAAGCTGTACAGCTACATGGCAGCACAGCAGGCTATCAAGGGCCATGCATGTGGGGAGAGGTGCCCCTTCCCCATCCTAGCCCCACCAGAGCTACTGCAACTGGGGAGAGGCACCTCTCACCTGGCCCTGAGCTGCAGCAGTGAGAAGGAGGGGGGGAGGGTGTCTCTCCTTGGCACAGCCCCGAGGCAGCCTGCACTACAATTTTCTCAACTCAAGCCCCACCCTCAACCAAACCCTCACCTTCCCATACCTCAAGCCTCTCCCCCAGCCCCGAGCCCACATGATGAACCTCTCAGCCCCACCCCTGCAGTACACCATATCACACCTCACCTCCCTAGTGGTGCACATTACAAAATCCATTCCTATATGGACGTGAAAAATTAGAGGGAACCAGGGCTGGCCTTACCATGAGGCAAACTGAGGCGGTCGCCTCAGACACCAGAACTGGGGGGGAAGGGAAGGGGGCCCACTAGGACTCAAGAGTGTAGAACATTGTGTCTGCTGCTGCTGCATATGTATTCTCTCTGCTCTAGATGCACAGAGATGGTGGAGTGCTGTGCTGGAGGAAAGAAGGCACAAAGAACAGAAGAAGGCAGAACTGAGACCTTTCAAAGTTTTGGCCCAAGCGAGGAGGCATGGAGGCATCATTTGAGCTCTCCGCCTCAGGTGCCAAAATGTTGTGGGCGAGCCCTGGAGGGAACACTGGATAGAAGAGAGAAGACTGTTATGCAATCCCATAAAATTCCTGTTTAGAAGAGACAGCTACATGGGATAAGCTCATAGATGCTGAACTGGAGGACAGCGGAGTGTGCCTTCTATAACACCTTTTTTTCCCTAGATGAATCTTGGGAATGGAAAGCAAAGTTGTGGGGTCAAAAGGTTGTTGATAACAAAATACTGTCATTTTGTTGCTGGAGTGTTGATTCTAAGAAATTGGAGTATTGCCTTGCAATTCTGAAGATTGTCATAATTTTTCTCAGAGAACAGAGTCGGACCTTCCTTTTCCTATATTGTCTGTTGAACTTCAGCAAATATAGTCAGAAAGACCATAATAATGAATACCTTATCATAGCAATGATGCCATAATTCAAGCTGGATACAGAGGACCACATTTCATGGTCAGTGTGGTGGTGATGGAGTGACTGCCCTCGTATACCCGAACATAATGGCGGGCAGCAATGGGGACTCTCGAGCCATCCTGACAGGTACCATTGAGGAGAAAAAAATCTCCAACATCTGTGTATGAGGTCCTGTCAAGGCTGTTCCCCACTCTGGCACTTCAAGTGCAGGGCCCACAAGAGTCCTTAAAAATACTCTGCCACTAAAGTCTTCTGCTAAAAAAACAAAACAAACCACTCCCCAGGGTCACAGACTCCGAGACTTCCTAACCTTCGATGGTACGTTTCCACCACCCAAATGCAAAAATTCCCTTTTTTAAACCCAGGAAGACACACTTGGGAATTTCTTCCTATGGGGTTACCCCAAGCTCTTTAACCCTTGCTCATGAAAGAACTCAAAAACAAACTGTAATTTCTTAACAGCAGATTTTCAGTCTCAAGCACATGCACACAGAACCTACTGCTTTTTAGGACACAGGAATCAAATCATAGTCTTTAAAAAAAGGTGATTTTATCAACAAAACAAAGATAACATACTTGGTAAAGCATACTTGGTTGCTAGATGTTACAAAGCAACTAAAAAAAGATTTAAGCACTGAGAATTGCTTCTCTGGGATTCAGTTTCAGTTACAATGTTCGGGGGGAGAATTAAGTCAGCAGAGAGAAGTCCCACAAACCAAGAAACCTGATTGCCTCAAACTACACATTCCCTGTCTACTCACATCTATTGTTACATGGATCTGTCCTTCTAGATATGAATATAGCTGAAAACCCCATGTCTGGCTACCAAGGCTTACTTCATCTCTCCCTCTCAGCTCCTGCTCAGAGAAGACTGAAAACAGGCAAAACCTGTTTAATTTCAAATTTTTCATGATCTTCACACTGGCTGTCTGGGCTCCCTGCCCACATTTCTTGGATACCAAGTGTTCTGGGTTTAATCCTGTAGAGGCAATTTTGTTACTGAATGCTGGGATGTCTAGAAAAAGGTAGTACTGCTCCCATCCATCATTGGTGCGCATATACCTACAGTGGAATACATATGTACAGTCACTCTAAGAAGAATAAGACCTTGATGTGAGGATTGAACCTTCCAAGCATAACTGAAAGCTGCTATTAATCTTGTGTTCCTAACTAGTTTCTAGCAAAACTATAAGGAAAAGTAACTTGTGTTTCTGAGAGCTTATACTATTAAAAAAAATCAGAAAGTAATGTAGATTCAAGTTACTTACTGGCATTCTCTCAGTAACACCACCTATCTTGAAGTTCATTGTAGATCTCACAGTCTGGGCACCATAATACTTGTCATTTGGGACCTTTAGTTCGCCAAAGGTGTCATATTCTATTCTAAATGAGTCTTGAGTGGCCTGAAGAAGGGGAAAAAAATAAAAACATTTCTTTAGAAATAAAATAAAGGTCTCACATACAGTAAATGAAACAAGACTCCCCCCCTCCCCACTCTCTTGTGGGGTTTGCTACAGATGGCCATAAAATAAATTTTTAACATTGCAGCCCCTCTCCCCCCATTTTTAACTTTTTTTAGTTTGAAGCACTCATTTCTACACTAGAGAAGAATCAAAAGTGTTAATATGTTTAATACATAATTCAGTACTGGATCATGGTCATCCAGTAATACGTGGTTTGGGAGAAACAAGGCTTCTTCTGCCTGGTGTATGAAGTAATTCATACTTATGAAGCATTCAGTTTCTTTTAACCAACTATCAATTCACCCCACAAAGTATAGTCACCTATTCTGCAGCTTCAATTGAAAAAGCTGAAAGTACATACAGATCTGGACTTTGTATGACATGTATTTAGAGAAAACTCAATCTAAAAGTTAATATTGTTTTGGGACAAGAGAATACATTTTATCTAAGCCATAGGATACCAGAACAGTTTTTACTGTTAACAACAGAACAGGTTGAAACTCTCTTAACCGGGATTCTCTAATCTGGCAACATCTGGACCATCCATGTTCCAGGACCAGAGCGTCTCAGTGGAGGGCTAGCACCTGGGAGCCCTGCAGGGCAGCAGAGGCTGACAAAGCAGTGTGGGCCAGCAAGAGGGGGGAGCTGGCTGGGAGGCTGGCGGTAGGCTCAGGGCTGGAGCAGGTGGTGGCAGGGGGGCCAGAAATAACCTCCTCTGGGTCCAACAAAATCCCTCATCTGGGAACTGTCAGGTCCCGAGGGTGCTGGACCAGGAAGGTCCAGCTTGTAGTTCTACAGTAAGAGGAAAATGCCCATAACTAAATATTTCACATATATAATATGGTTCTGTTACAATATTTTATATAGCCAGGAGCAAACATTTAGTTGACTTAATTGTATATCGAAGAGTTTAAGTATTTTGTTGTTGTTGTTTTTTAACATTTGTTGTGGCTAGATAAAACCACATGAGATTCCTCCAGGTAAATCATGACACAATTAGTCCTCCTTTGGCTCAGCTAGAACCAGCAGTATTTTTCTCTGAACAGAGCACCATCCATCCATCTCAGTCAATAATGGTTGCCCTCTTAGTATTTGGGGAGAAAAAGGAATCCTTTATTGAGGAAAATGTAAAAAAGGACCCATGCTTCTTACTTTAAGTATCATCTAGTTCAGTGGTTCTCAACCTCTGTCCCATGGGCTGTTTGTGGTCCAATAAGTACACAGCTGCAGCCTATATGACATCCTTAGGACCATACAGGTAGTATATACAACATGTGGCTGCGTCCCATGTAACACCAGAGAGCTGCATATGTGGCCGGCAATGGTAAACAGGTTGAGAACCACCGATCTAGCTCTTCTTAGTTTTCTTTATCCTACACAATTTGCATAGATCATTCACATATGCTCTTGATCTAGCATCTATTGAACATTTTCTATATTTACTTTTACTATTGCCAATGCTTCACTAGGGCAGTGACTAAATTTACCCTTTGAATTCATAAACATGCCAGGCACTGATATCGAAATTAGCCCTGTAGTATCTGTAACTGGTATTTGGTTTCATAAATGACCAAAAGCATTATCTGGGCACTTAAATGAAGCAGCCAAATCTGAAGCCAGCTCCAAGAGACAACTGATGGAATGAAATATAGCTTTAATACTGAAATCATTATACCAATGGCTAGTCCTCAGAACCAGATATACTCAAAGATGTAAATTTATTTTGACTATCTGTGATCTATTATAAATTAACTCCAAGTTACCCTGGCGCAGAACCAGTTGCTCAAAACTTGCGAAGTTCCAATGTCAACAATGGGAGAAGTTAAAATAAGTTAACAGTTAAGACTGATGACAGATAACAGGCCACTGATCTATGAACTATGGAGTTACCGAGTATTAATTCAATTACTGTAATCAGAATGCACGTTTCACAAATAAAAATTATGAAGTCTTTACTGTAGGAGAGCAATTCCCTTGATTTAAGCATCATCCAGTGTTTAACGATCACTTTTGACAAACAGCCTTCAACAATTCAAAAAGTAATTTTTTTCCTGTGTTCCAAAATATAGGACTCACAACCAATCAGATCATTGGTCCGTAAAGTCAGCATCCTGTATCTAGCTATAGTCAACCCCATATGCTTCCGACAGGCAAAAAGGCCAATAATGCACACTTAATAATGCAAGTCTGTAGAAGCAGGGTACAGAATTTCTTCCTGATTTAATCTAGATTAACCTAATGTCCGTGTATGTACAAACAGTTTCACCTAAAGAAATGCAAATGTTTTTTAAAATCTATTACGTAACTGTGTCCTGTAGCTGTAAATTCCACAAGCCATGGACACTGCATATAAAACACATGCACATGTATTGTTTTTGGTATTTAGTTTGTCTGCATGCCACTACTTAAAACTAAATATCCTGATCCTACCCCCCACTATAGGTCTTACACAGTTCTCCAGTGGCATAAGGGAGCCAAACAGCCTTCTGTGAGAGGCTGTAACAGAATCATGGCTAGGGTGATTATGAGGATGGATCAAAATTAATTATGTTTTTTAAAAGCAGAAATGCTATTTTTAAAATCAATTAAATATATCATTAAAAATAAACCGATTTGAAACTGCATATGAAACTAGAAGATTTACCTGGTGTTCCTTAGGTCCTTAATTTCTGTTTTTTTGGAAAATAAAATGAAAATGTACATGCTTCATTTAAATCATTGCTCAGGGATGGGGATGAGTGATTCAGTATGTAGGTTGTCCGATGAAGACAAGACTACCCCAGCTCTCTCTCTGCTGCAGCTTTGGGACAGGTGAGAAATGCCTTTTGATGGCCACTACAGCTCCTCTGGGCACAGGCGGAGCAGGGGTGCATATCCCGCTACTCGGGCAGGTCCAGATTTGTCTGCCCCCCATGGTTCCCAAGCAGAGTGAGGAATGCAGCCAACTGTGCACTTTCCCCATATCCCCTGATGAAGGGGAACAGCCAGCTATGTTGCTGTATAAACTGGGGAGGGAGCTGAAGCCCTCCCCAATGGGCACCTGGGGGGTAGGAGGCTTGAAGCTGTGGCAGTCCTGGATGAGGGGGGGGCTCATGCCTCCCCCAGCCCGCCAGTCCCTTTCACCTATCTGGTGATTCTCTTTTCTGTATGGTTTTATGAGACGCAATCCCATTCCCATTTTCCTGGCACAACCAAACCCTTACCTTGCTTTAAGTTATGGTAAAAAGAAGCTGTATACTTAATTTGGTGGTCCTAGCTCTTACTGTTTAGGAGGAGTTCTTGAACAGACAGACACACAAATAGATAGATACACACACAAAATTTCTCAAACACATTATGACAACATGAATTAAAGTTTAAACTTGTAATATTAGAATCATTTAAATTAAATAAAAATATTCAAGTAGTATATTTGCTGTGAAGTTTTAAAGAAAATCAAACTAAAAAAAATTGGTGGAAGTCACTGGATAAGCATATCAAACCAGGGTTTGCTGAAGTATTAAACCAGCTTTTGACAACCAACAGACTCTTCTAGGGATGCAAAATCCATTTTAAAAAGTTAAATGGTTAAATGTTATGTTACATTTAACCAGTGAACTGGGATCCCATGGGCCAGGGGCCACTCCAGCCCAGTGGGCCCACTGAACCACAGCCCCGTTGCTGGTTAACTGCTTACCAGAGAAGAATCACCAGATAAAGTGATATCAGTTATCCCTTTACATCCCTACTCTCTTCTGCAGGTAAGGCAAGAATACTTTCTTCATTTCAGTTTATTCACCTAGTTTACTTCAATTACTAGTTAATTCAAAACTGAGATACTAGAGTTGAAAAAGCAGTCACGTGGCCTTCCTTTTCCAATCTACGAATAAAAATGAAGTCTGAAAGGATGTGCGCTACTTCTAAAATCCTGAAGGACATGACAATTAGAAAAAAAAATCAACTTAGTATAGTTTATATGTCCTATGCTTTATAAACCAGTGAGTTTTAAATGTAATACATGTTTTGATAAGAAAAAGTGTTTCCATAACCAACACTATGTCTCTCCTCTCCCCGCCTCTCCTCCT
>CM057846.1:138035778-138046342 GCA_030068395.1 Apalone spinifera
TCCGCAAAAATGGCGGCTCATTAGCTATGCAAATGAGGCTCGGCGATATTCCATTCTGAGCCTCATTTGCATAGCTCTGGCACAAGATCGTGCCAGTCTAAACACAGCCTGGTGAGTTTTCCTTCACTGGTGCCAGTTCCAGGAACTGTTTGGTCATGTGTTGAGGAGTTTGAATTTTGTGTAATGGCAGTGCTTTGGGTCTACAAGGGGAAATAGAATTGGAGGCAAGGCTGGAGCTCGGGTAAGCGTGGCTTTTAGGGGGCAGTGTTAACAGCGGCCATACTGGGTCAGACCAGAGGTCCACCTATTAATTAATATTAATTTCATTTGGTGACCCCTAGTTCTCATGGGAACAAGTAAATCACTTTTTCTTATTCCCTTTTTCCACCCCAGTCATGATTGTATAGACCTCTATCACCCCCCCCCCCCCCCCCCCCCCCCCCCCCCCCCCCCCGAGTCTCCTCATTTTCTAAGCTGAAAAGTCCCAGTCTTTTTAATCTCTCTTCACAGGGGGACACATTCCGAAGCCCTCATTGGTTTTGTTGCCCTTTTCTGAACCTTTTCCAATGCCAGATTATCTTTCTGGAGATGAGGCACCAACATCCGTATGCAAGGTGTGGCTGTACCGTGGCTTCTGAGAGGGGCGATAAGAGATTCTCTGTCTTCTCCTCTATCCCTTCTGAAAGGATTCCTCAGATTGTATGTACTTTTTGACTGCTGCTGCACATTGAGTGGATGTTTTCAGAGAACTCTCCTCAATGACTCCAAGATCTTTCTCCTTCGTGGTTAGAGCTAAATTAGTCCCCATGGTTTTGTACGTATAGTCGGGGATTATTTTTTCCCCATGTATGTTACTTTACATTCAACATGAACTTTCATTTGCCATTTTGTTGCCCACTGACTTAGTTAAGAACAAAGCAGACTGCAAAGAGTTTGAAAAAGATCTCACAAAACTATCTTGAGCAGTTGAGCATCTGTCATGGCTCCTTCCCCACTCTGGCACGATAAATGCAGAAGTGGGGGGGCCAGCAAAAGTGCCCCAAAACCTTATCTACCAGGCTTTGGTATAAAACTTCCCCCCAAAATCTTAACCTAGATTTTGGGAATAAAACGTCCCTGTCACCACCCAAATATTAATAATGCAACCACGGAGAGACTTGGGAACTCTCACCCCTAAAGTACAAACCAGGACACAAAAATTAACCAACTTAATAAAAAGAAAAGCGAACTTTTATTACCACCACAATATTCCCGTTGCAAGCATAATGACTAGATGGAACAGCAACAAAATAATATACGCATGGAGGAGAAATTTACCATGGGCCAGGAACTTAATTACAAAGGAAAGCAAAACCCATTTTTAAATGCACAGACACTAGATCTCATTTCCCAAACCATAAAACAATAGAACCTAATGGATTTATCTAAACTTTATCCTACTTACAGACTGTGAAGAGTATTTTCTTAGAGGGAGACATTCTGTCCCCTTCAATAGCTGGAGAAAAACTACTCAGGGACAAAGAAGGGAAAAAAACAAAAATTCCTGTGTCCCAGTTTGAAATTCCTACCTACATTTATTTCTATTGGCTGCCTGCCAACTGGTTTAGGTAAGGGACATATTTAACCTCTTAGTCCCCAGGATGCTGGCTAACCTTCATGATCATGACAGCATCACCTGCAAATTCTGTCACCTCACTGTTTACCTCTTTTCTCCAGATCATTTATACATAGGTTAAATAGGATTGGTCCCAGTACGGTCCCTTGGGGAACATTTCTCTCCATTCTGAAAACTGACCATGGATTCCTTCCCTTTGTCATGGGCTAAAAGGGAAGGTCCTCTCATGGACTGATAACTGTTTAAAAAAAAGACAGGAAACAAAGTACTTGATGTGAGAGCCTTTGGTGATGGACCTTGTCAAAGGCTTTCTGGAAATCTCCTTTAATATGAGGCACTCTAACTTAAATAAGGTGTCACTATTGCTCTGTCTGCCAGTTCCGGCCATGTTAGACTTTTTTCATTTGATTTTTCTCACCTGATCTTACCCAAACTTACAGTAATAATATTTTTTAAACCAAAAATGGGGACACACAATATAAGGGCCTTACCGTCAAACAGTGATGTCCCTTGATCCTTTAGGTCTTGTCTGCCTGCCAGAGGAAGTCCCACCTGTGGGGGTAGTACTTCCAGTGGCAAGATTGATACATATTACTGGAAATAAAGGGTGTCATGTGACATCCTCATCTAAACTGCTCCTACCATCCTCTACTCCTAGGGATGGGTTTGGGCCGTGTAGCTGGTGCTGGTGTCGTGTGTGGAGCTGCTATTTGCACAGGGTATGTATGACCATGCTGTGTGGAGATGGTGAAATATGTGGAGGCAGGGTATGTGGGCAGGTGGGTGATCTGGAGGAGCTGTGTGTAGTGACTGTGTATGGAAGTGGCACTATGAGCAGGATACATGTGGTAATGTTGTACACAGGGACAGGATGTTTGAGTCGACTCTGGTGGCACAACAGTCTGGGGGGACTGGATGTGGCCCTGTGTGGAGGGGCAGTGTGTGTAGGGACAGGGGCTGTTGTGGGGAGCTGGTGATGGCTTTGGGGGAGGGGAGAGAGTTGTGCCCTACAAGCAGGGCTGGTGCCAGCAGGTTAGAGAGGAAGTCTGGGTTCCCTCACCTTGCCTGGTAGTAACTCCTGGCAAGTGACTATGGCTGGGAGCTGAGCAAGGTGGAGCTGGGGCAGAGCCCCAGGGATGGGCAACCACCTCTGTTGCCTTGTGGCAGGCTTTTCCCCTCCTTCTTTTTGTTGCTGCTGCTGGACTTCTGCCTATTAATCATTCAATTAAAATTATGTTGTTTCATATACATTTTATACTGTGATTTCAAATTGGCTCAATTTATAAAGTTGGAAAGTGTTATTCCTAACTACCAGTGCTGCATATCTGAGACACCAGAATGAGTTATCAAGACAGACATATTGTCCAAATGCAAGAATGTTTATGTAGCAGACTGAACAACAGTGGTTGAAATGGCACATGGTGAAGAAATCTACTTGTTTTGTCTCCTGATCTCTTGTGAGAATCAGTACAAGTAAAAAAACATTCAAGATCCATTTACCTAAGGGCCAGTGGTCTAATGAGAACAGATAGCACATTGCAGATTTGGCCTTTACTGTTTGTAAGGGAAGAGCAGGAAAAGCTTTTTGAAATTCTGCTTCACCAATTCAAATGGATAGATAGTAGTTATTTAAATTTGTACAATTGTTGACAAACATTGTAAACTTAAACTAAAATATTTTTAAACCACTCTGTTCTAGTTTTAGCCTGTTTGAGATTTGTTTTATGTAAGTTGCTCATCTTTAAAATCTCACACTAGAATTGTGAGTTAAAGTGGTGGGTTTTGCTTGGCATATGTAATGAGCAAGCTTTGCCCTAGCCTTGCACAAATGCAACTTTTTAGATAATTTAGTTTTACCCAAAGTGATTATGTTTGTGTTGTCATACTTTTAAAATGAGTAGATGTCAGTATAGGAAATTATGTAGCCTCTCTCTAGTATAAAGAAACATTCATGTGATTTGAGAGGAATGTAAGGCGTCATTTGTTATAAGGTGAAATAACTTTGTTAGCTTTAAACAGCTTGGATATGTCTACACTGGCGGCTTCTTGCACAAGAAAACATCCACACTGCCATCTGTGAGCTGTGCTTTTGCGCAAGAGCGCACAAGGCGGTAAGGACGCTCTCTTGCTCAAGAAAGCTCTGATGGCCATTTTAGCCATAGGGCTTTCTTGCACAAGAAATCCCTGCTGAGCGTCCACACTGTCCCTCTTGCGCAAGAGCTCCTGTGCAAGAGGGCTTACACCTGATAAAAAAAAGAGCGTAGTGCTTGTGCAAGAAGCCCTTTCTTACCACACCGTACTGTAAATTTTCTTGCGCAAGAGCGGGCGGGCAGTGTGGATGCTCTGCAGATGCTTGTGCAAGAACAGCCGTACCTGCGCAAGAAGCCGCGAGTGTAGACATAGCCTTTCTTTTTCTAGAGCTACACCAGTGTCTCTCAAATCTCTTCCTTCTTTCAAGGCAGGCACTGGTCACTCCAAGGTTGAGGAAGCAGAGTAGATTGCTAAGAGGACAGCTCTCATACGAAACTCTCAAGTGTCCAGTGAATACTGAATATCCAGTGATCTGCTTCGACATACTCTTGCCAAAACTATTGGTTTTCTCTGTTCAGAAAAAAAAAATCTACAATCTGAAGGATACTGTTCATTCCCCTGAATTTTTAAATTAATAGAGGGGTAGGCAGTTCCAGGTGTTAGAAAAAGAACTTCAGAAAGTCTTAATCCAGTACCTTATTTCTCAAATACTATCAAGCCTTCTTTTATCAATACACACCCTTCCTCAGGATGGACTAGGGTTACAAGGTTATTTCATAAAGCTGCTTTGAGGAGGCAGAAAAGTTTGTTCAGACAACCTTAACTTGCATTGCAGGCAAGTGGTGCTATGAATTAAAACCAACTGGAAAGTGGCAATTAGTGTTGTGTAGCCCAGCAGCAGCAGCGTCCTCCCTACCATGTCAGCCTTGGGCTGGAGAGCTTTGTGCAGCTCTGCCAGGATTCCAAGCTGGATGGGGAGAGGAGGGCCATATTCACTGCCTTTTCCCTTCCCTTGGCTGGGACAGCATGGCAGGGATGCACTTCTTGGAGGCTTTCCCCTTTGCTCCCATTGGCCAGATTCTTTAGCGCATGGAGACATTTCAGGTTTGCTTCTTCCCTGTGAACTGGATCTGATGGGGAGCCTTGGGGCTTTCTCCCCGTCCCTGCCAAAATATTGGAATTTCCAGGACATTTCACTACTTTATGGGAACAAAGGGACAACAGATTTAAAGTCAGGACTGTCCTGGAAAATCCAGGATGTATGGTTCGTGTATTGTTGGGACAAAAGGAAGGAAAACATCCATTGCAGCGTGTCTCCTGAGAGGGATTGTTGATTGGGGAAGGAGAGTCTGAGCCCAGGTTTTGGAGTTTCAGTCCTTTAGCTCTGCCTCCCATTGAGCATGGCCCTTCTGTATGATCAGTGATTCTCAAACAAGTATGCATAAGATGTGTGCTGGGTATCAAAAGTAAAGGAGCATTTCATAACTTAAGTTTAGTAGATTTTTTCATGCAAATACACAATCCTCAACAATATTAAATTACAATATTCATTTGTTATCCCCTCCCTTAGCAGACAAGATATATTTGTGCACCAATGAAATTATGTCATGTGAGCTATTCATTTTATACTGCTGACAAAGCAGTGTATGTCCTGTAACAATGTTAAGCTATGACAAATCCTGTTCTATAAATCTGATTTATTTTTTGGAAGGAAAAAGAAGAAAACATCCTTTTCTTGTGAACTCTCTAATTTATCCATCCTCATCAGGAACATGGTAAACTACAGGAGTAATCTGTAAGTTTTTAAATATTCCCAACAGTTTTGACTTGACTAAGAAAATGTTGAGTTTCTTCAGTCTCTTTGACTTTACTACAAGGCATACTTGCTCTTTGGGTAAAGATCTTCCACTCAGTTTTCTTCAAATAAATAATAAAAGTATATTGTGCACTAATGAAACATAGTAATTGATGCTTTAAATCTTAGGTCTAGAAACTCAAAGCTACACTTCCCACAATAACTATAATACAGTATAAATAAGTAATGATTAATAGGGCAAAGTTACTGTCCTGCAAGCTTAACTTTAAATCCCATCCCCCAATCACAAAATACATGTCTCAAACAGAAATGGTCAGCTGTAATGTGCTGTTTCATTTTAAGAAGAAAAACAGATTACACATTCAAAATAAGTGCATTTATTTCCACGTGCAAGGCTCCAAAAATAAAGAAAAGCAAAAGAGAACAAAAGCTAAATACTGTAACAAATAAGCGGGTTTAGATTTTATTTTGGCATTAGTTTTGTATCTTCACTTCAAATGTTTTGACAAAGGGATGAAAGAACCAGTGTACAGCATTGTGCACTTTGCTCAATGGCCAGCATATCCCCATTATATCAGAATATCAGTGACAAATGCCATCATTAATATGACAGTAGCTTTCTCAATAAGAAAACTTATGTTCACATATACCATTATTACATGATTTACATAGCTAACCATTATTAGTAGGAACGAATAGCAGGTGGAACTGTTGCGCAGTCTTCTTCGTTTAAAGTTTTGTCAATTACAGGTCTGTATTTTAAAGTAACCTAAAGATATAAAAGACAGTATTAACTAAAGCAAAGCAAACAAGAGCAAGAGATCATAGAAAATACTGGCAATTACTGCTAAATCACAATGGTCAAAATTAGAAAACTGACTAAAGGAAAAAAAAACTTGTAAAAAATGTGTGAAAAAAGCAACATTTTAAGCCAAAAGCATCTCAAATGAAAAAAACAAAACAAACAAAAACAAATCTCTGCCCAGCACTAAGATAGATTTATTTCTAGGTCCCTTCTTGCCTCCCAACCAGTAACATCTTAGAGCATTTGAAGGCAGTGTCTGTCTTCAAGGGAATAAAATGCCTCATGTCACTCAACAAATAACCTTTCTGGCACTTAAGGAGGTTTATCACCTGGAAGGGGAGGTGATCCTGAGTACTTTACATTGGAGCTATACTGTAGATCACCTTGCAGGGGGAGTGTGCATATAGGGGGTTGTAAGAGCAGAGATTTTTAAATCCATAAATTATTTATACTAAGCATCAAAACACACATCTCTCTGTGTAATAAGAATTATGAACGAGCTTGTTCTAAGGTGAAAAACTATTCCAGTTCCCATCCAAGTGCAAAATCAATTTTCTACACAGCAATTCAGTGATGGTCCTCAGGAATGGTTCTCATTTCATCTTGTACATTTAGGTGTTCTTATACTCAGTCTAAATTATAACACTGTACAGTAGACTTCTAATAATCTGGCACCTTTGGGACCTAAGTGGTGCCGGATTACTGGATATGCCGGAGTACCGGGAGGTACCATAAGGGGGTATACTCCCAACCCAATCCCCCTTCCCTCCCCTTCCCTCCCCTTCGCCAGAGCCAAAGTCCTCCCCACCCTGCTATAACCCAGTCTCCCTTCTGCCCCAACCTTATGTCCAGGTTCCAAGGCAGCTCCCTGTGCTCAATGGCCGGCTGCTAGCAAAGTGCAGGCTGGACGCTGTGTGCACTGGGGACTGTGAGCGGAATGGCGCGTGCCAGGAGCGCTCATGCAGCTCACAGCGGCCTGGCGGTGAGCGGGGCTGACCAGAGCACTTCCGGGTTCCAGTTGCTGCCAGACTATTGGCAGTGCCGGACAACTGGACACCGGACCACTGCAGTTTTACTGTATTTAAATGAGGTACTTCATAAAGAAATTTCAACTAATTTCCATTCCATTAATGCAATTTCTACTTGACAAACAGGATGGGACAAAAGCCCCCCAAGCCCAGAATCAACATACCTTCCCAGTCTTGGCATCCATAAAAGAAAGGGTGTGTTTTCTCCAATGCTCTTCAAAGGGTCTTTTCTGTTGCCCTTGTATCGGCTTGGAAAAGTCATATTCATCTACCCTTACCTAAGCAGTAAAAAGAAAGTATAATGCTGTAGATCACAAATTGCATTTTGCAAATAAATTTAACTACCATCAAGATTAGGTCACTTCTAATTATAATGCTGTAATACCAAATAAACTAAGATTAAGTTTTCTTCTAAATTTTATGTTAATTCCTGTTTTTATTTAAAATTAGTGCAGAACTTCAGCAAGTTAAGTAGGATTGTAACTGTGTGGAAATTCTAGAGTGCATTATCTGCATCTAATGCGTACACTGTTTTTAATCTTTTTATAGCTATCCAGTGACCATATCATAGCTATTCTTTTTATCAATATTTCAGAAGTAAGATTCAGTGGGATTGACTAGAAGCTGTGTTTATTGCATCGATACCCAGCTGATTCTGGTTACTGAGATACTGATCAATAGGTGTGAAAGGGTCATTTAGATTTACTTAAACAATTGAGGCCACAAACAAGTTTACAAGCTTGAAGTCAATATCAGGAACACTTTTCTTCCAAGCATCTTAAATCAATTTTAGAGTTTTAGGAATAAGCAATGCAAACGGAAACCTCACTCTTCTCCCAACCTCAAGTATAACTGATTTAAGACCAAGATATGTTTGCCAAGAAAAGTTGTCCCATATGTATGAAAACCTATTTATGAAGGAACATATTTAAAGTACATAAGCACCTTGTAGTCCTCTCTGGCATGAGCACCACGAGATTCTTTGCGAGCCTCAGCACCATAAATAGTTTGCATAGCACAAATCATCAAATTTTGCAGTTCCAAGGTCTCCACTAAGTCAGTATTCCACACCATACCTAGCAAAACATCACACTACATTGAAGTATGTTTAACAACAACTGTAAGTACTTCTCATCAATCTCTTTTGTTCGCTGGTACTTAGAAAACAGTTCTGTAGTCACAGCGCATGTTTTCCTATGCAAAAAGTGCATCTCCATCATAGCATGCAGACATCTCTCTCCAATCTTGCATCTTTCATAAGTTGAGTCAATTTTCCCTCTTTTTTCCATCCATGTGCAGAATAAACTGTGTGCGCAATGAGGCATGTGCAAGGGTGCACCACTAGCAGAAAGAGAAAACCAAGCTGTGGGCTTTCTGCTGATCAGCTGGCTGTCATTGGAATCTCTCCTGAGTAGCCATACAAGTGCACAGTTTACAGGCAACACTGCTGATAATACTGATTAACTGTGCAAAAGTAGCATATTTTGGTTTTGAGGCATGTGCCTGCAACTAGAGACAATTGTGAAATCAAACTTAATTATCTGAGACAAAAATAATTATTAAAGACTCAATGTGCCAAAAATGAGATTGAATCTTGCATGTCATAAATCAAAACACAATTCTGTCTTCACACTCAAGCAGAGTTTGTTTCAGCTTACAAAACTTGGCTCCAAATTTAATTGAGGTCACTTCTTTTAAAAAAAATCTTTGGAGCTAGCTGGGCAAAAAAGCTTTTCCAGCAGAATTTTACTGGTATCCAGTGGATACTAATGGATACAGGCTACCTTTTAAAGACACTGTATAATCCAATTGCAGGGATCACAGATACGCTGATATCATGACATTCATCCTTAAGCTCTTAAGTTGTATATCAGGCTTTTCCTCAACTTGGTGTCTAACAATCACTACAGCCTGTAAGACAGCCTCTTTTAGAATGTTCAGTTCAAGGGACATCTCTACAAGTAGCTACAAAAAGAAAAGTTGCAGAAAGGGAAAAAAGAATTTACGGATTATTTAAGAAACTCTTGAGTTTTATTCTATTTTTAAAAGGAAAAGGTGTACACCCTCCTTAGAGAGCTTAGTAAAACTATTTTTGTGTATCTTTTTTACCCAAATAAATATATACCAGAACATTGTTGTTGATAAGAATAGATTAACCATTACACATTATACTATTTTCAGGATTTGTTTATAATATATTAAGACTAATATCCTTCTGAATATTTGAGGTGAACACACACAAGTTTTCTGGGAAGGAATAATATTTTCTTTATATTAAAAAGAAGTAGTTAACTAACACAAACTAGAAAAAAAACTGACATTCACGCATGTCTGACTTTCTAATCTACACATACATTCTATAAAACATTCAAACAGAACCTCTTTAAAATGTTTTCATGCAAATTCACAAATGTCAAGACAACTACAACATTAGTTTTGAAACTGCAGCTCAAGTCAGTTGATTTTTATATTAACTCTTCATTGTAGCTGAAAATACCTTTCAAATGTAGAAATTTACACACACATGCCCACACAGTCAACACAAGTACACCCACAGGCAACACAATGAACACACAAGCTACTGTAGAAGTGCACCTCTGTCAAATGTCTTCAGGTCATCCAAATCACGATAAATGTGGCTAAGTTTCTCACAGCCTTCCTGTAGTACAGAGCCTGTTCGGAACACTGCAGCATGGCTTTGCATTGTCTGCAAGACACCAAAATGTTTTTTAAAATAGTATACTTCCAAAACCTGTAAAAAGTTTCAAGGAAGGCATTAGAATGTCTTCTGTAATCTCACCAGTTTCTGCAGAATTAAGCTTTCTTTTATAATTTCCAGTCATTGTGGTTGCAAACCCATTCTTTATGTGAAATAATGCAACGATGCCATCCTGAATAGGAAGTCTGAAACAGTTCTAAGGGCCAAATAACTCCCCACATTTCTGCAGGCCCTAAACCAGGATCCCACAACTATATGGAGCATTCTCCCTTAGGGGAGCACAAGGAATATTTAGGAGGGCACAGTAGGGCCTGGACCAGCAGGAAAGTAGAGCCACACAGCACCACTCTCCTCTCAGCTGTGCTCCAACCCTTCCCGCAGCCTCGGCCCCCAACTGAAGTCCAGCTGCGGCTCCAGCTCCAGCCCTGGCCCAGACACTGGCCCTCAGCCCTGGCTCCATTCTCATCCTAAGCCCTCTTCTCATGTCTGTATTTTCCCCTGGTCCCATGTGTCTATTCTCAGCTCTGGGAAGAAAGGGGGGGGGGGGGGG
>CM057846.1:138098894-138112645 GCA_030068395.1 Apalone spinifera
CGAGGGGGAGCTGCGCTGAGAGCCGTGCATGGCAGGGATGGTCTAGGGCCAAGGGGGACACTCTGGTGGTGGGGTGGGAGGACATGCAGGGGGACCAGCAAGGTGGGTCCGGGGCCCACTCCAGGCAGAGCTGGGGGAGAGACCCAGCTCCACATATTGCTGGAGCAGGGCTCCTGGCTCTGAATAGTAACTCGCCGCCCATGGCCCGGCACAATTCTGGGTTCAGGGGCACGGGGCCCCCTTAGGCGCGGAGCCCGATTCGGCTGAATCGGCCTATGGCCAGCCCTGACTCCTGCCACAGGGCTGTAGCTGTGATCTCTCACAGTTGTGGCAGAGGCTGTGAAGCCTCTTGGCTATGGTGAGGCTAGAGCTCCCTGAGATGGTGAGGGTTGTGCTGTCAGTCCCCCCCTTCCAGGGCTTAGGCTTCAGACCCCAATAACTATCAGTGCCGCTCCCCGTGGGTGGTTTTTTTTTTAGTAAAAGTCACAGAAGGATCATGGACTTCCATTAATTTTTGTTCATTGCTCATGACCTGTATGTGACTTTTACTAAAAATAAACATGACACAATCTTAACCTTACCAATGCTGAGTATGGTATAGCTGAGTGATGCCACTCATTGGAAAGATCCCATCTTCAGCCGGGAATTAAATCAGGCCCTCAAGTAGGGTTGCCAGATGGTCTCCCAAAAATACCGAATACACGGGATAAAAATTTGTCGAGCAAAAAAGAAAAAAAACCAACCCACCTACACCGAACACACATCCTGTGTGGCTACTGCTACGCTGGGAACAAAGGGGGAGGCAGCAGAGCCTGCTCTGCAAAGCAGCCGCCTGCTACCCAAAGCAGAGAGAGGTGGACCCCGGGGCAACACAGTGGCGGGGCGGAGGGGGGCGACCATGGGTAGGAAGGTGACTCCCCTATAGCCAGGTCTTTGGGTGTCCCAGTGGGAAGAAGCAGAAATTCCACCCCAGTCAGTTTTGGCTGAGAGCCCATGGAAGGCGCCTAAACGCAACTACAAAGCACCTGTGGGCTTCTCTCCTGAACTACGGCGCCACAATGCGCTTGAACAGCGCTCAGGAGCAGGGACAGGGCTTCTCCTCCTCCCCAAGGCGTCACTCCTCCTCAGACACAGTCAGCTGAGGGCTGCCAGCGCCGATTGCGCCCCACGTCCCAGCCACTCCCTCCACCCCCGCCCGGCTTCTGCACACAACCAGAGGCTCCCAGCGCCGATCGCAGCCCCACCTCCCAACCACTCTCCTGACCCCTGCCAAGCTTCCGTCCGGCACCCAGCTGGAAAAACAGAAAATACTGGACATTGCACATGTCCAGTATTTTCTGAATTTTTTTACTGGACAGAGGGCACAAAAACCGGACTGTCTGGTAGAATACCAGACACCTGGCAACCCTACCCCCAAGTGTGCTCACAGAGTCCACATTGACCCAAGAGCAGGCGGAAGGTGGTGGCACCAGTGCCTCTATTCTGCACCAGGTGGCAGAGTGGGCTGTCCACACATGGGGATCAATCAGCTTATTATACAGTTGCCCTGCACAATGGCCTGCTGTGTTGTGTGGAAGAGGCACAATCCCTTCTATGGCTCCTCACTGTTCCAACTTAGATCCTTAGTTGCTCATGCTTCTGTTGGAGAAGACCAATACAGATAAAGGCAGCAACTGTGAGACTAAGGGCTCAATTCTTCCCCGAGTTACACAGGAACAACTTTAACTTCCAGCAATGGAAGCTGGACATAAATAACTGGGGATATAATTGGGCCCTAAAATTTCAAGTCTGAAATAGACTGAATTCCTTCTTTAGATAACCATTTTTAATAATGAATTCTAAAGCCAAGTGGGAACTCTATTTACAGAAATTCCATTATTTCATTTTTTCCCCATTGTGAAATGTAACCCCCCCCCAAAAAATGTGATTTTTTTTCTGTGACATCAACAGGATTTATGAACCAACTTTTACAAACAAATAATTCCCTAGTAGACCAGTGGCGTAGCTGCAAGAGGCCCCACCCACTTTGCATCCAGGCCCACTCACAGCTCTCCTTGCACACTAGCCCTTACTGCAGCTGCGGTGTGGGGCCAGGTGCTGAGGCTTAACCCCTCCCATCATTGCCCAGCCATGTGGGCCTTTCTGGCTACACCAATATAGTAAACTGAGACTTCCCATGATAGAAGAATATTTCTGTGATATATTTTTCAGTCCCCTAAAATAGGTAGTTTTACCCTGTTAACTTTGATTCCAGTACAGCGCTGCTGTAACACAACTATCTGAAATAATTCACTTAAAAATACCAAGTTAGAAAAATAATGATTCAGTCACGTAATGTGAGAGCCATAAATAGCAGCTATGCTGGAACAGTTTCAACATTTTAAAGGTCAAGTTAAACAAGATACAACTGGCAGCAAGTTGGCCATCTTAATAAACACAACACTGGATTGAAACTGAATTCAATCACTTTGTTTTAATAGCATTTTTGTACCTAAAGAAAAAAATTATTTCACATTTTATCCTTAAAGGAGAAAGGGAAACAGTGAGTCCACAAGCCAGGGTCCCACAGACATACCCTCACTATCCCAGCCTTTTTAATAGTGATGCACACTTATCTTTGTAAAGCACATAAAGATCTGAGGCTAAAAAGGGCCTTACAAATTCTATTATTGTTTTATTTTGCAGTTATTTAGCACTTCCATATAGCCCCAAAACAAGTTCAACTTCACAGACACTTGGAAAGCTCTTACTTTCATAAGAGGTTTATTGCAGTTCAAGATATATCTAGATAAAGGACTAATCAAGCCTATAAAAACTTTGCTCAAGGGACAACGAGGAATCGTCTGAAATAGATACAGCAGTGTTAGCATACAATTCCTTTTCAGTGAAGTAATGCTATTAGTGAGGATACTTGACGAATTCTCCATTTGTATACATTTTGTTTAGTAAAATCTATTATTTTGTGGAAATCTGAGCATATATAAATTACTAGATGTATTTTAAGTTACAGGCAAAGCAACTGTATCCTCATCTGAAGTCTTCAGAATTCCATGACTTCAGTCATTCGGGTTTTAAACCTGGGGATGATGATGGAACTGTGCTGTTGGTACTGGTCAGTGATGCCTTTCAGGAGATGAGGGAGACAGGGACCACATTTTTTCACACCTGGCAGCTGCATTTGAGAGGTCTGTGATCACTAGCAGAGAGTGGACAAAGTCCATTTTTTTTGCTTTGTGAGAGGTCCCCATGCTGTGGAATGTGCTCATTTGCTTTATTATATTTTTGGTTGATCTGGGCTACTCAGCTAGTACTTGTGGCAAAGAGTGCTGTCTACTACTGGCAGGAGAGTTTAAGGTTCTACTAGACTATCTGTTGTTTTTTAAAGTTTTTCCTGTTACGGACTAACTCGGCTACCCCTCTGAAGCTGCTTCCACAGAGCCTCCCACAAATGCTGAAATTGCTTAATAAGCAGGCAGCCATATTCTAGAATAGAGGTCCCCAAACTGTGGAGCATGGAAGAATGTTTAGGGAGGATATGGAGGGGTCTGGGCCAGTCCCCACAGGGGAACAAGGGACAGGGAGGGAATATCACACAGATCCTTTCCACTCCCAGCTTTGCTCCAGTCTCTGCACCCAGCCTCGGCCCACGACCGCAGTCTGGATGCAGCTTCATACCCAGCCCCTCTCCCATGCTTGGCCTTTTTACCCCTGTCTGCATCATTCTCCCTCTACTCCCAGGAGCCATGGCCCCGCTCCTGGCTCCAGCTTGCAGGCATGGAGTGGGTAAGGAAAGGCGTGACCCTGAAACATTAAGTGTTCTAAAATAATGTGTCACAGAAAGTACATTATTTCAGTCTGCTCTAGCTGCTGGGTGAAGTGTAAGGTGTGGGAGAGGGCTGATATGAAATATATGGGTGATCATTTGTGATGCTGTTGGGGTTATTATTTTTATGGTGGACAGGTATTACTGTGATTGAGTCCATCCAAGGTCACTTCAGATAGTAATCAATAGGGATTCTAGATTTCTTTATAAGAAAAATTAAAATTCTGTTAAAAAAAAAATCACATGGAAAAATCCATGTTTTTCTATGACTAAAATGAAACGCCGAACTTTAGTTTCCCTAGCCACAATATATCCAGGTTTCAATTAGGCGCAATGTTTTATTGATACAGTTACTATTTTAAACAAGTTGAAAGCCTACCAGTGCCATCAACCATTATAATAAAATAAATAGAATAGCAATTTGTGCGTCTTATATGCCAAGTGCGTCTATAGTCTATATTTTCAGAAAATTGTTCTTTTTTAAACAAACAAAAACTCTGGAATCATCCATTCACAGTGCATTGTTTCTTTTCTCTGTTGACGGCTCTGCTGTTTTAGCCTCATTTTTGTTTCTTCTCCTTCAGTTTTTATTTAGCATTTTCTCTGTGTTCTTCAATTCTCTGTCTTTGAACATAATCTACAGCCGTACTTCATGCAGTGCAGATCAGCACTTTACCAACAACGTGAAATTTGTCCTTGACAAACTCAGTGATGAGGTCTTTAGGGATGATTTTTTAAGTGGCATCTTTTCATAACTTTAATTACTCACATCTAGAGGCCAAGTGAAATGTGAGATGCATTATAACTAGAACTATCATGATTAATCCTTTATTAAAATTAATCTTGATTAATTATGCAATTAATCATGCTGTTAAACAATAATAGAATACCCTTTTAAAAATATTTTTGGATGTTTTCTACATTTTCAACTATATTGATTTCAACTGCAACACAGAATGCAAGGTGTACAGCACTCACTTTATTTTTAGTACAAATATTTGTACTGTAATAAACAGAATAAATAGTATTTGCCATTTCATCTAATACAAGTACTTTAGTGCAAGCTCTTTAAAACGAAAGTTTAACTTACAAATGTAGAATTATATACAAAAATAACTGCATTCAAAAATAAAAGAATGTAAGGCAGTAAAGCCTACAAGTTTATTTAGTCCTACTTCTTGTTCAACCAATTACTCAAATAAATATGTTTATATTTTCACGAGATAATGCTGCCCACCTCTTGTTTACAGTGTCACCTAATGTATGCCCATTCATGCTTCAAGCACCTTTCCAAAGGACACGCGGCCATATTGATGACTGTTTCTGCTACGTAACACTCCAAAGTAGTGTAGAATGCCCCATGTTCATTTTCATCATCTGAGTCAAATGCCACCAGCAAATTGATTTTTTTTGGGGGGAGGGGTTCAAATTCTGTATTTTCCGTATTGGAGTGTTGCTCTTTTAAGAATTCTCACAGCATGCTCCACATCTCATAAAGTATTACATTGTTTTGTTTAATTCACAAAGTAGTCCATTAATGGAAACACCAATCTGAAAATGCATTCCCAGGATTTTGAAATACACAATTCTGTTGCAGTAGAGAGAGAGTCACTGTTGTTGGTAGTTGATTTTGATGCCATTTATTTCCTTAAAGCTTTTCATCTTTGATCAAATTATGTAGAAAAGGAGATGGTGTATATTCCTGTCTCATTTAACTTGAAGGCTGTGTCTATACTACAAGCCTCTTCCACAAGAGAAAATGCAAATGGAGTGCTCATTTGCATAGGTCACACTCTCATTTGCATTTCTTCTTTGGATCCCTTTTGTGCAAGAGGTTTTTGCACAAAAAAGAGCTGTATAGATGGCAAAAAACCCCTTTTGTGCAAAAAATGAGGAAGAACGGCTCTTGTGCAAAAGGGATCCGAAGAGGAAATGCAAATGAGAGTGTGACCTATGCAAATGAGTGCTCCGTTTGCATTTCCTCTTGCGGAAGAGGCTTGTAGTATAGACGCAGCCAAAAAGAATACATAAATTGCACATAATGATGGTCCACTAGTACATCCTGAATTCAAAGCATGAAGAAGGATGACAAATTACCCTCATCCAGCATCATTTGATTATCAATCATTGCTTACTATCAATAGATTGTGTGCTAACTACAATTCCAGTCTGGGCTTTATGTACCAACTGTAAGATTCTGACATGAGCATCAAAGGGGTGTAAAACAAAAACAAAACAAAACAAAAGGGCTAAAATGGCTAGTGGGAAATACTTACACTTGCCAGCATTCAGAACAAAAACTCTAGGAAATAAAACCAGAAATCATAAACAGCAGTGTTTTAACAGACAAGGAAATCCAGCTGGGGGAGGGGTTTGGGTTTTTAAGTCTCGGCTTGACAAAGCCCTGGCGGGGTTGATTTAGTTGGGATTGGTCCTGCCTTGGGCAGGGGGCTGGACTTGATGACATACTGAGGTCTCTTCCAGCTCTATGATTCTATGTGTGAGAGGGGGTGAGGGCTCCAACTGGGGTTATGGGCTCTGGGCTGGGGATAAATGGTTTGGATCACAGTAGGGAGTACAGGCTGGGGCTGAAGGGTTCAGAATGTAGAAGAGAGTGTAGGGTTCAGGCTCTGGGAGATAGTTTGGGTACAGGAAAGGACTTGGGACATGCTAGGATTTTGGGTACTCACTTCAGGTGGGTTCTTGCAAGAGACAACATGTCCCTGCTGCTCCTAGGCAGAGGTGTGGCTGAGTAGCACTGTGCACTGCCACCACCTACAGGTGCTGGCTTTGTAGCTCCCATTGGCTGTAGTTCCTGGCCAATGGGAGCTGTGGAGCCAGCACTCAGGGAGGAGCGGGGGCAGTGCATATAGCTCCTGTGTCCATTCCTCTGCCTAAGAGCAGCAGAGACATGCCACCACTTCTGGGAAAGCCGTGCAAAGCCATTTGGAGCCTGCTGACCCCACGCTAACCAGACTATATATGTTGGACATTAAATGAAGATCAGAAATGGCAGTTTATAGCATTTTCCATATGGTACAGGGCTGGATATTAGCTTTTACTGCAGTTGGTAATCATTCTTTAGGCAATTGGCAGTAATCCAAGTGCAGTGCATTGGAAGGGGAGCAACCAATTCTGCTTCCAGCTGGAGTTAATCCAGGGCTTTACAGTATGAGGGGTTGAGCCACTGTGCTGCTTGACTAAGAATTATTGCTTGGTAAAATTGGGAAATCTGAAGCCACCTGTTTGGACAGGGAGGTGTAATCTTTTTAAGAAGATTCTGGTTTTGTTACCAGGACTCCATAAGAAGGACCTGAACATGTTGATTTTGGTAAAATATAAAAGGGGGGATATGAATAGGGAGGAAATTCAAAATAAAAATTATCCTGGGAAGAGCATGCATGTTTATATTTCCCCAAAAGAGGAGAGACAGCACACCATTTAATCAGATGGCTGGCACTAGCTGCATGATTAATGGAGCTAGGCTAACTTTAACTATGTTTCTAGCTTCCTTAGGGAATAGGATACCAAGATAGCTGAGGTTTATCTGTTGCCAGCTAAATGTCCTTATAGGAAAAGTACTTTCATCTAAATCCAATGAGATCATTGCTTCTGATTTATCCGTAACCAGATAATTTACTGAAGTTATCTATTGTTTATAGGATATTTGGAATTGATTGATCGGACTCTCATAAATAGGAGGCTGTCATCAGCCTATAGATGGATTTTTGTCTCCTGAGTCCCTGATTTGACCCTTTGACTATCTCGGTGTTCCCTAATTAGTACTGCAAGTGGTTCTTATGCTAGATTACATAGGAGAGGAAGCTGGGGCACCCAGACTAGTTCCCTCACACAGATCAAAGGGGGATGATATTGTGCTATTTGTTAGGATATGAGAGTTGGGTTTGGAATATAACAGCTTTATCTATGAACTAAAGCAAAGGATTTCCCCTTTCCAAATTTAGCCAGAGTACTAAAATATACTTCCAGTTAACTATATTCAATTTTTTCTCGGCGTCAAGTGGATGATTGCATGGGAATTTCTAGAAGATTGATGGAATACACCACTCTAGAAATGCACTTTAATCAGCTGATGTGTGTTATTTGAACCACACTTTTTTTATTAAATCCCACCTGACTGTAATGAATCATAGATCACGCATTACTTTTTCAGACCTCTCAGCCAATATTTTTGTATCATAGTCCCATCTGATCTTACAGTTTGAATCTATCATAATCATTTAGCCTAACCTCCTGCACACTGAATGCCACAGAATGTCACCCACTCCTGAAATAGACCCATAACCTCTGGCTGAGTTATTTGAAATTCTCAAATAATGACTTAAAGACTTCAAGTTAGAAAATCCACCCAGTATGAATCAAAGAGATGGGTCCACAACTCAAACTTTTTCATATCCTCACTTTTGATAATTACGTTTCTTGTTTTCAGTTTTTTTATCTCATTCCTTTCCTGACCTGCCTTATACCTACTCCTTTCCCCTCCTCTTAAGGTCCCCGGAGCAGTAAAGGAGAACCCAGACATACCTTTTCAAGATCTAGAACAAAAAATGGTCCAAGCAATGATATTATTCAAGTGCCTGATAAAAAGAGATTTGACCTAAATGCTTCTTAATACTATAAATTGTGTTTCCTGGAATATCATAAGGGCTAATCACCCGATAGGAAAAAATTATTATCACCCATTTAAAAACACTGAAAGCAGATATTATGTTCCTGCAGGTCACTCAACTTAATGACTTGAAGGCAGAGAAATTTAGGAGAAGGTAGATGTGGGAAGAGGGTTTTAACAAATTATTCTCTGAAGAGAAAGGTGTAGCAATGTCATTTCACAAAAGACCCAGTTTACAAGTTCTAGACATAAATAAAGAGGAGGAAGTTAGATCTTTGCTGTTGAGATTATATTCATCGTACTCACTGTGTCTTCTAATGAGGAGATTCTGTTCTCAGTTTCCTCTACTCCTGAATAGGGTTACCAGATGGTTTAACCAAAAATACCAACACCCTGCCCCACTCCCCAAGAAAAAACACCAGGAAAAAATTCTGTTGAGCAAAAAAAAAGGGGGAGACCAAAGTTGCTGAGAAAAAAAAAGGGCCCTGACAGCAGTTATTAAGCAATAATAATAATGATAATAATAAAAAATCAGCATGGCTCCTTTAAGAAGAGACTTTTTTGCTGGTGGCCATTTTGTTTTTCTATTCCAGCCCCTGTGGAACCAGGTAAGCGGAGGCTGGGGGGACGTCTGGGGGAAGGGGGACCTGGCGGGGGGTTCAGGGGCTGGGCTCAGTTGCTGAGTATGTGTAGGGTTACCAGGTGTCCGGTATTTTCGCCTCCTGGCAAGAAAAAAAGCAGAAAATCCCGTACATTTCAGGTGTTCGGTATTTTCTGAATTTTTTACCTGTCAGGAGGCAAAAATACTGGACCGTCCGGGTCAATACTGGACAGCTGGCAATCCTAACTCCTGAAGCCAAACCATACAAATTATCTTGATTTATACTAGTAATATTTGTGATCTTAGCTATATCGTCAGATATTTTTCTCAAGATAATCTCCTTACTTAAAAGTCCTTTTCAGCCAGTGCATAATTTCATCTAATCTCAGAGGCACTGCATCTCCCTGGTCAGCCATCTTGGCTTTAAGAGGTCTCTCCAACAGCTTCTGTGTTACAGGATTTTGTAGACAATCTGGAGATGGAGCAGAATCCATAATGACATGAAATAGAAAGAGAAGAGTCATAAAATAATATGATAAATATTAGACTGGAGAAAAAAAGTTGCTGATATTTGTGGATTTTGGGTAGGGTTACCACCTTTGAAATGCAACCCCTCACCCCGCAAAAAAAACCCAGCACCCACCCAAACCACAAGACAAGCCCTCCACAACCTCAACAATAGGCAACTCATCAAATCTCCTTCCACAGCCACTTATAGTCCAGAGACCACATGTGGACAAAATTGATAACACTGCACATCTCCTTACTCTCATGGGACTCAAAACCCTCTCTCACACAAACTTGAGTGTTGGTGGGCAGGCAGCTACTGTATTTTCAATTGTTTTGATAAGTTATTGCTTAAATTGCAGAAGTAGGACCATTATAGAATCTTTAGCTGGAATTGGAGACTTAACATTAGATATCCCAGCGTATTCTGGTGAGGATGCAAATCTTTAGACCCAAGTAAAGAAAAGACCTTGGCCCATTACATTATTTTTCCTGGCAACTCCATAAAAAGCAACCAGGCCAGTCAAATCCTGGCCAGGTGGGAAAAATTGCTGCTAAGTTGTGCAGCCAGCTTCCTCCAGTAGTTCCTGGGTCTCTGCCTTGTTCCTTTTCCATTCCCTTCTTAGTTCACATGTTCCTCCTGACTCCATTCCCCACTTGGTCTCCTAATTTTCCTCCCTATCCAGATCCATTAAGATTTCCTCTTTCCCCAAACTGATTCCCCTCCCGGATACCCCTTATTTCCTGGGTTTTGATTTTTTTTCCATTGTCTTTCTTGTCCCCCTCACTCCAAAACTTTGGTTTTGTTTTTTACCTTCCATGACAGGCTAACTTCCTGCTGAGGAGCTCAGCCTGCTGTGTGCAGCTGGCATCCGCAGCCTACCAGATTTCGAACTGTCCAGAAGACGGGAGGCAGTAAGTGCTGGATTCGGTCCTTAACACTTTAATAGTCACATTAAAACTGCATTGACTTGGCCAGCATCTTTCTTTGACAATTTGTTGCTATAAGAGTCATTGATTAAAATTAAATAGTCAAGAAAATATATACATATTTACACATATACATACATAATAAACACATCAAATGGCATAAGGAAAAAAATAGGCAGCACTACTCCATGTCAGGCATTATGCAAAATGGTAGACTGTAGATTACATCATTCATGTTGTTACAGCAGCATTTATCCAATGCCTCAAAGCAAGTTGCTGTGGGATGGAGCTGGAAGCATGAGAGAGAATAAAAATTGAGTGAAGGGAGAAAGTATAGTACCAATATAGCAAGCCATCCCCTAGCAAGGATCGTTAATAAGCAATGACAAATTAGGATTCAACAGCTTTTCTAATATGATTAGTGCATGTAACACCAAAGGTTTATGGGGTGGTTATTCAAACTTATCTCATGTAGAGCATACAAAGGAAATAATAAAAAGAACCAGACATATATTAAACTAAAAGAAACCCGAAATCCCTCTTACCACAACTAACAGTGACTGTGTATGAGGTAAATGTCACAGGGTCCATTTACCACAATGGCAGCTCCTGCTGGATGTCTTGCGAATGAGTTCTGCCAGTTGGTGTGCCCTCTTCAGATTGGTACCTCTCCCATTATTCTGTAAACTTACAGACGCACCCCACTTTACTCTTCGTGGCTCAGCCCTCTGGTCAGGTCACCAGCTGAGTTCCCTCCTTCTGGGGTTACTCAAACAATATCTATGTAAACAGTCCCAGGGAGTCTTCTCTTGTACTGCTCTGAAGGCCAGTAGGGGAACCTGGGCCTGCTCTGTAGTCTAGGTTCTAGAGTAGGGAGTCTTGGCTCAACTGTTCTGGGCTCTATCCACTCTCTCATTGCTCCTTCCCTGCACTGCTTCCTGTTCTTCCTGAGCCTGCCCTTTCTGTGGGAGTACCAGCTCCAAACCAACATCTGCCTCTTCCCAGCGGAGCCTCTTTTAAATAATCTGCTTCCTGGTTTTTCTTCTAGATGCAGCCTGGGCAGTTAATTGGCCTGCCTGGTCACTTTTATCCCTTCTAATCCTGTATGGTGAACATCCCATCACATACCCTCTCCCTCCCAACTACTATGCACAGGTGCTGCAGGTCCCTCCTTCTCTGGAGTGGTCACAGCGAGGCAGGCCAGTCATCCCAGAAGCAGACACACTATTCCATGAATGAGAAATAAATAATAATAATGAGCTCAGCATGAGCTTTGTTTTGACCCGTTTTTCATTGCTATTATATACTTGAGGATATTGAATTCCCTTTGTGTTAATTGCTTCTGGATTTGAATCATGTCACTGGGGACTTTGGCTAGTTATCCTCCCTGTAAGAGCATATCCTGGTCCCTGTATAACATGAGTGCCATCCTTCTATCCAGTGACAATGCAAGGAATGAGAGTGGGTATAGACAGAATGGCCAGAACTAATTAGGTGAGGGGTGAATCAGAGATAAGTAAGAGAGTTAAGTGTAGAGGTAACCATGATGGGTCATGGTACTGAACAGAGTGATTCTGTGGTAGGTACATACATGGATAGAAGAGACATCCCTTGGGGCCTTTGGAGGTCTGAAGATGTTCTGATGTGTGTGCAGAGGCATGGAAGCAGCATGCTGAACAATATGAGCAGTACTTGTGATAGATATGGCATCCACCTGTGTTATCTCTGGGAACCTTTGCATTAAATTTATGAATGGTGTATGTGTGATTGTGTTCTACTTCTGGGGGAGGCTTTTAGCAGTTATTTCAGGAACTAAAAACAGTTAGGGTGACTAAGGTGACTTGCTGAGGCTAAGTTTTCAGTACAACCTATTCATGTGGAATTTCTGCACCAAAAATTAAAAATTCCGTGCACAATATTTTAAAATTCTGCATGTTTATTTGTCAAAATAAGAATATAATAATTGCAATTATTTTGGTAATGTTTTTTCAAAATGCCTATCAGCTAATCTGTAACAATACAGACAACAAAAAAGATTCAGAATTTTTTTTTAAACCAGATTTCAGTCTAGGCATAGTAATACAGAATTTTGAACAACAATGCATTAAAACTACAATACAGAAATGTATTTTCCTCACCCTTTAGAAGCAGTACAAAGGCTTAGGGAAGTTAAGGATAACAGAGAAACTGAGGGACAGAGAATTAATTGCTGGAAAACAGCCTGAGTGTGAACTTAGAGGGTTGTTGGGTGAGGATATGTCAAGAGTGTTCCCTACTCTGGCACTTCAAGTGTAGAAGGTGGGGGCCTGAAAGAGACTTTAAAATGCCCTGCCACTAAAGGCTTCTGTATAAAAACTCCCCAAGATCACAGATTCCCTGGCCTTGGATTGGTATTGTTGCCAGCACCCAAATGCAAAAACCCCTTTGAAAACACAGGAAAACACATTTGGGAATTTCTTCCTGTGGGGTATCCTCAAGCTCTTTACATCTTCCTCTGGAAGCTTGAAAAAACCTGTAATTTTTCTTAATAGCTGGTTTTGCAATCTTAGGTACATTCACACAGAACCTCCTGCCTTATAGGAAACAGGAATCAGATCATGGTCTTAAAAGGTGATTTTTATTAACAAAAAAACCCATACTTGGTGAAACAGTACTTGGATGGTAGGTGTTACAGAGCAACTGAAAAAAGAAAGATTAAAACACAGAGAATTGCTTTCCTGGGATTCAGTTTGGAAGTTATAGTATAAGGGGGATAGTTACATGTGCTCAGCACAGAGAAGTCCAACAAATCCCAAAATAAAGAAAATAACGTGATTGCGTCTGACTAAACATTCCCTGTTCTAGTCACATATCTGTGTTCCTGGATTTAGTCCTTCTCAAGGAATGGACGTCACTGAATCCTCTATGTCTTGCTCCTTGGCTCAATTCCAGGGCCGGCCCACAACATTTTGGCACCTGATGTGGGGGAGCGCAAATGACGCCCCCATGCCTCCTCACTTGGGCCAAAACTTTGAAAGGTCTCAATTCTGCCTTCTTCCTGTTCTATTCCTCTCATGGTACTGCTCTGCTACCTACCCCAATAAAGGAGAACAACTTAAAATGCCTTGTTCAAAAATTTTAAGTAACACAACTTTCAGAGCAGAGAGAATACATATGCACCAGCAGCAGACACAGTTTTCTACACTCTGGACCCTAGTGGCGCCCCGCACAGTCTGGCACCTGAGGTGGCCACCTCAGTTCGCCTCATGGTAAGGCCAGCC
>CM057846.1:138114334-138127114 GCA_030068395.1 Apalone spinifera
CCCTCCCCTTTCCCCTTCCAGCATCATCCTGTCCCCCTCCCTTCTCCCACTCCCACTGACACCTTCCCTCCCCACCTGTCTCCTGTTCTTTTCCTCATTGTCTCCTCTTGGCCCCATGGCATTTGTCTCTCCTCCATCCTGCCCCTTGGTACCTTCTCCTTTCTTCTCCCGCCTTGGCCCCCTCTCTCCCCTCAGCTCAAGCCCGTTCCTCTCCTCACACACCTTCCCCTTAGTTCTCCTCCTGCCCTTTCCCTAACAGTCTACCTTCAACATGGAAAGCAGTTTGCAGGGGCTGGAGCTGGGACCATGGTGCTATTTTTAGTACCATGGTGCCGGCCCCAGAAGCTCCCACAGCCCTGGCCGCAGCTGATCCCGGGGCGGGACTGTGTGCCGGGACTGGAGCAGAGGCTGCTCACCATGGTCCTGGGCTCTGCAGGACCACGGTACTAAAAATAGCACTGCGGGCAGCCTTGGCTCCAGCTGGAGTAAAGCAGCAGCCACATAAGGTCTGTTCCAGCTGGGGAAGCCTCACTGGAACAGCCTCACAAGAATAGCCTCACCTCACATGCTCCAGCTCTAGGTGGAGGAAAAAGGCAGCTGCCCACCCCCAGTAACCCACCAGGTGCTGCCACCGCCTCTACCACTCACCTTCCATTCCAACAGGAAGATGAGCGGTGAGTGCTGCTGTGCAGCTCTTAAAATGATGTGGGCGGATCTAACAGTTTTAGTGCGTGACTGCGCAGGCACGCAGCTTAGAGGGAACACTGCTCACGCTCCATCTAAATTGCATTAAAATAGTGTCACACTAAGCTGTTCAGAAGGAGACCCTGTCCTAATGGCACCCAGCGGCACTAGATGAAGAAATAGATTTCAAGATGGGTAAAGAAATTTTAGTTGAACACCATTCTGTCTGGCAAGAAACTGCTTATCAATAGTTGAGGTTGTGGAATCCTCATTTTATGATTATGATCCTCACTTTCCTATTGTTTGTCTGTGTGATCTCTGTCTGGTTTTTAATTGTTTCTGTCTGCTGTATAATTTATTTTGCTAGGTGTAAATCAACCAAGGTGGTGGGGTACGATTGATTAGGTAATTATGTTATGATTGATTAGTAAAATTTTATTTAAATAATTGGTTAAGATATACCTAAGCAGGACTCAGGTTCCACTGTATAAACTGGGGCCCAAAAGGAATTTTTTTTGGAAACCAACTCCAGGACACAACTCCAAGATCAGAGCTGCCAGACCTCAGCCCTGTGCCAACGACACTGTGGTGAAACTGGAGTCCCCCAGATGGACCTGATCTTGACATGCCATTAAGGCAAGTTCATCTGTCTTATTGGGAATGGTGAGCACTGTATGCCTGGTGTGTGCATCTGTTTTTGATTATTGTTAATAAATAGAGATTAAATAGGATATTACTGTGTAAGGCTCTTCCACTGGTAAAGACCCCTCAAACCCGCAAAGTGTAAGGTTATGCCTAAGCCTGCAGAAAGGTACCGGTGGGGTCCTATATTGGAAAGGTTACATCTGAGCCCCAGGAACAGGTAGGGGTGGGTGCCTGTAGAGAGTGTGAGTATTTTGTGTGGGTAACAAGAGAAAATTGGTGAGTTTAGTTCCTTCTAAGGTCCCTCTCAATGTGTTTATTTGCAGGATGGCACAAATTTACCAAATAATTATTAGGTAAATATAGCTAGTGTCGGGTTAGGTCATACTTCAGGTGAAACACAATCATATTTTGTTTTACTGCAGTAACTAGAACCAAAGCTGTCCTTTTGTAGAAAGTATGCAGTGATTAAAGTTCTCAAAAAGAGGCCTTTACATTAACACATGACAGATCATAGCACAGTTAAAAATGCGTGAACTATACAGTAGCTCCAAATAAAGAAAGCTAAGTCCAGTCCAGAAATCAGCAAAAGCAGAAATGAAGATGCAGTGTTTTGAAGTTCAGAGTGTACACTGAATTTACTCTCCTTTGGGCAAAGCAAGTCATCACCGCTACATTTTAATTTATTTCTTGAAGAGCTTTGTTAAAATTTTCTAAAGTATCTTTGAAAGATTTCAGCAAACAAGATCCAAGTTCATTGCCAGTCTCTTGAATGGCTGCATCGTAGCCTCCAAAGAGTGGTGTTGAAGCCTTTATATCCTCCCGGTTTGCATGAAGTAAAACAATATTAAGTTCTTCTGCTATTCTCTCATATTTTTGGTGATCAAATTTTGAAAGATCAGCATCATCAATTGGGTAGGTGATACTGTTAGGATAGCAATCCCTAGGAACTGGGAACTCAATGTATTTCAGCATCGGCAAGTCACTAAAAACATTAAAGAGGCATTTAAGTGCTCGGGATGACAGGGGATTTCCAAGGAACTTGAATTCTTGTAGTTTCCGGCAGGGGATCAAACCCAAAATCAACATATTTACGTGAATGTCTTCAATGTTACATTCCTCAAGGATGAGACTCTTCAGAGTATGAGAACAGTGGTTGAGAAGTTTGAAGAAGGTTGATGGGTAAAGATCAGCCACATTGTGTCCACTGAGGTCCAGTACTTCCAGGTGGTTAGAATGGAGGCTATTGGCTAAATAGGCCATGTCAGCATGGTTCAAGGAACAGTTAGAGACATCCAGTAGTTTCAGAGGGGTTTTCAGTGGGCTGCAGATTTAAATAAAAGACAAAATATTTACAGGATAAAGTGGTAGAAAATTATAATAATTAAAAAAAGATGTGAATATTGAAATGGCTATTCATCATTAATGTAGCCCATCTTATACATTCTCGACTAATTTTGTAATCTAGTTTGATTAACTGAAAGGTATATCATACACATCAATGTCTTAAATCGATATGGTAAAAATGATTCTACTGATGGTTTCATTGGTTTACCCAGGGACAAATGTGATCCATTGCATTTATGGTACATGTACATTTCATATTCCATTATGTTGGCTTTACATTTCTATTACTTTGTCATGTTAATAATTTGGATCACTGACAGTGCAGATGAAGAAAAAGAAAGGGAAGAGGATACTGCATCTGATTTGGGCTCTGCCAGCAGCAGTACATCTATCCCAGCTTTGATTGTCTACTGAATATACAATCTCGCCCAAAGGACACTGTCCAGCATCCGAGAACCTCTGCATCAAGAGAGCCAAGGAACCCTGCAAGTGCCCCACATAAGAGAGCAGAGCGAGCCATGTTCTGGGCTCATCAAAATGCATCTTATCTGCCTCAGTAACACTGAAGAGGTGACTGTAATGAGACCTGAGGACACGGTCTATATATTAATTCATTCAAGTCCAGCATATCCAAACAAGAGCTCAAGAGCAGTCAATGGGATTACCAGCTTTTGGTGACAGGATTCCACTTGAATCAGGGTTGAAGTGGGTGACAACCTCCATCTCAAATCACCGACATGGGTCATTTGAGGATTGTCCTTTTCTGTCAGTCTGGATAGCACTTAGCACAATGGAGCCTGTGGCCACGTTACACGTATTTAACAATAATCAGCTCCGTGCCGGTTGCTGTGGAGAGACAGTTTGGAAGTATTTGGTTCTTAGTGTCTATCAATGGACATGCACTGCAGGTTTGAGTATGGTGGTCGCCCTCTTCAGACTCGCGTCTTGCAATGGGAGGAGAATGAATTAGAGGAGATCGGTGACTTAAAAACACCATAATTTCTCCACTGAGTGAATATTTCATTTAGGACTGAATTGTGTCAAGGCAGGAGCACGAATGGCCTGGCTTGCAGGGGTGAGTATCAAGCATGGGCTGAGGGACCAGGAGCCAATTACTAGGGCTCAGGTCAGGATAGAACCCCAGGAGATCAGAATTGAAAGAAAGTGTAGGGCAGGGATGAAGAGTCAGTGACTAGTATAGCCCAGAAGTACTGAAACCACTGACAAGGGAGAGTGCAGTTGGTAACCCATTCTTTAGGGAGAGTGAAAGCTGCTCTACAGGTTTAGTGGAGAGCCAGTTTGCTTTTAACTGATGCTGTAGAGGCACATGCCTTTAGCCCCTAAGCTCACAAGTTCAGTTCCACCTACCAACAACCAAGGTCTATCAGCTCTTCACTATGAATCAGGCCAAGTCAAGAGACCAGAAGGTCTGGATTGGGTGACAGAATCCAATGTCAGAAAGCAGATGGCAGCAAGAATCAGGCAGAGTTCCCTATAATCTTTTCCATCCATGTGTGGAATATATTTGCTTATGTGTATCAAAGCATGTGTGAATACGCACCACCAGTAGAAACAGAAAACCTAGCTGTTGGCACTTTGCTTAATCAGCTGGGCAGCCTTTGACTCTCTGCTGAGAGGCTGGACATGGGCAAGCTTATAGGGAACATTGCTGGCCTCCTCCAATTTTATGCAACAAATATTAGCTACTGCTAACTCCAGTAAGCCATGGAGATGGATCACATGGCTAATCCATAGTTGGGCTGTCCCTTCTGGAGAGGATAGACCAGTGCAGGGCATGAAGTGGGCCATTTTGGTGGTCTGCCACCATCCAGATTGTTGTAAACCTGCTAGATTCTGGAAGTTCCACAATAAAATCCAATGCAGTAGCAGCCTAGGATCAAGACAGCATGTACAGAGGTTGAAGTAGACTGGAGGGTGTGTGATGTGGCATCTTGGCTCTGTCACACACAATGAAGGACATGATGAAAGCTTGCATTATGGTATGCATTCGGTGCAACCAGAGAAAGATAGCTTGCTTTACAACTCTACAATTGATGTCCTAAGTGCTCTGCCATGTGTGTGGGGGGGTTGTAGCAGCATAGCTGTCAGGTTGCCACTCTTGCTTGACATGGGGGAATGTAAATGCAGTTATTCACAGACATCACCACAACCCAGATATCATGTGGTTCCCGGTTGATGGCAGCTAGTTTGTCAGGCAGAATTTCAGAAGCAGACACAGGTCAGGACCAGACAATAAGCACAGTCATCTGTCAGGGTGAAACCTAGTTTGAATGAACAATTTCTTGTTTCCTCCTCTGAATTAAATAGGGGCTGTGGCTCATGAGGAGTCTTGAACCTCTCCCAATCAAAGTAGAGAGGCAGGGCTTATGACCTAGTTGGCCTTCATAAACATTGGGCCCAGGTGCTGCATGATGGATTGAAGGGTGATGACTCACAGAACATCTGTGGATTGACTCACAGCACATCTCTGGATCAGAGGTTCAAAACCCCTGGGTCCTGACAGTACCATAAAAGCTCAATAAGTCCATTCTATGTATATGAAACACATCTTACCTATATGGGATGGAATTTCTCTATAATAGGAACTCTCAGTGTAATGCTGCTTCATTGCTTTTTTGGGCAGTATAAAGGCCACATTGAAACAAAGATGTTAATAAAATGAGAACTACAAAATGGTGCAGATTTTCTCAATTGTCAAAAAAGATAGTGGGCCATATTTTCAACACTAGGAGCCTAAAGTTAAGCTCCTAACTCCCTATTTAGATGCCTAAAGGTGGGATTTTTCAGAAGTGCTTTAGGCACTAAACTCCCACTCGCCTGCCGCCGCCCCTCCCCCAGTCCCGCAAATCCCATGGCAGCAAGTCTCAGAGCCCAGGTCAACTGACTGGGGTTTGCAGGGCTCATGCTATGGGACTAAAAACATCAGTGCAGATATTCTTGCTCAGGCCAGAGCCTGGGCTCTGAGACTCACTGTCCTTGTTATGTTGCAGAGACTGAGCTGCAGCCCATGTTGGAATGTCTGCATGGTAAAAGGGACTGGAGTGTAGATGGTCTGGCCTACCAGTCACAGCTGGGCTAGGGAAATGAAAACATTCCACTATTCACCCCCACCCTTTTTCCTTAGGCTTGACAGCCCTTAATTCAGTGCCAATGCAACAACAAGCAGCTCATCACACTTTATCACACTTCTGGGAACAACCTACCTGAGCAGTTTCCGTATTTTTCCTGTGAGGGTAGAAAATGCCAGGCTCAGCTGTGTCAGCTGTGTCATTTGGCTCAACTTTTCTCCAATAGTTGTAAGGATCGGTTCATCTTCATCTGTATACCGCTGCACGTTGAATGCTCTGGCTGGCAGTGTAAGCGATGTCAGTAGAGGAAAGTGGATGTTATTAAATAGCACTTCCAAATGCTCCATCTCCAAACGAATATTGTGAACCACTTCCAGTTTGCGCAGTGAAGAGGGGTCTGTGAGCTTTATGATGTAAAACAGCTTTCGTAAAGTGAGACTATCAGCTCTGAATGCCATACAACGAAGTTTTAGTGGACAGTGGCACCTCATTAATAAGGCCTGGACTACAAGTTCATAGTTCCTCTCTGTAACAAACAGGTCAATGAAGATGTCGATAGCGATATCAAAGATACATGGGTTGAACTGCAGCCTTTGCATTTCAACAAGCAGCTCAAAACAGAGCTTTGATAGTAACTCTGTCCTGGTCCACCTTCCCATAGTCTTCTTACACTTGCAGAGCTGAACTTCAACATCTCTTATGCCTGTCAGGTCCACCACTTTCAGTCGCTTGGAGTATGGAGAAGAATAATTTAGCACATAGTCTCTCAGCCCAATTAGACAACTTTCCAAACAAACATAGCATGCTCTGCTGCTGAGGTCTTCCTGGTAATCCACTGTTGTCCCTAACAGTTTTCCTATATTAAAGTCTGCCAAGGGCCAGTTTTCCACAAGGTCATGAATCACTTCCCCCTGCTCCTGTAAATAACTGGCTTTAAAAAGAAGAGGAAAAAGGTTATGTGCAACACTGTGGAGATTTGTCCTGGCAAATTCTGCATTTGATACCAATGCCTCAGCACTAATGAACCGCAGCGACTTCATTGTTGCCTTTGATTTCTTTCCGGCATTGAGAGTGGCTTCTGTGTTTAACGAAGGTTAAGGTTGCTTGTCATTTGTTATTTTTAGCTGCAGCTGTTGTCTGGGACTAAGTGAAATGTCTTTAGGAAGGTAAAGCGAGTGGTCACATGCTGAGCCCTTCTATTTTGGTACTAGAGACAGTCTGCACAAACCACATGTTTTGATTCATTTATTCAGGAACCAGTTTGTTTATTTAACCTTCATGTGTAATAAAGGTTAGTTTTTGATAAGTGCAGGCTCATGTCAAAGAGGGCTGGCAGAACTGCAAAAAGTACATGTACATGGGAATAACTCTCTATCTGCAATTAACTCTTTTATTGTGTTCAGATTATTTTTTAAATAAAACCCTTTCACTTTTTCTTTAAAGGTGATTAAACAAATTTAGATTTTAAAGTAGTATTAAATGTTAGTGCACAGTGTTTATCACTAACTGAAGTTTCCATAAGTCTCCACTTTTTGGATTCCAAGTATTGTGGACCTGAAACCCTTTGGACAGCAGGCCAAGAGCTGGAGCATGTGTTCTGACACATGCCTATTAAGGCATCATGCCTGTGTTGATGAACAGAAATACCCTGCTCCAGATTCTTGATTCCTGACTAGACCGGCTATTCCAAAGATAAGCAATGATGCAAAACGTGGAGCTGAGGGAGGCAATCTTTTAAAGAAATTCAGTCACTGAGTTGTCTTTCTCCATGCAGAATATACATCCCTACTTCTGGGGTTTATTGCTTGCCTTCTGCAAGACATCAAGTGTGAGGCTATTCAGCATCTTGCAGGATTAGCTGTGCATACAGAACCTAAGGGTTACAGTAGGGATAGTCAATAGGGGGCCCACAGACCAAATATGGCCCAGCAAGGCATCCTATGTGGCTTGCCAGCTAACCTTAAAAATGTTTATAATTAAATTCACAAACAGCAATATACTATCATTTGCCTATAACTTCTTTAGTAAGGAACTGACAGTGCTTAATTAGTAAAGAAAAAGGTGCTGTTGTTCCTCCGGATGGAACGTTGATGAAAACAATGCAAAAATTCCTAAAAAGTCTGAAAATTTTAAAATGTGATTTGAGAATTTTAAAATTCAAAAGCACATGCTTTTTATTTTCATGATCCATCTGTTTTCTCCATCTGTTGGACCTTGCCTTTCTGAAGCAAAGAACATCTTTGATCCAGTTGATGAAGGTGCCTTTCAATTAGAAATTGTAAGTCTCCAGAGCTCTGATGTCTTCGAGGCAAAATTCAGAGAAGTGGGAGCAATGATTTCTGGACTCAATATGCTTACCAGTTTCAGAATAGCCAAAATCTAGCAATCTATCTTTTAATGATGTACAGATCAACATACCTCTGAAAATCTGCATTTTCTACCCTGAACTTTATAACAAACTAACATTGCAGTTGTTTGGCAGATGAGCATCTTCACCGCTGCATACACCTTCCTCAGACCTCCTACAAACCACACTTCATAAAGCTTGACAGAGTTCATTGATGTCACCAACAAGGTAATAATTTGACTTATAAAGTTGGTTATAAGCTTTAAAAAAATTAGCTGCTAATAAAGACTTTGATTGCAATGTAAGTATTGGTTTTGCTATCAACAGTCTTCTGTGCAAATGGCCTGTCTTGCGCCATAAAATTCTCAAATCGGCCCCTAGGTAGATCTCATGAGTATCACTGGGCTTCCCATAAGCAGCCAAAAAGCTACCTAGCCCTCCTTCTTTGAAGCCTCCCCAGAACTCTTCCTTGCTGTTGTCCATTAAAAGCTTGGTAATGGTGACTGACTGCAGAGATTGCTACCTATTATGCTGACCAGCTCTGCCTCAGTGTGATGACGACGTATTCTCCCATCTCTCTGTCTCCTTGGCTTATCTCAGACTGTATGCTCTGAAGGGGAGGGGCTATCTTTTTATTGTGTTTGTACAGCACCTATCACAATGGAAGTTCTACATGACTAGGGCTAGGATACTACAAACAATAAATAAGGAATGATTTACTGCACAATCTTTTTCAATAGTTATTGGCTAGATAGCAGTTCTCCACTGGATTTTTTCCTGTAGGTGAAAATATGTGGAAACTTAAAAAAAAACCCTCAGTATTTATACTAAGAGCCCGCTTGACATCTGATTTGTAGAAGACAACTTCTTGATGAAGAAAGGCCCCTGAAAAAATTGTAAGCAAAAATAACCAAGTGTGAGGGCATAGTAGTTTATGGTTAGATACTAGAATCCTGTGTATTAACTGTAAAGATTTGGCGCGAGCTCATTCATCTGGCAGAGGGTCATAGCTGCTAAAATGTCTTCTTCACAGGCAAAGAAAGGATGAAGAATCCTACTGAGACTCAACAAGGGCTTAACCAGTTTATTCACCTAGATTTCAGAAACATCAAGGGCGGGCATCGATGCATGAAACACTGTGATGGTAATCAGATAGATCAATACGAGAAAGATTTTGAATTCTGATTTAGACAATAAGGAAGTGTTTTGAGAGCAATCTACAATGAATAGGATAGAGAGGCTTGTGCTATGCTCATGGGCCAGATCCTCAAGTCCTTACTCAAATGATCACTTGAAATGAATGGCTGACTTGCCTGAGTACAAACCAGCAAAGAGCCTTAGGGTTTGACTCATATATTTTAGAACATGGGCTGATAGAAGTGATGGTGAAGTGGAATAGCAGGTACCCCTTCAAAAGTAAGGACCATGGGAGAATGTAGGTAGCACATGGCCCACTCACTGCTAGGGTGCTTCCTTCTGGCAGGTGCTGGAGATTAGCTTCTTCCAGGTCCGATAACCCCCTTTCATCGCTCATTTGTGCATCCTACAGCCTTTGTCTCACTCTGGAACTCAGCTTACTCCCCCTTCATGGCTTGACCGTCTCACCAGGTCATTGTGTGTTTTCTCTTTCCAGGGGGTTATCAAAGTGTCTCTGACAGCCTCCCAATTCATGGCCTTGACTGTGCCACTTTTCCTGTGGCCGGCAGGGGAATTGGGACCCACTCTCTACTCCAGATTCTGGCACTGGGCACCTCTAATCAGCAGCCAAGGTCTGCAGTGACTCGTCTTGCTACCATTTCCCTGAATCTTCTTTTATTTCACCTCTCTCAGGCTTTTGCTTTACCAACATGCTGGGTAAAGCTTTTCTTCATGGCCTGGATCCCTGAGCTTTCTGCACTTTCCTGTGTTTCCTTCTTTCCTTTGCTAACATCCAAAGCTGCTACAGGATTCTTCACTGCAGCCCCTTTCCACTGCCAGCATCCTGGTTTATTCTAGCCCTGTCTGTTCCTTCTCAGCTGGGTTCCATCATCAGACTGGGGCTACCTAATTCCTCTCTCAAGTGAGCTAGCCAGTCAACTGGTCCCTTCTCACTCCTTTTAGGCTAGCATGGGGTGTGAACACCGCATCACTCTAGGGAATAAGCAAGATTGGTTAAATGTTTAGTCCAAAAGGTTAGGACAATACGGTGGAGGGAAATGTCCAGTAAAGGTTCTTAGTTTCTTAAATAAACTTCAATAAAGATTCAGATATATAGTACTTAAAGTTAGTGCTCCAAGGACAATTCATTTTATCCTGATGCTTGATGTCTTATGGTTGTATAACAAATGACGTCACAACATCCTGGTATCTTGGGGAATTTTTAATGTCCTGAAGGCCTGGATTGCAAGCTGTAGATTATCATCTATCAAATCTTCTAAGTGTGGGTATAGCAATAGAGGAGAGTCATTTGGAAGTCCTGATTTTTTTTTCAGAATCAGTTCAGTGCGCTCTGTAACAAGCCCTACTAGAAGGTGCTGCTTATTTAGTTCTGTGACACAAAAATAGTGATGCGACAATAGAAACACCCCCCACGCCTAAATGTAAGGGTAAGCTTGGCATTTGCCGAGCATGTCTACAATGAGGAGTGAGGGGGGATGAAATTCCTTTTTAGTGTCCTGTGTTAGTTACCCCACAGTGCAGGTCACTGCATAGATAAGCACCATACGGGTGCTACTTCCCTTCCCGTGCAGATGGGGTGAAGGATGAAAATAGCCCTTGACTTCATTGTTCCATGTGCTATCTAGCATAGCTGAACTGACAGGAAAAAAGAAGTAACCTGCACCTGGTAGAGAGCTGGCCCAGATTATGCTGGGGGAAGCAAAGAGAGAAGCAGGGACTGAATTGTGGTTTGCCATGGGACAGCACAGCAAGACACTAACTTTATTCAGGACAGATTATACTGTTACATCTAGCCCCAAACTGGGATTTCATCTGTCTTTGTCTATTTATCTTAATCTTTTATTATCTATCTAGGGCCTTATGCCAAGAAGAGAAAGTGAGTGCCTTCCAGATACCACTACTGCAAATGACTAGTGGACTAATTTGGTCCCCATTTCCTCTTTCATTCATTTATTTTTTCAATCACAGCCCCACCGTGAATCAGTCCTCTCAAAGTCCTATGGTTATAATGCCTCTTGGAAACCCATCAGAATCACAATTTTGTCATACAAGAAAGATTTAATCCTGACAGCAGATACTGCTCATAAAAGTTTCATGATTTTTATACTGCAGTCAATGCATGGTTGGAAAAAAAAGAAAAGGAACACCACATACAATGAAAATAAATGTAACATGGTAGAAATTGTTTCATTTATTTTTTTAAAAAAGTATTAAACAAGGGCAATATTTGAAGTAACAAAAGTCAAACTGTTTTCAGCAGCTCCTGAATAGTATGTTTCTCATCTGATATTTGAAAATGGATACAAATAATTATTTCTAATTGTAATTTCTAGAAACTGTCATATTCTAACAAAAGTCCACATTTACTATGATTCATTGCAGCAACTCACTTTCCCATGATGCGCTGGAGGAGACACGAGTAATTAGATAAAAATGGGTCGGCTGTAATGAGCGATTTAAAATGTGAGTCAATAAAATATAATTTACAAAAGTTTCAAGCAGTTTGTGTTTTTCCTTTTGTACAGATATTAGTTCATTTACTAAGGATTTCTGCATTTACAGGATTGCACAAAATATAGCAACATCTACAACAATCATCTGCTATGTACAAGATTCAGGTTAAAACAGAAAATAACATTTTGAGTTGTCACACACACAGGGCCAAGATCTGCCCTTGCAAGTCTTGAATGCAACCCCTGGAATCAGCAGCTTGCATCCTTATTTGAGAGCAGAATTTAGTTCATGTTTTGGAAGTGCAGATTAAACTCTGCAACAAAATTGCTTTTAAAATGACAAACAAAAATGAAGATGCATGTTCTCTGGTCATTTAAAAAAATATTTCAATTTTTATTTTGCTGCTGCCGAAGCCTCCAGTGAGAGAGTCCATGAAGTGTGTCACAGGTTTTTCATCACAAAGTGAATTTGGGATGATCTGCAAGGTCAGGATGGCTTGAAAATGTCTTCATAGTAACTTGACTCATAGCTGTCAAAACAATCCAGAGGTTACTGTGAGACTTACTATTTTTAGTTAAAATCCGAACTGTGAGCCATTCAAACTATTTAGACATTAGCACTTCTGTCTATTATTGTGTTGAAATATGGACATACAATAAAATTCAGTTTGACTGCTTGATACTAAAACAATTTTTCAATACAAAAAAGATCTGTCACAGCAATCTGTATGAGAAAATATTCCTTATTCCCGTTTTAAGGAACTTCAATGAACAATTAACCTAAATGTAAATAGTTAATAAAATGAGCTGTTTTAAAATTAAGGATTTTCAGCAGTGCTCAGCAGGGCAGGGCAGGAGGAGACTTGACACACTCCCCTTCCCCCAAGCCCTGATTGACATGGGGGCAGGAGGAATGTGTAAAGTTTCCTCCACCCTACCCCCACCCCAATCAGGGCTTGGGGGCAGGGGAGCGTGTGACATCTCCTCCTGCCCTGCTAGGAGCGCACAGCACTTCAAAGTGCTACATGCTCCTGCCAGGGCAGAGGAAACTTTGTGTGCT
>CM057846.1:138136403-138171138 GCA_030068395.1 Apalone spinifera
TTGTCTTTATTTATGAGAAGGGCAGGGAACCTGTTTTGAGTCAGAGGTCACTGATACACAGAAAAGTCAGTTGGGGGCCACACAAGTGAGATGCAAAAAAAATAACTCCTCCAAAAAAACTCCAAGCCTCACTAATGTAGTCCCAACTGTGCTAGTCGGAGCAGGGGACATAGTACTGGGGAAGGGTGCTAGTGGGTGCTGGGTCAGGGGACAGGATTCCAGTGGGGGCAGGGGACAGGGTGCTGGGGTGCAGCTAGGGTACCAGTGGGGACAGGGTGCCAGTGGGGACAGGGTGCCGTGGGGGAGGGGGCAGGGAGTCCTCTGCACCCACCTCCTCCCGGGCTTCCTGCTCCCTTCCTCCCCGCAGAGAAGGGAAGCCCCAGGGTGTGCCTCCTCTGGGGATGACTCCCCCTCCTGCAGAGCAGGGAAGCCCCAGCGCGCACCTCCTCTGAGGACTCCCCAATCCCCCCGTAAGTTCCCAGCATGCCACAGACCTGGGGGAGGGGAGCAGCCAGTGCACTTCCAGAACCGCCGGAAGTGGCGCGCAGTTGCAGGACTTCTGTCCACCCCGCAGGAAGCTGGCACTACCTCCACTGTCGCTGGGGTTAGGTAGTGGGGCTTCTTGCGGGTGGGAGGAAATGGGGGGGGGGCAAATGCCTTGCGATCAACTGGTTGAGCCCTCATGATCGACCAGTTGATCACGATCGATGGGTTGGTGACCATGGGTCTAGCCTACACAAAACAGTATCTGTTTACCCATCCATTTATCCATAGACAAATCTAGTGTCTCTCTTGAACCACTGTTGTTTCCCTACAAAAACCCCTACCCCATGCTCAAGTAAAGTGTTCTGATGTCTGGGTCTAAACTCTGCATCAGTTCCATTGGGACTTCATGTGCTTTTGAACTACAAAGAGCTCTTCTTCCAATCTGGGAAAAGAACTCCCAGCATCACAGCAAAACGCAAGGTGGAACGCATAGTTTAGCATAAGTGGTTAGCCCATATTCTAAAGGGACCATTCGAGGTAGAGTGGTCTGTTAACATCTCTGCAGTCATAGGACAAAAAGAGGAGTTAGTGGGTTACAGATTGTTGTAGTAAGCAATAATAATCTCTTGTCTACACTACCAAGTTTTGTTGCCAAAAATTGCCTTTTGGAGCATACACACTTCAATGTGACTTTTGTTTGACAAAATACTCAGTTTCAGTGATAAAAAACTTCCATCCCTAGGAGAGAGCCTTTTCTTTCCCCTTCCATTTATTGTCCACAAAGAGCCAGTGTAGACTCTGCTGTTTGTTTTGTTGACAGAATTGGCTTCTGCCAGTATCCCATGCCTGCCCTGTGTCATGTGCTCACAGTCGATGATGGTGCCCACAGTGTGGACATCATCTGTGGACAGAGGGAATAAATGTGAACACCCTCTGGTGATTTTTGTTTTATTGACTTTTGGGTGCTGACATAAGTGTTATCAATCACACTTGGTAATGTAAACAAGACTCTAGTGTTTAAAAACTAAGGCTTGCCCACAATGCTAGCAACATATCTAGAGGGCCCGCCCAAAGCCTGCTAATCATATAGAGACAACTTTATTGTGCTGTATTTGTTTTAGGAATGCTGTTTGCAGAAGCTGTTTTCAGACTGCATTTTAAAAAGAGAAGTCTTTGGTGACTGCAGACAAGTAAAAGTCACATAACATTAATGTCTGATTTGCCTTGCTTACAGAACTACCAGGAGAAAATTGCTAAATCCTTCAATCTTTTCTAAATTAAATAGTTGGTGTACCTCGGTTTCTCAGAGCCTGTCTCCAAAGTATCCTTCCTATGATATTGGTCCAAGCAATTTTAACTTCTGTCGAGTTTGCTTGAAGGATGTATGTGTCTTGGGATTTCCTCCTCCTTCTGAACCAGATTTCAAATCGCAGACCACTATCTCCAACATTCTCTGTCATCCCAATTTCAGCAGTCTAAAATAATATTTAAAAAGCATACGTTCAGCTGCATGGAAACATGTATAATAAACTAATCAAATGAAATTTTACGCATTGCTCATTCTGTGATGTAGAAAAATGTCTTCATCTTGATTCCTTGGTAGTACAGCTTGTACTTGTAAATATTTTTCTGTTTGAATTTCCAATTGCCTGACAGCACTCATTGTTGTGTTCCCATGTGACCTCCTCGAAAGAGCAGCATGGAGGTGGCAGTGTTAGTTTCTAGGACAAGGGTGGGGAATAATTTTTTATGTGGGGCCACTGCGAGAATTTAGAAAGTAGTTGAGGGCCACATTCTTACATGATATTAATGGAGGAAGTGTGGGGTCTGGGATGGAGGTTGGGAGCAAAAGGGAGCTTGGGGTAAGGGATTAGGGTGCAGGAGGGAGTGTGGGGTCTGGGAGGGAGTTAGGGTGAAGGAGGCAGTTGTAACCTGGGGGAACTGGACTGGGGTGCAGGGATTTGGGTTGTGACCTAGGACAGGAAGGGCTTGTGACCTAGAATAGGGGATTATGGTGCAGGGGTTTGGGATGCAACCTAGGACACAAAGGGATAGTGATCTGGGGCAAGGTATTGGGGTGCCGGATCTGGGACGGGACTTGGGTGTAAGGGGGGCAGAGGGTTTGGGATGTGGAGTAGGGAGGCAGGACTGGGGGGCAGAGGGTTAGAGAAGGGAAGGGCTGGGGTGCCAGGGGCAGGCTCTGGCCAGGATACTTACCTGGGTGATTCCCGGCCAGCAGCTCAGCACTTTTCTCAACCAGCCAGCCAGCTTGCCCCACCCATGCACAGGCTGCAGGGCCAAGTGCATGTGAGAGTTACTACAAGCCAGAAGGGAGGGCACACGGTGCTTCGTGGCTGCCTGTTATTCAAACAGGAAGCTCCCATTGGCTGGTTTCTGGCCAGAAACCAGGCAATGGGATTATGCTGGGGCTGGGGGCTGCATCTGAAGCCTTCTTCTCACACCTCCTCCAGGCTCATAGTTCTGGAAGAGAAATGACCCAGCAACCACTTTTCTGAATGGTGTGTGGGTGGGGCGAGGCAAACAGGGAGCCTGCCTTTGTCTCCCTTCTGCATCCACGGGCCAGATCCAGTGGCTTGCTAGGCCAGATCTGGTCTGTGGGCTGTATTTTGCCCAGGCCTGCTCTAGGAGAAGCACAGCCTCCTCACAAGTTCAAAGAGCTGCAGGGAATTAAGTTGAAGCTGAATATCTGGGAGCAGATCTTCAGCTAGTGGATGTTGTCATAGTTCAACTTATATCAGTTGTGGATCTGCTCCTTGGGGGTCTAGTATGTAGGGTGAATGGTATGTATGGTCCCAGTTCAACAACACAGTTCTGCATATGCTTAAAGTTAAGCAGATGCTTATGTGCCTTGGTGAATCAGGGGTCTCACATATCTGGTGTTGCTAAACAAGGGTAGTTACAAATTCTGGCTACAAACACCTCTCTTCCAAGACAGAGAGGTACAAATCTATAGTCAGAATAGTGGCTGAGAATTCATGACTACATCTCTGCTGTTTCTTGTTGTGATGAAAGAAATGTTACAAATAATGATGTCTACAGGAAACACCTGATTTCCTGGGAATCCTTTCCAGCAAGACATGCATGCATTTATGATACAGTGTCTATACAAACAGACATGTTTGGGTCATTTTACTCATCAGTTTCTGTCTCTCATTTCTTCCAACTTAAAAAACCCCTCACATGTAAACTACTTGAAATGTACCATGCAATGGAACTGTGATCCTTCACCTACCATTGTCAAACAGGTGGGGTTCCTGTCTAGTGCAGAAAACTAAGCAGAGGGCAGGGGGCAGGCTACATTGTACATTACAGCTGGATTAAATTTACCTTGAACGACTGTTTGTACATATAGATGTCGTATCCCCCGTCAATCTTCTTTGTTTTGCTAAACAAGATGAGGTCTTCAAAAAGGAAGACATGTCTCAAATACTTCTTTCTTCCACAGCAAACAATAAACTCATCTTGACACCTCAGCTGTCCTTGCTCTTTCAAATTGACCTGATTGGAGAAAATGACCACGCTACTTAGGAAGAGAGAAGACTGGGCCAATTTTGTCTAGTTCAAAGAAAAATGGAGGAAGGGTACAATATCACTTAGATTGCACCCTTTTTGGGCCACAGGCAATCTTCTTGTTCTGGATTTGTACAGCACCTGGTACATAGAATCCTGGTCCGTGACTGGGACTCTTATGCGCTACAGCATAATAACAATAATAAATAACCTGCCTCTTAACTACTTTCTGGTTCTGAATGAAAACTGCAGCAGCAAAGCCAAAGGGATATTTGAAAGGAAGGACTGAGAAATGCTTACATCACACCCTCTAATGGCATCCATCGCAAGCAAGTCATTTCCATGTCGAAGCTGGAATTTCACCATTTCTTCGGCTGCCCTGAGATCATTGAGCTCCTGCTCCTGGGTCTTAGTGCACTCTTTGATCATATCTTTTAAAAGAAGAGCATATTTGCTCATTCTTTGAATAGGCTTTAGTAAATAGGAAGCCAGATCCATCTTGTCACTCAAATCCCGTTGTTTATTCTGTGGGAATATTAGAGAAATGTATAAACATTACTTATATAAACACACAGCACTGAGTGATGTTCATACAATTCACATTAAATAAGAAGCTGGATAGCAATTACTTTAAAGAAGGCATTCCCATGGCTTGTAAGCAAAGCATCTGACTGTGGTTTGTTCTTGCTGTATAATGCGTACATTCCAAACTGTTCTTCCTGAAAAAGAAGAGGAAAAGACGTTGTTAGTCCTTGTTATTTTCTGTTTCTCCAATAATCAATTCCTTCTCCATTTAACAGACAGTTTTGTACAGAAATCTTGCAGTTTATAACATCCCCTCAGATGTATTTCAAATCCAAAACTGCAGGAGGTGCTGTAATCTAGACAAACTTTGGCAGTGGACATCCTAGGGCAATTTGTTTAATAGATTTAGTTCTCCATTGTTTATAGGACTTCCAGTTCCAACAATTTACAAAATTCTTCTGTTTCAAATACCAGTTGATGGCAGACATTTCGGGAGCACCCTTCATAATATCTAAATGCTCAATCAGCCAGGCTGACTTTAAATATTGGCATATCATGTGAGCTGACTCAATGACTGTTTTAGAAGCATTCACTAACTAAGAGTTTCCTCACATGAGAAAAGTTTTGCCTGATGCATGCTAGGGTTAAGTTACAACCCTTAGAAACTGAAAAGCCACTCTGGGTGGGCTCACAAAGATTCCTCAGCATCTAAATGCAAGTTTTAGGCTCCACTACAATTCCCAAAGCTCTGCTGAACCCTTCAGGTGCTTAAACTCACTTTGCCCTGGTCTACATGAGGAACTTATTTCAAAATAATCTCCCCACAAGGTTGAATTTATAAGCTGTGTGTCCACACTACCAAGCTCGTTATTTTGAAATAATGGGCCACAGAATGCTTTTCATCACAAGTAATGCCAATTCCGAAATAGTAATTTCTAAATAACGGTAGTGTGGACGTTCTAGTGCTGCTAATTCGAACTTTTTGGCTTCCAGGAGGCTTCCTGCAGTTCCCCAGAGTGCTTCCTGGGGCTCTAGGGCCGAGGTAGCACGTCCACATTGACAGAGCCTGTCTCGGATTCATTTTGATGCTTCCCTGTAGTGAGGACACGCTAGTTCAAATTTGTTGAATTGGGAGTTCTGAAGTCTAATTTAGTAATTTTGAAATAGTTTCCTAGTGTAGACATGGCCCTAGCGTCTACATTTTCTGGGTAAAAGATCTCTCAGTGCTCAAGTTTCTACCTCTGGGTATGTGCACTGCTGCCTCCCCCTAGGTGTCCAGGCACTTTTCTCCCATCTAAGATCTAGAGCAGTGTTTCTCAACCAGTGGTACAAGTACCCTTAGGGGTACTCAAGAAAAGTCTGGGGGGTACGTCAAGACAACTGAAATTTGGAGAAAACTGAATTTTTGTTTTAAGTTTTACAGAGCTTTATTATTTTTGTACTTTTTACACCCAAATACTTCATCACCCGCCCAGCTACGATTAAGTTGTTTAAACAAATGTGTTGCAATGGTAGAAAAAGATGTGTGTCTGAAAACTGTAGGTACTGGGGGTACTTTTTTTTTTTTTTAAGGGAGTACTTTATAAGAAAAGGTTGAAAAACACTGATCTAGAGCAATTAATGGACTGCGGATGACAAGGGCTCACTTGCCAAACTCACATACAGGACCTGATCTGAGAGGTGTACTCATAGGCAACCTATCGTATTGGGTCCCAATCCGCATCCGGCTGGAGGACTTGGTGGCAGTGCTGACCACCTTATAACTTTTAGCCTATGGATTAAAGCACTCACCTGGGAGGTGCACCAATGTTCAATTCCTCCCCCATACCAGAGGGGGAGAAAGAATTTGATCAGGCTCTCTTGCTTCTCAGGGGAGTACTCTAACCAAAAGGTTAAGTTATAAGGTGGGTAGCACCACTACCATCTTCTTCCCTCCTTCTAGCTCTTTGTGTGGAGCGAGGCAGGCACCTATTGGGAAATCTACATTGTGTTTTAAAACTCACAGCAACGAGCTTCCGCACCTGGGGCTACAGACTCAGGGTTGTGATGCTGCACTAAAACTAACTGGGTAGACATTCAGGATTGAGCTCTGAAGCCCGTGCAGTAGACTGGGCTCCAGAGTCCAAGTACCAGCACAAACTGCAACATCTGCACTGCTATTTTTAGCACCATGGCACAAGCCCTGCCTGAAGGCTCAGGCTCTGGGACTCACTGTCACAGGTTTTAAAACATAGCGTAGATGTACCCATGCTCGTTCTCCAGAGAAATTCCTTGGATGTCCAAGCTACCCGACTAAAGAGTCCCTCTTTGTCAATTGCTAATAGAAATAGGCACCAAAGTCTGCACTGTCTGCAAGGAGGTGCCTGTCTCCCCGAGAGCTGGGCAGAGGTCACTTGCTTTGTTGTCCTCTGCATCTCCCATTAGCTAGCTTAGATGGTTCCTTACCTAGCGAGCTGGCTTTGTGAATAGCAGTGTTGGTCTTGTGGTTTTCTAGGTGCCTAAATGTTAGGTATTTCAGTGCAGAGCATCACAGTGCATAAGTCCCTTTATGAATTCAAGGTACCAGTGCTGAGGGTGATATAGGGAAGTACGTAGACATCATTGTGCCCAATCTAGTCTTTAGAACAGAATGAGATCTTCCCCAATAATTGAATGGTATTAAAGCATATAAAAAGATCCCCCTTTAAATTCACTGGACATAAGGGAAGCTTCCCAGTTCAATGAAAGATATAAAAAGATCAGGCGAAATCACCATTTTTCCATTTCCTTTGAACACTGAAGTAAACAATTTCTTAATCCACATTTCTTTTCTTATATTAAACAATTATGTTCTTGCTTCCTTTAAACCAAAAGGACCCACACAAATAATCTACTGATAAACAAACAGATCTTCCCCTCATAATACAGTCTGAGCAAGCGCCAATAAATAAATGTTGGTTTACTTTTCAAAGAAAAAATAAACCTAAATTATTAATTGCCCTCTGATTTTTGCCTGATATTGTTCTTCAGATAGCTTTGTGTTGATTTAATCCAGTATTTATAAAAATACTGCACAATTGTGCTTTCCACACTTTATCCATCAAATAATAAGGAAATTCAGTTATAAATAAAGATTTAGGTCCAATGTCTATAATATTTTCTCTGGCAAAATTTGCACTGAAGTCAAAAGATCAAATTTTCAGTTTTCCAGGTTTTTCCCTTCTCTTTTTTCTATTTCTTCCTCTTTCCCCTTTTGACACTGAAAAAGGAGGCAGGGGAAATTTTAAAAAGAACAACTCAGTAAAATAACTGTTTTTTTTTAGTTCAGTTTGAAAACCAAAATAATTTTGGCCTTAGCTTTTTCATTTTTTTCTTAAAAAAATTCTGAAAAAAAAATGCCTCATGGATATATCTTTTTTTAAATAGAAAACTCATCAATGCAAGGCTCTCCTTTGTCCCAATCTCTACAAGGGTCTGCCTCCTTTTCTTTTGTTTTTCTTAGTAGGTGAACAGGGTAACTAAAAGAGCAAATGAGGAGGTCTAATTGTGCTAGAGAAAGTTTGATCCCCTAAATCCTCTGCTGGATCTGACAGAAATAGGACAACAATATCTGCCACTCTTTCTCCTGAAACAGCTAACATATAAGTGGCAGCCCTACAGTAAAGGAACTGTATGAGCTTTAGGGCTATAGCTCCCACTCCAAGCTCCCCTATATCACTTCCTGAAGTATAACTCTCAAGTACATGGGGGGCAAGAACAGGGCAGCTCCACTTCCTCTGGGCTTAGTGATGGCTCACAAGCAGATTAGCAGAGTATGTGTAAAAACTGCCAGTTAGTTGAGTGGCAGGACTTGCAAGCATGAAGAGGCATTGCTTTTCATCCCAGTACTGAAACACAGCCGCAAACCACTACTCAGCTGATCAGTGGGATGTATCATTTAAATACAGTCTGCTGCTGCTAAGTAACCATCTGTGATTTGGGGTGTGTGTAGCGGACAGGAGAAGTGCTGACCAGCACCCAGTGACTAAGGGTTTAAACTAGGTAGCTTGCAAAGGTGTTGGCCAGGGGACCAGGAAAACCAATCAAGGCAGAGTGTTGAAATTTGAATTGGATATAGATTCCTTGCCTGCTTTCTTTGTGTGGGAGAGGGAAAAAAAAACCAGGAGTGGAGAGATACAGAATGATTTAAACCCAGGCAGGACTTTGGAGCATGGGAGTGGACTGAACAAAGAAAATTCAAAGTAAGTAAAAGGAAAAGTGGATCTAGTTGCGTTCAGGGTAATTTTTCTTTTTTTGTGGTTTGGTTTGAATTGCTTTGTGTGAATCTATGCCTCCCTCCTTTACAATCTAAGCATTGATCCCAGAGATTTTTCTCTGTGTTTCTTTTGTTTTCCTTAGTTGCTCTGTAACATCTAGCAACCAAGAATGCTTTATCAAGTTTATCTTTGGTTTATAATAAAATTCACCTTTTTAAGGCGATGATTTGATTCTTGTACAGGTCTGGAACGTACAGGTCTGTCTCGTTGTGTCTGCGTGCCTCAGATTGAGTGGTCAGCTGCAAGAGACTGCAGCTGGGTTTTCTCTTTTCAAGCTCTTTTGGGGCAAAAGAGCTTGTGGTACCCATGGGAGTGGGTTCAATTCTTTACCCCCGGTTTTAGGAATAAAAAAAAAAAATCACTTGATGGTGGCAGTGATTCCCCAAAATCTGTGTATTGTGATTCTGGGAGAAGTTTTTGGTAACTAGTGCCTGTAGAGACAAAGGGGTTTTTTTTTCCTTTTGAGCTCTTTGTGGGCACCCATCTTCTGCACTCAGAGTGGGAAACAGCCCCAACACAAAACATGGCATGGTTCCTTTGTGCCTGTGCCCACAAACCAGTGAGCATGCTGGGAGAGTGACTTGGAAGGGCAGTGCTACAAAATGCCCTTGCCCAACTTCCCCAAACCATCCATGCTGTAGATGGCACACTAGTGTGTGCTTCCTTCACACAAATACAACCCAGAAAAGCAAACAAACAAGCTCGTCAGGTACAGGCCGGGTATCTGGCAAAGACAGAATATGGGCCAAAGGGAATGCTTCAGAATATACTCAAGGACAAAGAGAGACATGGGAGAAACAGAAAAGGAGCAACTTCTTGTGTATCACCAGAGGAAGGCCTGACCTAATAATCAAGTTTTCTCACCCATCTAACCCTAATCACAAATAGACTCAACAATGCGACTACTTTCCTCTATTAGCCAAACTAATATTTGGCCACCCTGCTATGGATCAGATTTTTCAAAAGGGTTTGAGACATCAGGACTTGACATGTGAACAATTGCCACTGGTGTATAGTAAGGGGCACTAAAGCAGCCTCTTTCTCTTTCACCCAGGCCTTGAACAGGAAATGGCACCACATGCAAAATGCAGTCTGAAAGAATCTGAGCCCAGGACACAGTCTTTCAGAGCAGAGAAGAAATCATCACAGATTTTTTTTCTTGCTTTCTTATCTACCAGCATCCTCCAACCTACTAAGTGGGCAATATAGACAAAATAAATATCAAGCATTGACATCTCCATATTGGGGAATAATCTGCAAGTTGAGCACAAGCAACAGGGTCCTAGAGGGAGTCACTTCTGAAGGACAGAGTCTGGACCAAAGAATTTGCCTTCCTATGTTTGTAAAGCCCATTAGACCTGAACAGCATTAAATACTATAAGTGCTACACTAGACTGAGAGCCTGGTCATTACATCCCACCTATCCTCTGTAATGTATGAGGTTTTTTTTTTTAAACTATCCTATCATAAATCGAATCAGATCTTGGCTTTTCCTGCAGATCAGGTGGGGAAATCATCATGTGCCCGTGGGTGACACATTTCCATTCATCTTTACTGGGATAGTGTTCTAAGTGATTATCATAGGCATCCCACCTGGAGCACAATGGTGATTTTCCTAGAAGACTTGAAGAATTCCCTGTATTCTAGAAAATTAGAGGTAGTGTGCATTGCAAAAGGGAAGAGGGCTAGAATAATTTGCTCCATTGTCAGTAGCAGCACATACAGCATAGAATGCTTTTCAACTGTACAAACATGAATTATCCCTCACAACACCCTACTATGGTGAGAAAGTAATAAAATCCTGGCTTTTCTCTCTTAGTCAAAAGGAAAATCACAGATGTGGCTACAGATGAGGAGTCTACATTAATCATTCAGAACAAAAAATACTCCCTTTTCATATTATCTCCTTACTTAAAAACCAATGAGCTATTTAATCAATCATTTTTTGGTCACGGTTTTTCATGATTAATACTGGTTACACAGATTCATTACAAAAGAGTAAAGAAAGACTGTGTGAAACTGAACATATTTTTCAAACCATTATTGTCCATATCCCAGGGCTAGCAAAAGACTTTGCTGGGCGCTAGGGAATGTAGGACATTGGTGGTGGTGGAGGGGCTCAGCTCCAGGCCCCCTGGAAGGGATAAGGCCACAGGGGTCAGCAGGTAGCCCTCAGTGTTGCCATACCACATCACCACCAGCCAGCCCTTAGCACACGGATCTGGCCCACCACGCAAGTTGATCCGGCCCACCACGCAAGTTGATCTGGACCGTGGAAGCTGTGACACTTCCCCAGCCCCCAGGCCAATCAGGTCCTGGGGGTGGGAAGAAGTGCGCAAAGTCTCCTCCTATCCTGCCCCTGCCCTGCGTGGCTTAGAAGTGCCACGCGCTCCTGGCAAGACTGGAGGAGACTTCATACCCTGCAAGGGGTATAGTGTTTCTAAGCACTGCATGCTCCTTGTAGGATGGGGGCAGGGTAGGAGGAGATTTTGCGTGCTCCCCTGCCCCCAGGCCAATCAGGGCTTGGGGGCAGGGAGAGTGCATGTAATCTCCTCCTGCCCTGCAGGGGCTCAGCAGCTGAAGTTAAGTTTCTAGTCCAGCCTGTCTCCCTCTTCTTCCTCTTCCCTTTGCAGTCACTTTATTTCTTAGGTTGCTATTATGGTGTCTGCTTCAAAGTGAACATTTTTGGAAAGTCTAAGCAAAAGCAATTCCAGTGTTTTGCGGTATGTGGAGAACGAACATTAAAAAAAAAAAAAAAAAAGCTTTTCCCATTGTAAAAATGAACTATTTTTGAACATTTGTAGCACTGAAATGACAGCTGTAGAAAGTTGAAATTTGGCATAGAAAAAGTGTTTGAGAACGGATGTATGTTCTGGTGAAAACTGCTATATAGTTTTCATTATTATGACCCAATGAAATCACTTTATCTGGATGAACAATACATTTTACACACATTATCTTGCTAAACTTGAATACATGGTTAAGGAAGGAAGGCTGAACTATACAAGTATGCATGGTGAAATAAGATGGGCAGTGAATGAGGTAAGGGCTTCACATTCCCTATATATTTGTGTACCAAAAATTGACCAACTTGTAATATGCACAGAACTGTCTTCTGTAAAACTCCTTCTAAGGTGTTCGAGTAGGACGTTCCAGTGGTGTCTAACACAAAAGTCACATGTTGAGGAATTTTTGACCATCACCAAAATTTCTTTGGTTAAATGTCTTCTATATTCAGTCAGTATAGTTTACACATGTCAGATCAGATATATGAGCAGCAATTTGATGCTTTGTCTCTTGAACAGGTTACTGTCAATAAGGTGAGTGAGTGGAATTTACCGTTTGTTTCCTCTTGAAACAACATCAAGCCCGCTTGTCCCAACTCACTTGTTGATATTAGAGTGATCAGATAAGCCTACGTACTTTTCCATCCACATCCATGCATTGGTTCATAACAGGAAACAAAATTAATAGAAAACTTATGTATTTATAGAAAACTTGAAAACATAGTGGTCTCATTATCACTTGTATAGCAAACTCTATTACTACTTTTGGCAAATTTAGAAAGCGTCCAGACAGCATGCTTTGCTCACAAAAGGTGCAGTTGTGTGAGGACACAGGAGTATGTTTACAAACCTCTGAAAGAATACAATAGACCACATACATAGTCAACAGTAAAAATTTGTCACAGGACATCTAGGTCATGCACACTATGAGAAACACAAAAAGGTAAGTGAAATGATTTACTCTGTAATAGGATCTGTGGTTAACTCAAAATGTCTGGTTCTAAGAATGCACTCTTCTTTAGAATTGGGACTTACATGTCTGAGAAAACAGTGGCTGACACGCAGTGGGAAGTCTCTGCAATGTTCCAGCTCTTTTAGAAAATACTGGCAATGGAAATCATAGAGCTTCTCCAGGTTCCCAAAGATAATATTCCGCTTCCCTCGCAAATCCTGAGGTAAATCGATTCTTTCCATTTCTGGAAAATAGTTGTCGATGATATATCCTAAGGATCTAACATATTCCCTTTCTGTTGTGATCATTTCATCCATTATATGTTGCACTTTGCTGCTGGAAGACACAGAACACCTGTTTTGAACACTGACAAATCATGACAATGTGTAATCTCTGAATACTGAGTGAGTCTTTGCTTATTTGCATTCTTCGGCTCATTTTTACCTGTTAGAAGAAATCATGTTGTAGCCCTGGCTCTGGCTGCTAAGTTGTTTACCATTATAGCAACAAACCTTTCAGGTTTTCTCCTTTTTTCTCAGGAACAAATTTTGCCCTCAGTTACAATGGTGTAATTTCATTGATTTCAGTGGAGTTATGCAGGCATAACAGAAGACAGATTTTGGTCTACGATAGTCTACAGCAGCTGTAGTGTAACAGCTGAGCAGCCAGAAAAGAAAGAATTTTGAACTCTGGAAAGGCTTTTTCATTGCATTAAAGAACTTTCTATTGCATATGCAAAAGTGTCATGACCTTATCCATTCCTGCATTCAGTTTGGAAACAGTATATCATCCCAGGAATGTTACTCTAACATATAGCTGAATTCTCAGAGTTTCCCACACAATGTGTCCTCTGATAAATTATGAGCTCCCATTGAGAAAGCATGTTCAGTTCTGAAAGATAAAAATATGTGACCAGTTCTAGTGTTAGAGAAGATTTGCATCTAGCAAAAACATATTCTGAAAAACAAGGCAAACTGGGTAAGCAATCACTTTGAAAGAAAAGAGAATTTCTGATAAACATTAAACACTTGACAACACAAGAAGCAAATAATTTAAGGAAAAATGTGTATTCTCATACATAGCCCATGTGATTGAGAAATAAAAGTATAGAAAAATGTTTTCTTGATATTTCATTAACTATGGTACTTTATTTGCAAGGAATTGAACCTACACCACATGCTAATAATACAAAATGGAGCAAGTTTGACTTCATAATATTGCTACTTTTTTTCTTTTCCATATTAACATTCCTACAATAATTTCAATAAACACCTTAAAAATAGAAGAAACATTCTTGGCTTGTTAACAATAACAGGAACAGATATTAATCTTTACTTCTACCATAACAAATCGAACAAAACCCAACCACTATTGTAGATTCTCACAATGGGTATTGTTGCTGAATAAACTTGATTTTCAGCATACTAGATGAGCTGGACAGAGCTGATGACAATACAGAGGACTTTTTGATTTATTAAATTGTTTTAATGGCATCTGATGTTTCAAACTAACATCTCCATCAGCTGGAAGGACATAACTATTTATATTATGAATTTTTTCCCTCATGAAACTGGCTAGCTCTTAAACCTTCATTGAAGCAGCCAACTAGACTAACGTCAGCCAGGATTTCCTGCCCCAAAAGGGATACACATTTTACAGTAGCCTTTTAGTGTCAAGATTAGAGATGAGCTCAAATCTTAAACGCTAAAGCTCAGCATTCCTGAACATGGGGTATTGAATCCAAATCCAGATTTCTGGATGAATTCTGTGGCCAATAATTTGCATGAAAGTCCAAAATGAAATCCCAGATCTGGATAACCACAAGCTTTAAGTGGGGTTGGATAAAAATCTGGATATAGATTTAAGTGTTTCAGTCCAGGCCTTCAAATCCCATAATAAAATAGCATTGCGCTGTGACCTCTCTTCTCTTGTTTCTCACCAGAGGGAAGAAGGAGGTCAGAAAGCGTTTTGCAAATATTAAGTAAGCCAACAACAACTCTGTAAAGGAAGCATTAGTTTGCTCATTTTTAGAACAGGATGAAAAACAGCACAACATTTTAATGACAATTTTTGTGAAAAAAATTAGTTCATTTTTCATTAAAATTCAATTTTCCATAAAAAATTCTGTTGAAAGCTTCACATCTTTCAACACGCAAATCAGCTCTATTTATGAGTAATCAGAGTCACAAAGCATTCAAAGAACAGGTTATGTCTGACCTCTGTAGAAGTAGCATTGTCAACTCTCAAAATTTTTATTTTACTTCCATGATATTTGGTGTTTTTCTTAAAGTTCCAGCAACTGGAGTCAGGTGAACACATGAGAATCTTGAGGTTTTAAAATAAATACATTTCTTAGTTCTAGGGTTGCCAGATAGTTTAACAAAAATATACCCAACACTCCTCCAAAAGAAAACACCAGGAAACAATTCTGTTGAGGAAAAAAAAAAGGGGGGGGGGTGAACCAAAGTGATTGAGGGGAAAAAAAAGGGGGATCTGTGCCTTTAAATGGCCCCGCACTCCTCACTCCCCTGCCCCCGCAAGATGCGGCAGGGAAAAATTATCCCCACCAGGCTTCCATCTGAGGGAAACAGGAAATACCGGACATTTCACATGTCCGGAATTTTGTGGTATTTTTACCTGACAGGGGACACGAATTATGGACAGTCCAGGCAAAAACTGGACAACTGGCAACCCTATCTATCTCCTAGAACTGGAAGGGACCTCGAAAGGTCATCGAGTCCAGTCCCCTGCCTTCACAGCAGGACCAAGTACCATCCCTTACAATTTTTTGCCCCACATCCCTAAACGGCCTCCACAAGGATTGAACTCACAACCGTGGGTTTAGCAGGCCAATGCTCAAACCACTGAGCCATCCCTCCCCCCTACTTAGTTCTCATAGCTGCAGAGTAAAGCTAAAAGACTTGAGTTTCAAATACGGTTGCCAATGCTCCAGAATTCTCCTGGAGTCTCCAGGAATTAAAGATTACACCTTGTGATGAAACCTCCAGGAATACATCCAAACAAAATTTGTAATCCTACCCCCCAAAAGCTCAACAAATGCAAGAAGTTAAAAAATAGACCCCACATTTTTAAAATCTCATAATTTGTAAAACAAGCTAATGCATTTTAGGACTTGACTCATGAGTTTTGAATGGCTGGGATTGACACTAATGCATGGGTGCCTAGCAGACTGTGCACAGTGACATACTGAGTCATTAGACAGAGAATGACAGGAAAATCAGGTCTCATGAGTCCATAGTCAGCCTCATTCTTGAATCACTACATTGTACTATGTTTTGCCCTTCATGGAAAAATTCCACATAATTTAATTTGTTTATTAAATTATACTTGAAATAGAATTCTATTGGATAATAAAAAATAAAAAGTACAAAAACTATGCCAGTGTTTATTAACTGTGAGAGATTTTATGATTCTTACTATTAGCTTCTTATTAGTTTTGTCCGTATTAAATACTAAAGGACTTTTCCATAAAGAAATAAAGAGCATATTGTAATTTACAGCAAGCCAGAGTTGAAAATCATAAGTAAAACATTATTTTTTATGTATTAATGAATACAATACAAATGCATTCTCATCAACTTTCAGCAGACCTAATCCTGCAAATACTCAGCCATGTGAATAAAAGTTACTGATCTGATAAAAGTGGTATTGACTGCAGTAACTCTATAGGACTAACTTTTTTCAAATGTTTGCAGGATTGGGTACAGTTTTTGTAAACTCCCATTAAAACACTGAGCCTGATGAAATACTATAAAAGTCTGTAGTCCCATTATTTGGTCCAGTCCCATTATTAGGTCCAGAATAGTTAGATAATAAAAGTAAGAAAGTACGTATGGAGATAAGTACCCAAAATCACATGGATTTAAGCATCTGTAGGATTGGTGCTTAAACAGGGAAACTGATGCTCTTAACCTGAACAAATTTGTATTGCATTTCCATAGTTCTAAAATGAAGAATCCAAATTTTATAAGAAGGCACTATGGAAAAGTGGACCATGCCACAGTTTACTCTTTTAATGAGCTGAGTAAAGTCAAATAAAACCACAAACTACTTTGATTATATTGGATAGTTTTTTGTAGCCACTAAAGGTCAATGTACATATATTTTAAAAGAAGAAAGTACATAATTCAGTTTGCACAAATTGTTTTGGTCCATTTAAAAGCAGCATTTACAAACTTAAAAAACTGAAACAGACTTTTTAAAAACACCAATTTCTGTGCAAGAAAGATCACACAGGATATCCATTCTTTGTCTGTTGCACAAATTGATGGTAACATTACTACAAGATCATTACATTGATGGGATTTAACCATCTGAATAAACTTTTTGCTGAATAAGGATGGTTGGCTGAATTAGAGCCCTTGAAAGATAAAATACACAGATACAATAAACAAAATGTATAATTATTCAAGAGGGACATGTTCTGATATTCTTACTCAAAGTGAGTATCACCTTATTGCATGAGTAATCCCACTAGCTTCAATAGGATTGCTTTCAATAGGTGTTACTTGGTGTGTATAAGAATATCAGAATCTGTCCCTCAATTACTAAACATCAAATGTAAACCCAGCATGACTTTTTAAAAAACAAACACAAACCTTGAACTCTGTTCAGGCATACACAAAGTTTAGGTCTTTTTTTCTTTTTTTTGTACACGATTAATCAAATATAGATTTGATAATCGTTTTTTATTTCAGTTTCCTTCTATAGAGAAGTCAAATTTTGGTCTTCCTTTTAATCTTTTTTTTAACTAACTGTGGGATAACTTAATACTGTTAAAATACAAAATCCCAGGGAGGAGGGATCCTAACCAGGAGAGAGCACGAGAGCATATACACAAAAGTAAGTTTGATAGAAAAAAAACGTGAAACTTAAGCAGAACTTCAAATTGAAATCAGAGCAGAAGACATTATTTAAATTCCCTCTGTGTCTGTAAATTATGTTTATCTGTATTTCCATAATATTCTACAAGCAACTCTAGTACAAATATACTTTATCTTAAAGAAAAAGAAACTATTTTAATAGTCATTTTTTAAGGAACACTGTCAAGATAACAATAATATAGTTAAAGTGGTTATTTACCATTCTTACTTAGATTATTAAAATTGAAATACTTTTTAAAAATAATTAATTTTTAAATGTGCCTTGTGATTATTATATGCACTTCACTCAGCTTAGTTAGTTTGGGTTATTGTCAATTTCTAGCTCTTAAATAACAGTATTATGGAGCTGGTTTTCCAAAACTGGAGGGAAACATTTGAACCGCAAACCCTAATACAATAATATTGAAAAAATAAGGAAACATTTCTTTTCATACTAAGCTAAGGCCTCAATCCTGAACAGATTTACACACATGTAAAATAGTCCTATTGATTTTCAGTAGGACTGCTCACAGTGAGTCAAGTTAGACTCAGACTTTAAGGTGAGAAGGGACTACAGTAAAACCTGTGTTATCCGGCACGCTCGGGGATTAGGGAGTTCCGGTTATCTAAAAATTCCGGTTATCTGAGGGTCCCATCAACCTAGGAGAAACCAATGGACAATAATAGTAAAACTCAAGTTTTTAATATTGGTAGTTTTGTAGGCTGAGGCAGTTAGTCTCATATTTCTATTTTGAGTTAAAGATAATTAGTACTTCTTAAATAAAAAATTGTTAAGCCAATCATGGTAAACCAACCCAGGCCTGTGTGCCTGAAGATGTGATAGTATTTTGGCTGGGGGCAACGCCGGTTAACAAAGTTTTCTGGTTAACAGAGTGCCAGATAACAAAAGTTTGACTGTATTATGATTAGGGCCCTACCAAATTCATGGTCATAAAAAACACATCATGTGAAAACTGGACTTGTGTGTGCTTTAATGCTATACTGTACAGATTTGATAGAGGAGACCAATGGTGCTCAAACTGGGGGTCCTGACCCAAAAGGGGTGGGGAGTCACAAGGTTACTTTATGGGAAGGTGTGATATTGCTACCCTTGTTCCTACTCTGCCTTCACAGCTGGGTGGCAAGAGAGCAGTGGCTGGTGAGCAGCAGTTGTTGGCCAGGTGTCCAGCTGGAAAGGCAGCGCTCCACCAGTAGCAGTACAGAAGTAGGGTCAATATCAAATCATGCTACCTTTCTTCTGTGCTGCTATCTTCAGAAACGGGCAGCAAGAGAGTGGCAGCTGCTGCCGAAGGGCAGCAGTGCAGAAGTAAAGGTGGCAATATCATACCTTGGCATCCTTACTTCTGCACAGCTGCTGGAGATGGATCTGACTTGAGAGCTGGGCTCCTGGCCAGCAGCCATCACTCTCCAGCTGTGAAGGCAGCACTGTACAGAAGTATGGATAGCAGTACCATACCCACCCCCCACTACAATAACCTTGCAAGCTCCCGAAACTTTTCTGATCAGGACCCTTACAATTATAACATTGCAAAATTTCAGATTTAAATAGCTGAAAAAATGAATTTATGATTTTAAGAATCCTATGACCATGAAATTGACCAACATGGACAGTGAATTTGGTAGATCCCTCATCAAGATCATCTAATTTGATCTTTTGCACATTGCAAGCCACAAAACCTCACCCACTCACTCCTATAAATAGACCCATACTCTCGGCATTTTACTGATATTCTCAAATCACAAGACTTCAAAGTTACAGAAACTCCACTGTTTACACTAATTTAAATCTGCAAGTGACTCATGCCCAATGCTGCAGCAGAAGGCAACTCCCTTCCCTCCCCCCAGTATCTTTGCCAATCTGACCCAGGGAAAAATCCTTCCTGACCGCAAATATTCAGTTATACCCTGAGCATTTTGGCAAGGCACCTGGGAAAAAATTCTCTGTAGTAACTGAGAATCCTGCCCATCTAGTGTCCTATCAATGGCCATTGGGCATATTTACTACTACTAGTCAAACTTAGTCTTGAAGAGAGTCAGGTTTTTTGTTCCCACTGCTCCTCTTGGAAGGCGGTTCCACAACTTCACTTCTCTGATGGTTAAAAACCTTCATCTAATTTCAGATCTTGACTTGTTGATGGCCTGTTCATATCAATTTGTTCTTGAGTCAGCACTTATTTGTTCTTGAGTTGGCACTTAACCTAAATTACTCCTCTCCCTCTCTGTTATTTACACAAAGCAAATGCCTCTCCCCTCTGCCTTTGCTGGGTTAGGCTAAACAAGTCAACCTCTTTGAGTCTTCTCTCAAAGGTTTTCCATTCTTCTGATCATTCTAGTAGCCCTTCTCTGTACCGGTTCCAGTTTGAGTTCATCCTTCTTAAATATGTGAGACCAGAACTGCCCACAATATTCCAGATGAGATCTTACTAATGCCTAGCATAATAGCAATAACACTTCCCTCTCTCCACTGGAAATACCTTGCCAGATGCATCTTAGGGCTGCATTCATTTTTTCCACGCCTGCATCACACTGGTGGCTTATAGTCAACCTGTGCACAATGACTATACCAGGTCTTTCTCCTCCTGCTTCCAGTAGATATGTCCCCAGCTTATAGCTAAAGTTCTTCTTGTCAGTCCCTAAATGCATGACCTTGCACTTTGCACTATTACATTTCATTCATTTCTATTACTCCAGTTTTTAAGGTCATCAAGATCTTCCTGTATGATACTTCAGTCCTCCTCCATATTGGCAATACCTCCCAACGTCGTGCCATCTGCAAATTTTATTAGCATTCACCCACTTTTTGTGCCAAGGTCATTAATAAGAATGTTAAATAAGATTGGATCCCTGAGGAACTCCATTAACAACTTCCCTCCAGCCTGACAGTTTACCTTTCAGTGTGACCCACTGTAGTCTCCTCTTTAACCAGACCCTTATCCACCTTTCAATTCTCTCTCAGTTTCCCATCTGGAACTATATCAAATGCCTTATTGAAATCCAACTAGGTTATATCTACTTCATTTCTGTCATCTAAAAAAATTAGTTAACTTCTCAAAGAAAAAGATCAAATTGGCCTGGCGTAGTCGACATTTGTAAAACCATGTTGTATTTTAATGCTTACCTCTATGTTCCTAACTACCCAGTCCTTTCTTTTTCAAAACTTGTTCTCAGACCATGCATACAGGTGAGGTCAAATTAACACGCCTGTCGTTTCCCAGGTCACTTTTTTCCCCCCCTTTCTTAAAAATGGGTACTACATTAGCAATTCTCCAGGCATAGGATTTGAACTCTGAGTTTAATTAAGCATGTGTGTAAGTCTTCGCAGGATTGGAGCTTAACTCTTGAAGCCCTTACTCAGTTTCCTCTAAACTCTTGATTTCAATGGGCCTCAAATAAAAAGTTTGTAAGGATTTTGTCTATTAAAAGTTGTACAAACTATTGAAAATCCTGCCCCAGACCTAACCTAAATGTTGAGACTAAAAAATGACTTGACAGTATCCCTTTAGAATAAACAACTTATTTCGTATTCTGCATTTTGAATTTAATGTCTCTTTTAAACTCTGTTTTTCAGAATGTGTTTAGAATATTAAAGTACTTTATTTTTTCCTCACTCAACAGAATGGATTGTGTTGTGGCCATTTCTCACCTTCCTGCTCTCTTTTTTAATTCTTCTTCTTCTGTATGGTGGATCCTTGAGGGGGAAGATAAACTTCGGTTTCTACTAATCAAAGGGCTTTTAATATTCAAGCGCTGCATGTATTTCTTCTCAGCAGCAATGTTGCTGGCCACCTCCAATCCTTTGATATAAACGCCAGTGTATCCATGGCGGTGCACCTCACTGTGGTTGCTCTCAAGCTGAGTAAACTCAAAGCTTTGAGTTTTCTTCATGATTTTCTTTTGTGGATGTTTTCTGTGGCGGGTAGTTGGTGACTGGAGTGGCTCAGAATAGCAGGATGCTGATCCTGAGGTGGAAACATTGTCCATATCTTCTGAGATTGGGCTAGTCCTTTGAAGCCCACCCAGGAGCGGAGTAAGTGTCTGTTGCGGAGATGCATTAAACTGTACAAATACATCCATATTTTGATGGGCATTTTCATGGTCAAAAAAAGGTGGCACTCCTGATGGCAGGCTAGTATGCTGAGGTTTATGCAACGGCTTAAAATTATTATCCCAAATGTTATCATCAGGGCTAGACAAGAACTGGGAAAGAGACTGACTTGGTCCTCTGGCACCTTCAGAATCAAACTCACAGTTAATTTTCACATCAACTTCCTGGGGGACTCTGTGAGAAGTTTCCTTTTTGAAACCTTTGAGAGCTTCAGAAAGGACCTCTTCTAAATGGTGCTGTGTTTGCTGACATTTCAGCCACAAAATATTCCATTGTTTTAGTTCCTTTTTGCTAGCCAGGCCCGATACCATCTCATTCACTTTTTGAAAGTTTTGAGCAGAAACTTTTGTAGCTTCTTGGTGGTAGCTCTGCAAACTCTCAATCACTGATTGAGAATATTTGTTCTCCAGGGTAAGATGTTCAAGATACTCATTGCAGTGTAACATCCACCCATGTGCCTGAATTAAGAGCAAAAAGTACAGTTAAATAATAAGAATGTGTACTTATATAACACCTTCTGTTTTAGACACACACAGCAATTTACAAATATCAGGGTGAAAATTCAATCTTGGGCAGAGGATCGCAAACCCGTGCAACCTTTAAGTCCCATTTAAGCGCTCAGAATAGATCTTAACAGGATATAAGTGCTGAACAGATATTGTGCTGTCCCTTTACACAGGGGTGAATTTTGCTTCATATGGTAAACCCCAGCATCCAATTGTGTTAACTTAGGGCTCAAATCCAAGGTTGGAGGGTCCAAGCCCCTGTTAAGATCAGACCTAGAATCCAAGCCCTATTGCTTTCCTGTGTGCATGTGGCTCTGGCTTGACTCGGGTCCCAGAAGTCCCAATGTATCCCAAAGTTCCATGGAGTAACTTCCTTAATCCTCTCTGTGCCAACAATCTGTGGTGCAGTCCCAGGAGGAGTGGGGTGGGATGGAGGGTGCCCTGAGGCAAGGGCCAAAGAACAAAGCTGGGAATAAATGGCTTCCTTGCAGGGAGGTAGAATAGCAGAGTTCCTGGCTCAGCATGGCCAGAGATGGAATGATCCCCAAAATTGTGGTTGCTCCACCTCCCTGCAGGGTAGCTGCTTGGTCCTGCTCCTCTCCTTGTCTTCTGCTCCTGGCTCCCCTACCTTCCCCTGCTCTGTGGGGCTGTATGTGCAGAGGCACCCAGGCAGTAAGGGTGATATGTGGAAGTCAGTCTCAAATTTCCCTACAACCTCATGGATCCCTTATCCCTTCCTCCCAGGGGATAGTGGGGACAGGGATCCCCCAGAGGTAGTGGAGCACAGTACACCCCAAGCTCTGAGGAGGCATGACATTGCTCTGAAGCTAGCAGCAGCCACGCTGGTGGGGTGGGTGTTTTTTACTCTGACACCTTCATTTTGTGTCAGACTTCAAAAGGGACAAAAATAGCAAAGACACCTTCACTGATCATCCCACTTTACAAATAAAGAATGGCAAAGTTTCATTGTAATAATTTGGCAGCCCTGGAGACTGATGGGCTAATTCTCCTCAGAACAGGTGCATTCAGGCTTTTTCCTGGCAGAGATACTCAGCCTAGCACTGGAGAGCCCAATTTTCAGCTTAGTACAAAACCTTCTCAAATGGCTGCCATTTGTAGTGAGCCAGCCACCAAAGGTGCTAACTGTGCACTTAAGGTGCTTGTGCTTTGTATGTGTGAACAAGTTCCATCAACAGCACTACCACAGTTAGGAAACCGGGTGAGCAGTAGAATTTTCTCTCTGTGAAACACGTTCATAGGTCTAGATAACTGTACCCCTTTCCAGAGTCCATTTGCTACTGTGAGGATGTTAGTGGGTACCACAAAGCACATAAGTTTAAGCTGCCAAACTACAAATTACTCCAGAAAATTTTTGAAGTTCATCAGTGCTCTGAAGTCTGAAGGATCATCACAGTCCTTTGGATGTTTGCCAGATTCTGACATTCCATTTTAATATTCTTCAAATTTGATCCTGTGGGCTTTATCTCACTAGAGTCTTTCAAACAGGCCTCATTGGAAACCTCATGGACAAACACCATTCATTAGCTAGGATGTGGGGGGGGGGAGGGGGAGGGGAAGCAGCATGAGAAGAAATGTCAGCCCTGATGCAAAGTAATCATACTACTGATGGAAAGCGCATCAGTATCTCCGCTCGCACCTCCAGTACCTTGCAGTGGAGGAGAAAGAGCTCACACAACACACATTTTTACAGACTATGTTCCACACATATTTAAACTACTGTAAATCTGTACTGAACCACAAACGTTTCACTTACCATCTCATAAAACTCATATAAGTGGACCAGCTTCTCTAGCTCACTCTTTCTTTTCTCTGTCTGCGTGCTGACATCACTCAGATAACTCTTGAAGGTCTGAACTTTTTCTTCCAAGTTCAGCGAGCAGTTCTTTTGCATCAGCTCCAGCCCTTTCTCGTAATACTGCTGTGGAGTACAAAATGAATCCTGCGACATTAATACATTGCTGCTTCTGCTGTCTGATTTCGTGTTCAGAATTGTCATTTACTCCATATAATGTCAACAAATCTGGTAATAGGCCAATTGTAAAGTGAGTAGGGAGTGTCGACAGCCTTTAGGGGCTCCTGGGCAAGGTGGGGGGACCCCGGCTCTGTGCTCCCAGAAAGGGAGAAGCCTCAGGTGGAAGGGGCGGAGTTAGGGGCAGTCAGCCCTCAATGCCACATGGAGCAGAGTGCAGTGCAGTGCGCCACACCTCAGCCCTCTGGAGCGCAACACAGAGGTGGCATTCCAGCAGCGATTTAAAGGGTTGGAGCCCCAAGCCACTTTGTTCCCCCCTCCCTCCATCAGAAGAGCTGAAAGTGAGTGAGAGGTCCAAAGCGAACATCACTCTTGTTGATCCTTTTTGGTTCTTTTGCCCCCTCTTTTTTATACTATTTTGCTAATATAAAGTCATTATTGGCCTTTTTTTAGTCTAAATTTCTTTGGAAAGCATAAAGAAATAATATAATGATAGGATGGAGCAAAAACTACAGACAGGAAAGCTTGAACATTTGAAAAGGACTATTTTTACATGTTTAGAGTAAAGTCATGGTTATGTTGCAGTTAATATTCTGAGAACTTTTGCTTCTCAAGTAACAGCTCTCTCGTGCCCTTCTTGGGGCAATTTCTTTATATGAAATTATTATAAACTAAACTTTTCTCTTTACTAAGCTCTAGGAAAGCATCTATGTATGTAACTTCCCATTTTTACTCTGGCTTCATTTACCAGTTATTGGTTGCTGTGCCTACACACTCCTCCTCCTCATGGATGTACGGTGATGGAGATCTGCACATATGACACTGAGGTAGGTCTCAAAAATGTTGAAGAGTAAACATTCTCTCTCAGGAAAGCAGCAATTCTTCTTTAGCTCAAATGGTAGTTGTCTTTGGGTCTGGCTCAAAGCCCACTGTAGTCAGGAGGAGTCTTTCCAGTTACTTCAGTGGAGATTGGATTATGGACCCTACTATTTCTGGAACAAACTCCAGAGCTCCATCCCCAGTACTATGTAGTCACTTTGATTACTGGTGTTATTTATGATTGTTTTTGGTTTTGGCTTCATATTAATTTAAAAAATTCTCTCCTAAATTCTCTCAGTTACGCTTTACAGATTTGTGCAGTCCCTCTTGTGCATGCATAGCTCCCCCTCTCCATGCATTACTTGTTTTCTTCTTGGATGTAAAATAAAAATTCGGTTAAAGAGGCAGTACCTTTTCTAGAGCCACAGAGTTTGTGTTGTTATATTTAGCAATGATCAATGAAATTAACATTCCTAAACCAACTCTGGTTTGTATTTCCCCAATTAATTTTCTAGGCTATTGCAGATGCAACTAAATAACGAAAGCAAAGATGGGTGTTCCTTAGTACAATGCTTACCATCACTTTGTCACTGAAAACTGTGAATTCTTCTTGCTTCTTCTTCACACTTTCCAGTGAAAGCAACTTGTGATCTAGAGGGCCAAGATATTTCTCACTTTCATTTTCAAACCAGAATTTTATCTATATAGGATACAAGATAGGGTTTTTTAATATTAATTAGTAAATGGTATCTAAACACAGAAATTAAGCAAGTTTATCAAAAGAAATTACATCCTCAGAGCTTATTAAAGATGTAGTAAACTTTCCAAGTCAGTGAAACAGGTTGAACCTCCTTGGTCCCACATCTTGGGACCTGACTGGTCCAAATGAGGGAGTTTGCCAGATGAGGGGAGATCAATTCCAACCCCCCCTGCCCAGTTCCACTCCTGGCCTCAGCTGCTGACCTCTCCTGCCCAGTCCTAGCTCCTATCAAACTGGCTTTGCTTCCAGCTCCAGCTGGGCTGCTGGTCCTACTACTGGCCTCACTGAGGGCTGCCTTTTCCAGCCAGGCTGCTGGCCCTGCTGGCACAGGCCCCAGTCAGACACCGGGTCGCAGACCATGGCTGGACTCCCAGCCTCGGCAGGGCTCCTGGCTGCAGGCCTCCTCCCATCCGATTCCTGGACACTGGATCTCTCTGGTCCAGGAACACTTGTGGTTTGGCAGGACCACTGATGTTGCTGGACCAGCGAGTCCCAGTTTTTAGATGTTCAACCTGTACAAATACTCTTCTAACTGAACTATGCAGGGTGCAAAATAATGCATCCCCATCCACCTTCTTTAGCTAATATCCACAACACCCTCAGCCACCAGCGCTAGGTCAATGTGAATTACATGCCCTTATGGTAAAGGTGAATTTGATATGTGCAGAATACTCAAAACTTACTTACGCTAATTTCCTGTACCTCCTGAATGCCAAATCAATGCAAGTTACTCTTAGGACAGATATGGCAATTTCCTTCAATATCTTTGCAAGATTTACTGAATTAAGTTTAAATAACTTTACAGTCCAATGTATGAAAAAAAAATCAAAGTTTATGTATTTTTGTGGGATTAACATATCTATTCTAGGGGGGAGATGCAGCGAATGAGAAGTGCTTTGAGATTCAAAGAACTATTTTGAACCAAGTGCCAGATAACAATGAATTTTCAGGACCAATGAAGTGAAGTGGGTTTCCCAGGAGACCCCTGAGACGAGAGGAATGCAAAGTCCAATCTCTGGACACAACCTTTTGAAGCTAGGCCTTGCAGAGAGAACCACTGCCTGGCTGAGTACCTTTTCAAGGTCTCTAAGGATCAGACCTAGTCTGTAGAAAGGAAAGGCTAACCTGTGCATATGGGTTCTTGTTCTGAACAGAAGCTGTTATGAACTTGTGACTACAAAAAATAAGTATGCTAGGGGTTTGAAGGACTGAATGAAGGACCACAAGAACCCTTGCTGGAGCAGGAGGATCTCTGGCTTATGAGCAGGCACATAAAGTCTTTTACTGTTTTTAATATGTTTTCTCTGACGTGCTTTCACCTTAAGAATAAATGTGCTTGTTTAAGAAGGGCTGTGTGGTAACTTACAACTGTTCACAACCTCTGAGGAGAAAGCAAAGCAGGCCTACTTAGTCTGATTTATTAGAGATTTCACAGTGTAGGCAGCCATTGTGTAGCCTGAAACCCAACGTGAGGAGGAAGAGGAACATAGATTTCTGAATAGGAGAGGGGACAGCTGAGAAGTTGGGAACCTAGAGTGAGTGTCCTTGCTGAACCATAAAGGAATACAGGTGCAGTTGCCCTGAACTGTGCCATTAATTGCACTGCGCTTATATGGCTAGCCTAATAGTAGCTTATATTCACAGATGAATTTGGCCCCAAGAATGGAGAAATGGAAGGTTAGCTCTATGCCTAGTTTAAATTAAGTCTTAAAAATAGTACAGACCTGGTCACAATCTTCTTCAAATTTTCTTATTTCCTGAAGATTCTCCAGTTGTTGCAGACACTTGTTCGAAATGAGAACCAGCCTATGGACCTCCTCATCTACCTGATTGTACAATCTTGTTATAGCCTCCATGGAATCTCTATGTGGGGGAGAATGACACACATATCAATGCAAACACAATGACAGAAGAGTGCACTCTATATTGCAGAAGAGGACAATAATAAAATCTGTTAATCAGCCAAGCAAAGATTTTCAAAAGTGACTAGTAATTTGAAGTATTTCAGCTACTGCGTGCTCAAGTGCTTTTAGCTTAGCAGAGTCTCTAAGGTACCCCAAAATCATGAGCCATTTTTGAAAACCTTGGCTGTTGTACATACATTCAGTTGTTTCAGTCAGACAGGCTACACTAACCCATGGCTATATATACAGCTTTGATCCAGTCAGGTGAGCCTTTTTCCAGGGAAGAGAGAATCAGATTCTGGCTAGAAGGGACACAGCCTGCTTCTTGGCTGGTTACAGGAGGCTGGGGCTGGAGGGAGACAGCTTGGGCAGGCTTCTTGGCTGGCCTTAGAAGACAGGGGCTATGGAGAGATGGGTGGTCAGCTAAGCAGATTCATTATCTGGCACCCATGTTAGGCATAAAGTCTTCAAAATCCCACCCTAAGTAGATACACATGAAGAAACCTGAAAACAAAGAACTCTCATCACACATGGAGCTGTAGACCCAAGCCAGAGAGAAAAGATCATTTGTCTTGAAAGACTTTATCTAGAATAAGGACTAGGGTGAGAATTTTGTTCTGTGATATTCTTAGTGTATTAGGCTTCATTTGCACATTTTGTTTATTTTGGATTAGTAGCTCACTTTGATCTGTCTGTTTTCACTTGCAATCTCTTGGAATATTACTTTTTATTCTTAATAAAAACACTTTTGTTTATTATCGGGCCCAGTGTGAATAACTGTTACCTGAGGGGGAAAGCAACCACTGTGCATATCTTTCTTTCATTGGTCTAGGAAGACAGATTATTTGGGGTTTTGGATCCTTTGGAGGATCATGTTCCTGGGTGCTGTTAATAGCCCTGTAGCTGAGCCCCGTCCAGAGCTAAGCTGGTTCAGCATCTGCACTGCTCTACTGAGGAGCTGTTACTCCAACTCTGAGTCTTGGCTGGGGGAGACCAAAGCTTCTGGCCCAGCAGGACAGGGTGGTGGCGTGCCACAAAGGGCAGGTAGGCAGTCTCAGTAACATCATCAGCACACCAGGTGACAGCCCCAGTGTGTGTGTGTGTGTAAGTATGTAAAAATTAGGGGTGGGTGGGTGTGTGTATAAAAATTAGTGTTTTTATATCTACTGGTGGTGTACATCTGCACATGCCTTGGCACACATAACACAGTGTATTCTGCACTTGGATGAAAGCCTGACTGACCCAACTGAGAGAACCTCGACTAGAACAGGAGAGACGAGCCCAGATTCACATGACGGCCCAGCAACCCTGTTACAGTGCTCCTATAGGACTGCATCTCTGCGAACTAGGTGCCTTCTATTTCATCCTATCAGGGTTTACATGGGGACAGTTTAATGACAGATGTGGTACTCTCTACAATTCATACCTTCCCTTTCCCCCACAACTGGAACTGCAGTACCATGAAGGTATGCCCTTTTTTTCCTTTTCCCCCTTCTCTTATTAACTGGATCTCTGATGCAGCACTTATTGTGAAATAAGCACTTACCGGTAGTCTTCAGTATTGCAGAATTCCTCTTTCCTGAGTCTTGCGAGGACTGTCCCACCCTCTAGCCTTAATGTTACCAGCAAGGCATCTTCCAAAACAAGTTTCATCATTGTCTTGTGTTTGTCGATTAAGTCACTGACCTCCTATGCAGAAGAAACACTATTGATCTCATTTTACTAGAAACACAGAGAGTATATTGATAACACAGCATAGCTAGCATGGCTTTTATAAAACAAAGCAATGTTACAAAACAATTGTTTTATAAAACAAAACAATAACGAAACAATGTTAATGCCTTGCCATACTTGCATTTCCAGTACTGCCTTTATGGGTGGAGCTGAGCCAGTTTTAGGAATAATTTTTGGCCCAAACATTATGGAGACTAAGCTGTTCTCTGATTCACCACACTTGGTCGCTCAGGTTGATTAGGATTCAGGCGCTCTGCCAAGGCAGCATGGGGAGCCAATCCTAGCATTGACTAAGCTGTGCTTCTTTTGTAGATGGAGGAATCTGATAGAAAATTACTTTAAAAAAATGGAAATGGGCCAAAACTAGAGCCCTGAATCCAAAGCCCCTTAAAAATAAAAGAGTGCAAATTTGAATGGCTACATTTGAACCCATCCCTATAGTTTTTGTGTTGCATTAAAAACCAAAAGGATCTATTTTCTAGGTTTATCCCACCCCAGATATGGGAAAAAAACATATGGGAAAGACTCATCTTGTAAGATGTCTACAATCTGGGTTTCAAGTTTTGTGAGAGCAGTTTGTGGAATATTGGTGCTTTCAAAACTAAATCCTTACACCTTATTCTGGCCTTGTAACTGAATGCTAGTGTAACCCTGATTCTTCTCGGGATCCAAATATCGCCTACTCAGCTTCTTTCTAATAACCGCCACCATACATCAGACTTCTAGTTTTTTTAATTCAAGACACAGCACTTGTGATATCAGCCAATACGTACTTGCACTGTACTTAGAGTTCTGTTAGAGTTCAGCGAACAGACTGAGTTCTGTAGAAAGACAATGGCCTCTTTGCAGTTTGAAACAAAGGGTTCCAGTTTCTGCAGTGATAAAACATGACGACAGGTAAAAACACTCAAAAAGACAGTCTCAGAAAACAGCTTTGGCTCCTTAAACTTGGAAGTGCCATAGATGGTTACAAAAAGTTATTTGTGTGTAAGTCACAGTAAAGGCTTTTCTACACATGGTTTTTGTACTGTTTTAAATATATCAGTTTAAAACCGGTATAGTTAAATGGTACCAATCCCTTAGTGTGGTTGCAATTATACCAGTTTAACTATTCCTGTGCGAAGGGGAATAAAGGGAATACACCAAACTAATAAAGGGAATAACCTCCACAGATAAAAAGCAGCTTTATACCAGAATAACTGCTTTCACTCTAAGAGTTGTATAGATCTACTTTAGTAAAAGAAAATACTCTCTTAACTGAAATAGGGTATATTAAAAGGACATAAAAACAATGTTGAGACCTTCGACACAGGGGAGAGGACTTAAACATCTAAATAGGCATAACCTTAAATAAGATCATTGCTCTCTTAGTCAGTACTTGGAAATTATGGTTAAATACAGTCTCCATAGATGCCAGAGTCTCAGCTGGCATAAACTGGCACAACTCTACTGACTTTAATGAAGACGTTAAGAGCTGGCCTGAAGTTAACAAAGCTAAGATGATTGACACTAATTAAGGAGCTGGCTCCAGAGGTTCGTGTGTTAGACAAAAAAATGAAAGTGAATTTGGCAATTTTCACAGAAACCTGAATGGAATCTGTCTGAATCCTCAAACTATGACACAGCTGGACAGAGGATTGACATAGCCAGGGATTAACAGAGTATAGTAGCAGAGCTGTGTGGGGAAGTTTCAACACCACCTACGTGCAGCATACCAGACTCTGGCTAGGAGTATTTGCTTCTGATTTTCACAAAGAATAAAAGTTCAATCAAGAAAATTCTAAAGAGGAAAATAAAATCAGAGGAGAATAATTAAGAGGAGTTGCAAGCTCTAGCTTACTTTTCGGAAACGCATCCAGTCATGGTGGTTATACAGAAAGGTTCCATCAAATTCTGCTGTCAACTGGGTACAGTCAATGAGCTTTTGCAGAGCCTTCAGTGATGTGAGGACTTCATACTGTAAAAGAAAAATTTTGAATGGAGGTTTATTAATGCAATAAATGAAACCATTGGGAAAACAAATCTTACATAGGGCCAGTTGCTAAAATCGTTTCCAGAATCTCTGAGACAGAGGACCAGATCCTCAGGCAGGTATAAATCAGTGAAGTGAAGAAAAGAGCCTCTGACTTTCTTTGTGTGTGATACTCTATCCTCTGGAATGGAGGTCAATGGAGCTATGCAAATTTAAACCAAATGAGAATCTGGCTCAAAGAAGTAAATCTTCTTTGTAGAAAACATTGTCTGCTACTATTTATATTGAAGAAGGAAAAATCTCAAGCTCTTTTTTTCTTTATGTGTAATATTCAATTGGCATAGACTGCTGTCTCTAACAGCAATATATGCCTATTGAATATTATACATAAAGAAAAGAAAGGAGTCATTGTTAAAAATTCTTTGGGTGTCAAGTTTATTGAGAGAAAAAAATATATATTTGAACTCTACATACAAAAGTTCAGAACAACACATTTCTGCTTTAATTGATTTAAATAATACATTGATTCCTTCTCTTTAATTTCAGCTACCTTTATATTCATTTCAAACAACCATCAATTTTGTATTTTAAAAATACTTTATTTATACAATTCATGCCTGGTAAATATAAAAATGATAGCATTAAGTTATTATGTTATTACAAAGAACACAATTTACACAAACGTATTTCTGGTCACCCACTTGAACAATTCATCAGATTGGTTTATGCAGTAAGTCTAGTGCTAATGCTAATCCTGCCACCCCTATAATCCTTACACCACAAGTCTGCGGTACGCATACATACATTAAAGACTGTGATGTACTCAGATATCATGGTAATGGTCGCCACATAAGTGTGTAAAATAAGATTTACACTGAGAAGTACCTTATAGATAGCTATAGATTTCAGTGGCACCACTCATTCTGTAAGGTGCTACTGAACTGGAGCGACTCACATCATAAGGTGAGAATATTATTTAGTGAATTATAGCAGAATTAGCCCCTTCTAAACAATGTTTTGAAGTCACACTTTGCCAAATAACTTTTCATAACAAAATTTAATTTTACAAAATAGCATGCACATTCTAATCACTCCGAATCATCTCTTAATTTTACCTGTATTGTAGTATCTTTGTCAGGTCTAAATGCGGATTCCTTATCGGTCAATATGAGGACACTATGAATGGAGTGAGGGACTGAACTCTGGAAAACAAAGCAAAGTGAAGTTAGAGAAAATGATTTACTATAAACTTCCTAAGTTCTTTCCTTTTTGTGGTTTTTCAAAATTCAGCTGGATTGATTTCCATGAGCACCCTAAAATGAAAAATATCTTTCAATAGCTACTTTAAAATACAATATTTCCCCTATAATAAATGTAGTTATGGAGTCAAATTCTATTGTCATTGTTTCAGGTGCAAGCAGCTCCATGCTTCACACTGTGTTTTTGATTAGCCTTATCTGAAAAATGTGAACTGCACAAAAGAACACCTCACTACAGGCAATGATCATAGACAATCTCATCTATCCCACTGTACTGTGTGTGCAGTTCTTGAGCTGGTGTGACCTCACAGACATGTGTTCATCTATAATGTTTGCTGAATCCTCACAGACCAACATCAACATGAGACACAATCATCATGTTGTTCGCCATACACATTTCAGACAGTAAAGTTTAAATACTTTAACCAAAAAAGGATGACATTCATATTTCTCGCACCATGTTTTGATGGTGTTTTCTCTCTTACAAAAGTGGCTAATGGAGAAGATATTAGGTCACAGAAGACACTGCATGTGTATTTTGCTTAAGGCATTTAGGGCTTGATCCAATCCCTATGGGTTCAGGAGCAGGGCCCAAATTTCATTCCCGTGCAGGGCCATGATTGGATATTATATCACATTTGTGCCTTCCTTATTCCGCAGTTCTTATTCAAATGAAGGTTTCTGGAGGTTTGTTGCCTATTGTCTATCATTCCTGTCAGTGAATTGTAGGTTATTTGGTGCTTCACATTGAAATGCAAAGCACCTCGTCATAGTTTAGCCCTAAATCTTGATTGGGAGTGCTTCTACAGCATCACAGCCATTGCAACTCCACAGCTTGTGAAAAGACTTTATTATTTCTATTGCTGTGATACTTAATGTACTTTTGGTGTCACTGGTGTTTTTCATTATTAGTGTTCTATGTGTTCTAATTTTCTCTTATCTTTATCTAATATTCCCTTTGGTTTTCCATCTCTGTGTTTAAAGGATACTTAAAAAAAAACAAAAAAACACTCCTTAGCCATACACATTGGATGTGCTCTAATGCAAAGACTGAATATTGAGCTGTTACAGGCCAACTGGCAGCATTAATGCTGATTTCACTTGGGGCTTGATTGTAATTTTGTCTGCCCAGAATCAGAGGTAGAATGTAGATGCCTTGCCCAGAGCAAAGAATCAACAGTGAGAACAATTGCTCCTCTGTTCCCCTTTGCTCTGTGGGAAAAATAAATTACCTGTCCCCTCTTCCTGGAGCAGCTTACATCTCCCTGTGTATTGTGCCATGGCTCCTCCCCACTTCCCACAGGCTCATCAACAGTAGTCTTAGGCAAGGAGTCCCTGTCCTTCCCACATGACCACAATCACTGCTGAGGAGGAATTAAGTGTGAGCTGATGGCTTGGACAGTAAAACCTTTGTTTTTTGTATGTTTAAGAGACAGAACTGATTTATAAATAAAATGACAAGAATGATAACAAAATCACTAGTCCCCCCTCCAAGGCCTTCCTATCAATGATGTATTAAGTCTTAAATCACAGTAGCTGCAAAACATGTTGCAATGCAGAGTCCAATGTATATTTATGGCACATGCTCAAGTAGTCACCTTTATATTTGAAACACATCTGTCACTCTTCCAGCAGGGATGTAAAATCCTGTTTAATTGGTTAACCAGTTAAACTCTATGTTTAAACAAGGGGTGGGAATTTCCAGCCCCTACTTGTTAACAGTAACCAGTAAGCTGCCAGTTAACCGGTTAAACATTCACATCCCTACCTTCCAGACTAAAAAGATTACTATTTCATCTTTGTCATTTTTCAAGAGTTTAACAGTGTTTACTTCCGGCCTGCGGGAAGAGTGTATTTGAAAGTCTACATTTTAGTTATGTCTCCTGCATGTGCACTTCAAAATGGAAAAAGCCAAAGTAATTGAGACTTTTTGTTGTTAAAGGGAACCCTTTGTCTACCCAAGTACACAGACCAAATTTCAGACCACACTAAATCAAAATAGCTAAACTCTAAATCTTAAAATAGCTAAACTCTAAAAATGGAGCAAAGAAAAAATCGTCGAACTATTAGGCTGTGTCTACACTGGCCGCGAGTTCTTGCGCAAGTACACTGACGTTCTAATGTATGAAATCAGGGCTTCTTGAGCAAGAACCCTGATGCTCCCGCTCAGGAATAAGCCCTCTTGCGCAACTGTTCTTGTGCAAGAG
>CM057846.1:138171238-138187537 GCA_030068395.1 Apalone spinifera
TCTGGAAGAGTTTTTGCACAAGAACTCTTCCGCAAAAGAGTTCTTGCGCAACATTATGCCAGTGTAGACGTAGCCTTATAGTTTTATTATAATGGAATAAAAGGCATCTACCTAATTCCTCATTTTCATTGAGACAAATACCTTGTTAAGCACTATGCCAAAACAAACTCTTTTGCTTCCAGGAATCAATTCATCATCTTGTGATGACATGTTTTTCCTCAGGGCACACCTGCCAAATTCCAATGTGTAAAATACTTAAGAAAATACTAACGCCATCTTAATAAAATAATTAACTCAATGTGAATTCAGCAGATTTCTTTTTATCAATTTGGTTGCAAAGCTGTTTAGAAGATTCGGTTATAATGAGAACTTTTTAGAATATGGTGGAATGTTCCCAGTACATATTTTTTTTCTCTAAACTATTTGTTTCAGTGCACCAGCTGTGTGTAGAGAGGACAACTATCTAGATCTGAGTGCTACATATGGTTAGTGTCTCTCTGCAACTGGGAAAATGACCATGTAAAACTCACAAGGTGACATTAAGTAAATACTGTAGCTGGTGGTACCTGCACCCCAAATCTGAAAATGTTTTATCTGCTATAGTTACAATACTTAAGTTCCAATGAGAACCATAAAAGATTAAAAATCAAAAATTACTTTCCTCTGGTCTTCTACTTTGTTTATTTTGGGTACCTGAGTAAAGTTAGCTTCACTGTTTTCCCTTTATTCCAGTTAGATCTCACACAGGTACCATGTGGAGCTGAATAGAAGATTGCAGCCTCAGTCTGTATCTTTGTATGGGGCTTCCCACAGTAAATGGACAGTGGAAAACATTATAGGAAAGATGAATTATTCTTATTTGGAAGACTAAGAAGGTTTAATACATGAAACTACTTTTAACTTTTATTTTTTAAACTGATTAGACTTCAGATGTACAATACAGTGTTCTCTTAATCTGAGTGCAATTACAAAAGAAGACTTGTATGAGGGTAGATGGGAAAGAGTGAAAAAGTGTGTTTGGTGGGAAATAATCCACATCTTCTTTTATTTTTCAACTTGAATAACATGATTACCATATTTACATCCTGCATTGTATAACCTTAAATGTCAACTATGGCTCAAAGCATATTCTGCATGGAAAAATTTCACTACTTTCACAGTGAGTTTTCAATGTTTTCATTTTGCTGTTGTTATGATTCAGAAACGAGGCTGGCATGTATGAAGGCTGTCCATTTTCTGACTGCAATTATTTCTGATTTGAACCAAACTCTTCATCCTTGTCAGAGGAGTATTGATGGAAACCACATGCAATAAAAGACAGTTGTGATGACGACATGCTAGAATCACTCACGTCTAAATACACTATTACAGAAAATCACACTAGAAGATACTAAGACCTTTATGATAGTGTCTTTTCCTTTCTGAATTGTTCAGTGAACCAGTACTAACTGCTTCTTAGTTTCACCGTGCAAACAAAAACCACTCATATCATTAAAAGCAGAAGAGAAGTTGTCCTCAGTTAACATGATATACTGTGTAACTTTGCTATTTGTTTCCCTCAGTGCACCAAATTACAGGTTAAGAAAATAATTATTGGATAATAACAAATGCAAGTGAATCTCCATAGCAACTTCTCAGTAAGCTGCTCTAGTCCTACTCACTGTTTGAGAAAACTGGACTTCGTATCAATAGACAGTGCTTATTTTTGTAGAACTAGCATTAAGCTCCTCTTTTAGGAGGCGCTTTTAATTTTATATTTTAAATATATTCCTTCTCCTTATATTTATACATAATCTGCTTTAATTTATGAACAAATTAATTTGTGATACACAATATGGTCATGGGCTCAATGCACAAAAATAATTCAGAAGGGAAAGAAGTACAAATGGTATTAAGTTCATGGTAAACTGTTCAGGAGAGGAGCCATATTTAATTTTTTTTTTGGATGCTGTACACGCAATGCCCCAGTGCCTGACTAGGGGCCTCTAGATGCTACCACAATACAAACAATATTAAAAAAAAAAGTATTTTATTTTGTGCTCTTAAATAAAGTGTCATAACAACTAGCACTTACCTGTAATGCGGTGAAAGCTTTGAAAAGACCAGGAGTAGGCTGGCACTTACGAGCATCCACTAAAATAACGAGCCCCAGATCACGTACTTCCTTCCTAGAAACAGAAAGGCAGGTATTTCCTAAGGCTGCATTTTCCTGTTGATAAAATTATTTGCTAAATATTTATAAAATTGTACTAAAACAAACAGGCTGATGAGGGGGCCATCCACAACAACCTTAAAATATACACTTATTTCCACTCAGAAATAAGGCAACAGACACTACATTATGAAGAAAATGATTAAAAACCTTTAGTAAGAGATCGGAGTGGGAAAATGTTTTTTTTCCAGATCATACTGTCAGGGATGAACAGCTTGCTGTTGTGTTGTCTGTAGGTTCCTTGTGGCCCTCCCTAGACTCCTACCAGCATAGCTCCCTCTCCAGTTGTCTCTCGAACTCTGCCCACACATGCCTTAAAAGGGGAGTTTCAACTGTACGGAATGGCTGTGTGGTGAAGGTAACAGTCATAGTAGATATACTCTGGGTTTATAGGGGGAGTAATAATGCAACTAGACAACATTCCCCCATCCATGTGTAGATCTCCATCCCTGGAGAAGGCTTTCTGATATCCTGGAGATAGAGCTGCTGGTTGACGTCTCTTTTCTCATGAAAAGGTATAGATGAGCGAGTGGAGGTTTCTCTCTGCATAAGGTCTGAGGGTAGGTGAAATGATCCAGAACGATATTATAAAGTTGAAATGAGTTCAGGCTCACGAAGAACTAATTGCATAGCAGATTGATGCCTTGTTCTGCCATGTCTATTTTCAAATAGACTGGTGTAAATGAAATGCTTTTGTCATCTGGATGCAAACATTTATTCTGAGTTAAACTTTGTAAGAGCTGCTTGGCTTTGGGGCAAACTATTAGATGAGACAGCAAAAAGGAGTTACGATTCCCAATACATTTATGCTCTTACAATCCAACTTTTCAGGCAGTTAATCAAGATTATACACTCTATGACTGGAATTTTAAAATGCGCTTTCTTCAAGAACTGGGTGCCTGATTCTATTATGCTACTTTGAAAATCCCAGCCATAATGCTAGCTGATAACATGGCTATTTTGAGGGGGAACTAGAGTAATTGGGGATAGTGAAGATATTTTTAAGGCCTAACTCAGGGGGTGGGCAATAATTTTTGGTGGGGGGAGGGGACACTCCAAGTTTCTGGTAAGTGATCAAGGGCTGCACTTTTCTGTGGAGGGAGTGCGGGGTCTAGGTTGGAGATTGGGTGCAGAAGGGTGCATGGGTTAAGGGACTGGGATGCAAGAGACGGTGTGGGGTCTGAGAGGGTGTTTGGGTGGAGGATGGGTTGTGCAGGAGAGGATTCTGGCCTAGAACAGGGATGTAGAAAGGGATACTGGGCCTGGGAGGGAGTTGTAACCTGGGGCAGGAGGTGCAGAGGGTTTGGATGGTTATCTTGGGGAGGGAGTTGGGGTGCAGGAGAGGCGTTGCAGGGAGGGATTTACCTAGGTGTCTCGTGGCCATCAGCCCTGCAGAATCCCCAAGGCAGGCTGGTCTCCCTGTCTGTTGCAGCCGCTTGAAAATGCAGACTGCTCCCTCTCCATGTGGCTCTCAACTCAGGGTGGGGGAAGAGGCTTGTGCTGCCCCAGTCTCTCAGGCCAATCTCTCAGCTCCGATTGGCTGGCTGTTTCCAGCCAATAGGAGCTCAGAGATTGGCTGAGGTCAGTTCTTATTGGCTGATTGTTTCTTGCCAATAGGAGCTGAGGATTGGGCTGGGGGCAGGGCGAGCTGCAGGGAGTGACTTTTAAACCATAGCAGCCGCGTGTGTCTGAGGGTCCCTGTTGGGTGGCTCACGGGCTGGATCCGGCTCCTGGGCTATATTTTGCCTAGCTCTGGCCTAACTGCACTCACTTTAAGGGTGAAATTCACCCTTCTGCTGAGGGTTGACAGACAGCTAATGCACGAGGGTAAATCTCATGCTAAGTGAGTGGTCCCACATGCTGAGAGTGAGGAAGCTGCATAAACCAGCCAGACAGGATTGCAACTCTAGGCTGTTGCACACATGAAATATATTGTTTCAAATTTTGTTTAAAAGCTGTTTTATCACCCTCCAGACTCATGCTTATATACTGCAATTTTATAATCTAAATAAGGGTTTACATCTATTTACACTAAGCGTAAACAGCAATTACCGTTAAAGGCATTAATGACATATATATACACAATGGACAACTAAACATTACTTTAAAAAGCCAGGGCCATTTAAAGACAAATATGTCATTCAGAAAATGTCAAGGTTGTGAGGCAAGTTCTAGGAAAGAAAAAAAATGCACTATTAAGCCTTAAGACACCTTTAGTGCAATGTGAGTGGGTACAATAGTTAAACGTTCAGGGACCAGACAGCCTGGTGGGCCCCTGGGCAAGGTGGGGGGAGGGCAGCTCCATGCTCCTAAAAGGCCGGGGCTCAGGCAGAAGGAGCAAGACTGGGAGCAGCCGGCCCTCAGCGCTGTCCAGATTGTACCGCCTCATTGTTCCCCCCACCAGGCAGCCCTCAGAGCCACCCAGCATGTGCTGCCTCAATCTCCAGGGGCAGTTTAAAGGGCCCAGGGCTGCTGCAGCAGCAGCTATGAGTCCTGGGCCCTTTTGAATCATTGGACCCAGAGGCACTCCCCCCCCCCCCCCCCCCCCCCCCGGCCACTTATAAACTTAATAAATTAATGTTTGCAGGTTGATAGGCCTGCAAACATTAATTTATTTTATACTGTAGTGGGAAAGTATAGATTTTGGGCTCAGCCAGCTTCCATTTAAGCCAACAGTAAGCTTCCCATTCACTTGAATAGGAGTCCTAATTCCTCCCCAGGTGAAAACATCTTATAGATGTGAATAGAAAGACATATCCTTTCAGTAGTGTCACCATCACCACCTCCCTGAGAGAAAGGACAGCATTCTGTATTCCATTCTACAGGGAGTTTGTGTGCTCAAAGTTGAGCAGGGTTACTGTTCCCTAAGGGGTGATGTATGGCCTTGGGAGCAAAATGAGGCACCAGTCACTTGGGTTCAGTGAGCACCTCAACTGCAATTGTATCTAGCCTTCCCTTTGCCCCTTTCCTACCCAGGCCAGCGACAGTATGGCCATAACTGTACTTCTCTTTGGTTTTTGAGTCTGTAGTGTTTGATACACAATTTGTGAATTAGAAACAAAAGGGGTTTGTGAAAACAGAAAAAACTAATTTCTCTGCAGTTATGTGCCCAAGTAGGCTTTCGTGAAAGTGGGGGCGAGGGGGAACGGGACATTTCTCTGCAGTGGCATATAAACATAGGCCAAGATTGTAACAGGGTTCAAGAAAGAACTAGATACGTTAATGAACTAGGTCCATCAATGGCTATTGGCCAGGATGGGGAGGAATGGTGTTCCAAGCCTCTTTTTGTCAGAAGTTGGGAATGGGTGACAGGAGAGGGATCACTTGGTGAAGACCCCTTCTGTTCATTCCCTCTGGGGCATCTGGCATTGGCCATTGTCAGAAGACAGGATGCTGGGCTAGATGCACCTTTGGTCTTTATATTGGACAAGATTTTCATCTGTACCCAAGGAGGAAGGACAACACAGAAAATGCTTCTGGGTCTATAATCCTGGGACTTATTCTGTACTGGTCTGTTTCCCTCAGGGCTGCTCTGAACTAGACCAGCTGTTGAGAACCCAAGGGGACTTTAACCACTGAGGTCTCCTTTAGCCTAGGAAATTTCAGCTACCCACATAGGTCAGCTATCAAGCCTCCTTGGCACAGCAACGTATGGCTATATTGGGAAGGACAATCTGGCCCACTACATTTACCAAACACAGCACCTCTTTGAATTAGGGTAGGATAGGGCCTTTGACATCCTTGTGCAAGTTGTATAAAGACCACTAGCATAGGTTCCGACTTCCCTTCCAGCCAAGTGGGGGTAGTCGACTGACGCTCCCCCAGCCCTGCCCCTATTCTAGCCCTTCCACAAAAACCCCAACCTACCTCTTCTCTGCCTCCCCCCCGCAAGTGCATTACAACCCCACTCCTCCTCCTCCCTCCCCGAGCACCCCCAACACTGCAAAGCAGCTGTTTCACAGCAGGCAGGAGGTGCTGGGAGGGAGGGAAAGGAGTTGGTCAGCAGGGCTGCACATGGGCAGGAGGTGCTGGGGGAAAGGGAATACAGGAGGCACTTGGCTGTTGGTGGATGCTGAGCAAATGCTAATTTTTCCCCATGAGTGCTCTAGCCCCAAAGCACCCATGGAATCAGCGCCTATGACCACTGGACAGTAGTACTGTATTTTTAAAACTAAACAAAAAATGTCAACAACATCCCCTAATACCTGAGTTATGATGCTGAGGTATCAACTAGTTCTTAGTAGGGATGTGAATGGGTAAGCAGTTAACCAGTTACCTGATAAGAATCTCCCTGGGTGATGCTTACTGGGTAACAGTTAACCAGAGCCCAGAAGTGGCCTCCCGCCCACACCATGCTGTGGGCAGAAGGCTGCTCCAGCCTTGCTGGGCCCACTGCACTGTGGGTGAGGGTGGGAGCTGGCAGCCACCGTGCTGCACAGGGCCAGGAGCCAGCAGAACTGTGATGTGGAGGCTTTTCCAACCAGGCTGGCGCAGTTCCCAGTCTAGGATCCCATTTAACTGGTTATCCAGTTAAACTTAACAGTTAACCCGTTAACTAATTTAACGGGATTTTACATCTCTAGTTCATATGGAATTCATTTAAGAATACTTTGAGCAGAACTCTTTGTCCACTATTGGACAGAAAGACAATTATATCACAGGATTATATTTGATACTTGTTATGCTTTGATATTTAATTCAACCCACAAACCTTTTTCAATTTTATGATAACTTCTGGAAACTTTTCAAAATTCTCACTATTTACATAGTATTTTAAAAAGCAGCTTTACTCTGTTTATTAGTATGTGTGAAGGTACAGAATGAGATATACAAGATATAAAAATGTTGCCAGTTTTCCTATTTAGCCTATCAAATCATTCTCTGTTTCTGTTGAGGAAAATAAAATTGTACACAAAATTCTCCATAAGCTACAGCATTGTTTACATTTCTATCCTTTATCCTACATATGCATGCAAGTGTGCAGAAAGTGGACTTAAAATTTGGTCCATTACTTATAAATGTATATATACAATTTCATGTTTCCCCATATTAAAATATTGTGTCAGAATTATAAGAGCTGGCTGAAATAATTTAAATACATTTTTAAATAGCAAAATGATCTTTTTTCAAATATAAAATTTCATGAAAAACTTGATTTCTTAACAATTTTCATTTTATTACTTTTTGGTCAATTTTTTTAATTAAAAAAAAATCTAATTTTTCATTTGCTAAAAACCAGGTTTGTGGCACACACATTGTGATTATTTTGTCAGTGAAAATTTAATTAAAAATGATAGAAAATAAACTAAAAAACAATTTAAAAAACCCAGAACCATTTGAACCCTTTAAATAACTCAAAAAAATCCTTCAAAACTTTGGATTTGTAGTGATTTTTTTAAAACCACATATACTGACTATGATAGAACTAAGCCTCCCAATCCTCAAATGTTTACACACAAGTAACTTCATACATTTGAATAACTTGTGGTGTTAGTGAGTTCAGCTGGAATCTCCTGGGATTGGGCAGGCTTGGTAGATACACACACACACTCCAGCAATCCCTCTTTTTATGGGCTTTTCCATGGGAGCAAATGATCTGAGCCAATATGATTTCTCAGTTAATACAAATATGAGAAAATACTACAGATGTGTTTCTCGTGTACTGTAGTGCTTCAGTGTAGTGAAAACTACACAATATGTTTTATAACTTTGCACAGACGAAAAGTGAAAGAGACAATTCAGTAAGTTCTGCTTCTACATTCCAGAGGCTATTCCCCATTGTGGAAAGCAGCAGCCTTGTATATTAAGGTTTTTTGAAAAATCCTCACATGTCGTGACAGCAATCTGTCCAGTTTTCCTCCTGTTTTGATTTCTACATTTCCCCATAACTGGTGAAGTTGTTCATATTCAAAGGCATAAAGATGACTGAATTTACATCAAAACTCTGGCTTCTCAGTACTGGGAACAGGGGAGCCAACAGTCTTGGTGGGTCTCTGGGAAGGGTGAGCGGGGGCTGGCTCCACGCTCCCAGAAGAGGCAGGGCCGGGGCAGCCAGCCCACTGTGCTGCCCAGAACACAGTATGCTCCTCTTTCCCCCAAGCCCTCAGAGCTGCATAGAGCGTGTGGCGTGGTGCTTTAGCAACAATTTTAAAGGCCCCAGGACTCCAGCCGCCACCACTGCCACAGTAGCAGCAGCAGCAGCAGCTGGGAGCCCCATTGACTTGACAGGCCTTGGGGCTACTGCTCCCCTTTCCCTCATCAGTGGACCTGACTGGGAAGAGAATTCATATTTTGCCATGTATAACAGGGCAGACTATGAGGGTACTGTGCAAATAACTTAATACTCAAATTTGTGATCAATGTAGGCACTAAGACAATGGTGGGCAAACTGGGACCTGAGGGCCACATGTGGCCCATCAGGGTTCTACGTGCACTGGGAAGATGTGTTGTTTACCGTTGCTCATGCACAGGTTGCCAGATTCCACAGGTTTCTGTCTGTATCATTTCTTTTGTACCGGTATTACTACAGTGACACGCACATAAAAAAGGCAGGTGAATTAAGGTGCGTGCAGATGGCACAGAACATTGACTCTGAGAGCCTGCTCTCTGCATCCAATCAAAGTGCTGCTATGGGTCACACCCTGCAAATTCTAGGTACACAAGCACAGCTAGAAAAGTACCCTATTCCGGGAGACCATCTTGGTTATGACAATCTTGCGTCCCATTGAGATGAAGGAGGGCCACTCATGCAGCCCATTCACTAGCTTGCCTATAGCTGCAATATAATGAAGAGTGCAGTCAGCGAATATCCTTTCCTTGGGACCTTTGGGCCATTTCTAATATTTTAGTCTGGAGATATCTGCGGCAAGAGGTGACAGATGAACTCCTGATCCTTGTCCATTCAGACCAGTGCTCTAGGTGGCACAGTCTTCAAAAGGAGTCTCTCTGAAAACCCTTGTTAGCTGACCATGGCTTTGGGATTGACACTAGTTTCACAGGAGGCCTACCTGGTTCCCACTAGCAGAGGAGAGCAAGAAATTAGAAAGGGGGAAATACGAAGGCTCAGCTGCAAGAGTAGCCTAATGTGCTTTTCTCCACACTAAAATACATTTTGTATCCAGTGCATGAAGATTGCAGTAGACCACAATGCTGGAAAACTGAAAGATGAGCAGGAAAAAAATGCCACCTCTGTTCTCATTAAAACCAAAGAAAACATTCACAGGTCAAACTGCAGATCTAGGATATCAAAGATTAAAGCAGTCAAATTACAGAAACACTGAAAGGAGCTGCAAAAAACACACTCCACAAATAGCTGCAGCAATGATGGAAATGTTTCATGGTACAGGTTGGACCTCCCCAGTGTAGCACCCTCAGGACCTGAGCTGTCCCGAACCAGGGAATGTCATTGCTCCCCTGTTGGCTGCTCCGCTCCCAGGCTCCTCTCCCTCAGGTTTCCTGCCCTGCTATTGGTCCCACTAATGCTGGCCTGGCATGGGCTCCCTATCCTGCTGCCCACACACTGCCCCAAGGTCTTCCAGAGTTCCCGGCTGGGACAGCATGGCTGGTGCCAGCTGTGCTGCCACTTGGTGTTCCCCAGGGTTCCTAGGCTGGGGCCACCTAGCTGCTGCCAGCCCCACTGCCGCTGGGGGTTCCATGGCTGAGATGTCCAGGCCACACCGCACTGCTGCAACGGCTGGCCCTGCCCCTGCCAGCCCTGCTTCAGCTGTGAGTTCCACGGTCGGGCTGCCCAATCTGGACCTGCTGCCATCAGGGGTATCCTGGGGCTCCCAGCCGGAGCTGCCCAGCCCTGCTGCTGTGAGGGTGGTGAGTCCCCTACCGTCCGCCTGCCACCAGAAGTCCCACTGCAGCTAGGGTTCCCCAGCTGGGGCCAGGATTCCCTGGCACCTGATGCCAGGGGTTCCTTGGTTGGGGCGGGAGCTCCCCCGGCTACCCCATGGCTCAGCTGGGGCTACCCATCCCCACATTATCTTAACTGGCTCCTGCTCCCACCTCTGGGGCTCTTTGGTCCAGCAACATCCGTGGCCCTGCTGGACCATGGATGTTGGCGACCAGAGAGTCTCGGATTTGGGAGATTCAACCTGTACAGAATTTCTGCCTTCTTTTCACAAAATAAATGTTATCAGAGTTACACATAAAGGGTCAAACTTGCAAAGCAACCTCTCACCCTGATCGCTATAAGCTGTTTGTACAGTTTTACATACACAAACCAAATCACTCTTTATCTACATCATCTATAGAGACAAAATTGAGGACAGAAATTAGGAGACCTTTCCCCATTTATAGAAAACAACCAACAGAGAAGACAAAAAGAAATGGTATGAGTACTGAACAATAGATAAGTGTAAAGAAAGTTCAACAGTATTACCAAATTTTTAACTCCTAATTTCCAGGGATGGGGCTATCATCCTGTAAATTTACTCCTGGCAGGAGATCAAGCTATAAATTCCAGTTCTACTACATTTTTCACTGCCATGACCTATACAGATAAATAGGGCTTGATAAATAATGTAATGTACATTACAACCCGGAAGAGCCAGCGCAGAGCGATCTACGCATGCGCAGAACCGCGCAGCTGGCGAATGGGGCTCGCCACCGCTTGGCGAGCCCTGCAGATAAATATATAGAGATTTATCCTAATACACAGAAATTGTATCTGTAAAGATGAGATTCAGGAAAGCACTCCTGTTCAGGACAGCACTAAAGCACATTTGTATCTTGAAGTCACTGATACTTTACTTAACATGCTTAAAATTATGCATGCACTTATGTGCTTTACTGAAGCAGGGCCTTACTGAATAAAAGGGGGCTTTTCATTAATAAAGGCAAACATTGGTTAGATCATCCTTTTAATATTTATCCAAAATGGACTGACTGACATTTTGAGGCTCTGCCATTCCCAACAGTAAGAATGGCATTCTTAAATTTATAGGATACAGAAGAAATTAACTAAATTTCAACAACAGACACAATTTGCAGTTTATTCTAATAAAATGTATTTGTTTCACTGAAAAGTTTTGTTATACTTGAAGCTTATCAAAATGTCCAAAACTAACAAGTATTAACAGAAAAAAAATCTTGTTAACTTTAACGTAAGAGAATGTTGAAAAGAAGTAACAGATACTCAAATGCATTCACAGTGCTTAAAATCTCTTAAAAATAAGTGTAAACATAAAATATCACACTGCATATTTGGCAAACAACTTTAACACTGCTATAGAATCAGCACCCAACCTCAACCTATTCACAAGAAACTTTAAAATTCATATACCCTTAGGCTCTGTCTAGACTGGCATGATTCTGCAGAAATGCTTTTAACGGAAAAGTTTTCCGTTAAAAGTATTTCCGCAAAAGAATATCTAGATTGGCACGGACGCTTTTGTGCAAAAGCACTTTTTGCGGAAAAGCGTCCGTGCCAGTCTAGACACGCTTTTGCGCAAGAAAGCCCCAATCGCCGCTTTAGCCATCGGGGCTTTTTTGTGCAAAACAAGTCTCAGCTGTCTACACTGGCCGTTTTGTGCAAAAAGGACTTTTTCCCGAATGGGAGCAGCATAGTATTTCCGCAAAAAGCACTGATTTCATACATTAGGAAGTCAGTGCTTTCGCGGAAATTCAAGCAGCCAGCATAGACAGCTGGAAAGTTATTGCACAAAAGCGGCAGCTTTTGCGGAAAAACTGGCCAGTCTAGACACACCCTTACACTCTATGCATTTCACATATAAATGGTGAAATCTCACAAAACACTAACTTCACACACACAGATAACAGAACCAATCACACACCATCCCCAGTTCATCTGCTTGTTATTACCTACAGACCCCAATATTTTGCCTTTTACCCTTGCTGTTGTCTATCTACCCATAATGATCAAGTGATGACAACCTATCTCCATAACCCCCTTTTCAATGGCACAGATGACCAATGCACCTGTCCACCCTTTCTCTTCAGAATGAAAAATCTCATTATCCTTCCCTTTTCCCCTTTCCTTTGATTCAGATGCAGATCACATGTCCATCTTCATCTAAATCATTCAACACACACACACACACACACCCCATCAGGATTCCTAGCTCCCCGGCACAATTTATGGGGTTCTTATACATGGGAAGCTTTGAAATGCCATCAGCTCCTCAGGTTCCCTGTCCTGTTATGTGGAGGATGCCACACATGGCTCCCATAGGCCATGTGGCTGTTATAAAGCATGCACTGCTATATGAAACAACACACGATTTTGTAAATAAGTCTTTTAAGTCTGAAGTTTTACAATCAAGCTTCAACGAGCCAGGTATTTTGTGTAAACATTTTAAAAAGAGTACTTTTAAGCCTCCACAATTTGTTAATGGCTTGACGAATCCCCTTCAATCTTAAAACATTCCTACGTTCTCTGAAATTAAAATCCCAAAGATTTCTTGTGTGAAAGTCAAAGTGCGTGAATATAGGAACTTGAATGGAAACCTGACTACAACTTTAACCAGTAAGCTCCTACTGATTAGATTCATATTAGGGTAATTTTTAAGGACCTTCAACTCAAAAATATCATCATCTCTGTATTTTGGTGAATAAAAGAACAGTGTACTTTGGATTAACAAAAACCATTGCTACCAACATCCTTACAAGAGTAACCACACTAGCATGGACTAGATCTCTAGTCCTTTAGGTCCAAATACGCATGCCTCTAGCACTGAGCTGAATGAAAACCAATGTCATACTATTGGGGGTTTTTCAGCCTAAGTATCACAGTGCACTATGAAAGAACGAGTCCGATATGCCTAATTTGCAACCAGCCACCAGATGGCAAACTGTTCAAACACAGTAACCATCACAATTATACACCCTAATAGTTCAGAATTTTTTGTAGATCTAACATATTCTTTTAAAATGCAAATTTCTGCAGGGATTTTTAAGGATATCTAACTACTTGGATATTTTCTCTCTATATATATATATATTAAAGAAAGTTTTTCCTGCAGGGCAATAGAGTGACGTCATCACGTCACTATGTCGCCCCGCCTGCCCCGGCTTCAACAGAATCCCCAGAAGGGAAAGAGGCGGCCATGGCTCAGGGTTCTCCTCCTCCTGCCATAGGCGCTGCCTTGGGCTCCCCATTGGCCTTTGGTTCCCCTGAAGGAAGACCAGGAGGCGGCAGCAGTGGCTCCTCACTGCACTGAAGGCCCCCAACGCTCCTGGATCCAGCAGGGAACTGCTGCCTCCAGCTGCTCGGGCCAGGTGCACTGGGGCTGCAGTGTGCCTGGAACTCCAGCCTGGAACCCTGCTCCCCCCCAGCAAGATTAGCATGCCAGCACTGGCTTCCTGTGGGGGAATGGTGAAAACCCCGAGGCTCCGAGCCAGAGGCCGCTTGCGGAGAAGTGCACGTGCTGCTGTGGAAAAGGCTGGGGCTGGGTCCCCTCCCATCCCCCATCCCCACAGCACTGCACGCGTTTCTCCGCAAGCCACCTCTGGCCTGGAGCCTCAGGGTTTTCTCCTCTCTCCACTCCCCCACAGGAAGTGGGCACTGGAACACCAATCTTGCTGCGGAAGGGCAGGGTTCCACGCTGGAACTCCAGGCACGTGGCAGCCCCAGCGCACCTGGTGTGAGCAGCCAGAGGTGGCAGTTCCCCGCTGGGTCCTGGAGCGTCAGGACTCCCAATGCAGTGAGGAGCCGCTATTACCACCCCCACCGCCCCCTGGGTCAACCCCGGCCCTCCTCCGGTGGCTAGAGGGGGGCTGAGAAGCCAGGGTAGGCTGTGGCTGGGGGTGAACTGGTGGGGCCAAATGGCCAGGGAGAGCAATGGGGGGCTAAGAGGAGGCCAAGGCTGGCTGCAGCCAGAAGTGGGGAGGAGGGGGGCAAGAGCCTGGGAAGAGGCCGGGGAGAGGGATTGGGGGCCGAGAGTCCAGGGGTGTGTGTGGGGGCGGGAGGGGTGCTGAGAGACTGGGGCTGGCATGGTGGGAGAGCTGGGCTTTCTTATCCCCAAAGGCAGGGGGAACCGCCCCCTAGAAGGATAGTAAAAGGCTATTTTTGAGCCAGGAGGACAACAGTATGTTAGACAAACCATATGTCAATAATGATATATTTAGTGGCAACAAAAACATTAGCAGCAGCAGGGCCAAGTAAAGCTGGCTATTTTCATCCAAACCAATTTTCCAAGCCAGAATCTTTGGGTAGCTAAAAACAACAGTTTATAAAAGAAGCTGGGTACAGATTTAAGCCCTTACTCTGCAATGTACAATGCACAGATCTGTGGTGCTTGCAGAGACCTACACAACTTCAGTGGGGCTTTGCATGTGTACAGCAGTCCACTGGGGCACTGTAAATTGCAGGACTGGGGTCTTAATTAAGCACTGGCTGTTACTGCTCCATAATAAGCCCTCTGTGACTGTAACATCTGTGTCACCTGAAAATGTCCAGCCAGCTCTCTTCATACCTGGGAATGCTATAGAAATACATCAGAAGGCGAGCAAGCTCTGTGCTTGTGGAATGTTCACTTGACCAGATGGTATTTCTTGTGCAGACTTGCACCACCGCTCTGCCTCCCCGGTCTCTGCTTCCTAAGCAAGAAAAACACACAAAGAAAACCTTTTGAGAGAGCAGGACTCAGAATATGTGATTTAGAAGTAGGTGTGTCAGAATAAAACAACAAAGCAGAAATTCTTATATGTGAGAATCTCAGTGATTTTTCATCCCCTGCATTTATCTTATTCTGCTGATTGTGACAGTAAGATTTCTTATAAAAGATCATTGTTATGTATTTAAATCTCTACTGGTGATTTTGATGGGAAAGAGCTCTAGCTGGTGTCACTTGGCTTGGCTCCATTGAATGGAGTTGGCAATTTACACCAGCTGACTCTAATATCATCTAAAAATAACTTTTTCTATGGCAATCAATTTATCTTGAGAAATCTTTAAGAGGTCTGTGTTTATATACTGGGCATGTGTTTATTCTTCATTTATCATCAGGCATACTGTTATCTGTAATTACATACCACATAGAGAAAGGGCTCCAGATTGCAGTAATTCCTGGTTGATTTCAATTAATTGGTTTGGTAACCTGTGGCAAAGGTCTCCAGGACTTGTAGACAGCAGCTCACTCTCACAGTGGAATAACCCAGGCAATGCATTTGTAATTGTGTTACACTCATCACCCTGGAAACTGTCTCTTGAGTCTATTACTGTTGAGTGCTGAGGAAAATCTGGCCAAATGAAAGACAATTTGTTAAAAAAAAATTCATTTCTGTATATCTGAAAATTGCTCTTTAGACAGTTTCCGAGCATGCATATATAGGCTCAAACAGAACAGAACAGACACTATCTAAAGATTACTTTAAAACAAATGAGAAGTTGTGAAGTTAAGCATCCAGAAGTTAGGAAATTCCAGAATGAAGGTTGCCTGTCTGACCTGCACGATACAGCCTAATTACATGATCACATAGTAATGTTTCCACTGCACTCCTGCTACTCTGCAAACTTGCTGAGGGTGCAATCCATCCCCTCATCCAGGTCATTAATGAAGATGTTAAATAAAATCGGCCCTAGAACCAATCCTTGGACCACTCCACTTGAAACCAACCGTCAACCAGACATCGAGCCTCGATCACTACCCGTTGGGTCCGACAGTCTAGCCAGGTTTCTATTCACCTTACAGTCTATTTATCCAATCCATATTTCCTTAACCTGCTGGCAAGAATATTGTGGGAGACCATATCAAAAGCTTTGCTAAAGTCAAGGTATATCACATTCACTGACTTCTCCACATCCACAGAGCCAGTTACCTCATCATAGAAGCTAATCAGATTGGTCAGGCATGACTTGCCCTTGAGGAATCCATGTTGACCACATTCCCCTCTTCCAAGTGTTTCAAAATGGATTCCTTGAGAATCCCCCTCCATGATTTTTCCAGGGACTGAGGTAAGGATGACTGGTCTGTCGTTCCCTGGATTGTCCTTCTTCCCTTTTTTGAAGATGGGCACTACATTTGCTTTTTTCCAATCGACCGGGATCTCTCCCGATCTCCACGAGTTTTCAAAGATCATGGCCGAAGGCTCTGCAATGACATCTGCCAACTCCCTCAGTA
>CM057846.1:138187637-138220003 GCA_030068395.1 Apalone spinifera
TAAATAGTTCTTAACCTGTTCTTTCTCCACCAAGGGCTGCCCACCTCCTTCCTACACTGAATTGCTTAGTGCAGTAGTGGGGAAGCTGACCTTGTCCGTGAAGACAGAGGCAAAAAAAAAGCATTAAGTAGTACTTCAGCTTTTCCCACATCATCTGTCACTAGGTTACCTCCCTCATCCAGTAAGGGCCCCACACCCTCTCTGATCACCCTCTTATTGTTAACATACCTGTAGAAACCTTTCTTGTTACCCTTCACGTATCTTGCTAGCTGCAATTCCGATTGTGCTTTCGCCTTCTGATTACTCCCCTGCATTCTCGACCAATATATTTATACTCCTCCCTAGTCATCTGTCCAAGTTTCCACTTCTTATAAGTTTCCTTTTTGTGTTTAAGGTCACCAAGGATTCCCCCAGTAAGCCAATCTGGTCTCCTACCTAAAACAGAAAGAGGCCTACCGTGCCTCTTTCTATTTTACAATGTTTAATAGCAACAGAGAGAAAGTTCATAGTTCATTGGCCGACATCTCACATTTCAGAGATGTGAGCATCTCACAGTGTAGCACTCAAAAGCACAACCACAAGAAACAGGGAGAGATCAGAGTTTTCTCACTAGCAAAGGAAAATTCAGCTGGAAAATGGCTACTTTCAAACATCTGAAAGACTTATCAGCAACAAGAGAGAAAAAAATAGGAATTAAAAGCTATAAAAATATACAGTACTGCAGTACTTGACATCCTCCCATGACATTTTACATTATTATATCATTATAGAAAACTCCCCAGTACTTTATGCTAGTGCTGCAAAATGAGCAACATTGAGTTAATTATGGAATCACATTCTTGGCACAATAAAGCAACAAATGGCAGTGTAGTTGATTCAATGCCAAACTAAAGCTGTGGCAAGGCACCTACTCAATTGTGAAGACAAGAAAGTGCTGTGTCGTGGCTATGGGCCTAGGTCTTTGGAGATTAGTATGTTGTCCTTTGATTTTGCCAATTTACTTCCTGTGACCTTGACCATGATCACTATACGTAGTGGGGGCGGCTGTCCTACTCTGGCTGGAAGGGGTTAAAGCAGGTGGGAGGGACCCAGTGGAGAGGCCCAGTCAATCAGTGAGAGGCTTGTAAGAAGTCTATCAGAGAGTGGCTTGCTGGAGCAGTCCTGTTATAAAGAGCTAGTCAGCAGAGCAGAGGGTGGTTGGGTCCTGACCAAGGAGGATGCAGTAATGGCTCCCATTGAAGGAGAAGCACCTTGGATAGAGCAGTGCTGGGCAGACTAAGGGGAGCTAGAGAGGGGAGTTGATACCTCCCAGGCTGTGGACTTGATATAAGGGCCAAGTAAGTGCGAGGGGTTACAGGGAGATGGCACAGGAAGAAAGAGGCAGTACAGGGGAGTAAAGGAGGGCGGGACAAGGCTGCTACCAGAGGGTCCCTTGTCTGGGCCCCGGAGTAGTGGGTACTGGGTCCTCCCCCTTCCCCCTTGCACTGCATCTAGTCACCATTGGAGCGTGGCCTTGACAGACTGCAGCTTGTCCCGGAGGCGAGGGGCTAGACTTTGGCTGCAGTTGGCCATGCCAGCAGAGGGGAGACTGAGGGCTACTGATAGCTCTAGAAAGAGGTGAGAGATCAGTGTTGGGCACAGCTGGAAGGCAGTGTCTCTAAAGAAGACACCATGGTCCGGAGAGCAATACGAACTCAGAGCTAAAGTGCGGCGAAAGCACAGAGCAGTGACAAGCAAGACACTGGCCAGAAGAGGGCATCCTGCTGAGGACTGAGTTAATTCCCAGAGTGACCAGCAGGAGGCAGCACGGCAGTGACGCCTGATCCCGTTACACTGTGATAAGTACTTTTTATTGTAACTTTAAAAAAAAAAAAAGTAGCTTTAGGCAATCAGCATAACTATATGAGTGGGCCAGTTGCTCAGCTGGAATAAATCATCATAGACCTCTTTAACATTAACATAGCCATGCTGATTTCCAACACCTGGTTTATTTGGAAATGTTTTCAGACATTGGGACAGGCAGATGGCTGCACTATCTCTGAAGGACTAGGCAGGGATATTAATGCTAAGAGTGCATTGTACTGAAAAGTACGAAAGTAAATAAAGGCCTGATGGTGCAAGGTGCTTGCACCCTCTCAGCGATGTCAGTGAAAGTGCACAGCACCTTGCAGGATTAGGCCCTGTGTTTTCAGAGGAACCACTAATCTGAAAGCAAGGCTTGGAACATAAATCTGTGGTTGAGAATAGTTTATAATGGCATCATTTCAATGCTTTCTGGGAAGTAACTGGTTGAAAGTACTTTATCTGCAGATGCTGGTCTCTTCCCCCAAAAACCACTTTGCTGAGAAAGTTCACTCTCTCTCTCTCTCTCTCTCTCTCTCTCTCTCTGCTAACAAGCCTTCAGAATCTCTGCTGCCCCATGTGGGTTCTCCAGCCAAAGGGACTGATGCAAACTCGGAGAAAGGCAAAAAGGGTGATATTTCACTACGTCAGTTGCCATGTATGGCAATTGGAAAAATAGACTAGGGAAAAAAAATGCAAGAGGAGGCAGCCCTGCCCTGTTATCCTGAGGAAACAGAGTATTCCAGCTGACAGACAGAGTAGATGCTTCATGAGGACAGATCTGTTCAGTCAGAGAATGAAAACAAGGCCAAAGATTCACTCTCCTGCACCACTAGCAACCGAGGTAGCAGAAAATCTCCCAAACCAACTGGAAGGTGGGACGGAAGAGACTTCATCCTCTCCCTACGATGCTGGAGCTACACAAGTTTTGCTACAGTCCTTGAGCATGAGTTCCCCATCCCTACCTGTCATTCAGCTGTATAGTCTTCCATCTAAAGTAGGCTCTTACACTCAGAGGATTAAGTGACTTGATGCAGAACCAGTTTATGTTGTCATCAGAGGCTGGCATGCTACTTAAGTTAGGCCAAGAATTGGTTTTTGAGTATCATTGTCAGCTTTTTGTTGTTTTTTAAACTGATCATGACTCTATAGCTGGTGTAAACCATTAACTCTTGCTAGGATACCATTAATACATGTCACCATGACTCCAGATTTTGTCAGTTTACTCTTAGATATTAATTACAGTAAATTGTTCACTGATAGAAAGACTAGTGAAACCCAACAGGCCTTATCATTTAAAGACTATCAAAACATTATAGCAGGGTGTTCCCATTTTCAGTCCCCATGCTCCAAGTTTTCAAGACAATATTCTGCATTATCTTGTCAAGACAATATCCTTGAGTTATCTACTGATGTTTAATTCTTTAATGCCATGAGTTAAGTACTAACTCATGGCATTACAGAATTAAGTAACATCAGTAGATTAACAGACTCTGGCAAACATCCATAGCAAATGCCCTGTTGGGAAGCTTGAAATCACTGGAGATTTGTCACCACACAAATTGGGATGACAGGGGGAGGGCAGGAGAGGGAAAGGGAAGAATCTCTACCCAGATTAACCTCTCCAAAACTGGTGCAGAACTCAATAAGCTAATAAAAGTTATACACTACAAACTCCCATTGACATGCCATGATAGTGAGCAAGGAAAATATATTTAAAGAAGATTCTTGTCTTAGAAATTACCTATTCAGTTCTTAAAAAATAAAATAAATTACAACTTCTGCATTTCCCTTACACCGCAAGCATAACCTCTGAACTCTAAATGAGGGGGAAAATAAACTCTAACTTCCAGAAGCTGAATCTGCAGCCTCGGTCACCTCCGTTGCCAATCTTAAAATCAGTTGACCATAACATGACTTTTTTTTTTTTAAAGTTGAACTCCACACTGAAGTCAATACGAAATTTTACTTAAAAGATTATGGCATGTTCTGGCCCACTGACATTTTTATATTGTGTCTTGACATGTTTGAAGGTACAGTTAATATTATGATAAGTACACATTGTCTGAAATATAAGAACAAAGATAAGCTAGAGATGGGGGAGGAAAAAGGAAACAATTTGAAAGTTTCTCTGTTGTTTAAATGCCAAGTTGATGCAATTTTGTTAAAGTCTTTCAACAACCATTAAAGATATGTTTTATACCATTTGTAATTCAGTACTACATTTGTTATAACTAACCACACACTTTCCGTTACTTGAAAAAAAGACTCAGATAACCTATGCCCTCCCAAACTAAGTTATGTTGGGATAATGACTGTTCATTAGAAAAGTAGCATTCATGGTGCTCACAGGACTGCATCTCACAACTATTTAACACTTACTTATCCATTGATAATTTGCATTTAAAGAAATAGTTGTGATTTTTTGTACTGCTGCAAACCACCTGGAAACAATTCATGTTGTTATAATGTGTTAATACAAAATATAGAGGATCGATTCCAAATCTTCACTATATGTCCAGCATTTATGCTTTTGGTAACATCTGTAAAATTCCAATTGACTCCAAAGGCACTACATGGGTTAACTTATAGCAGAATTTCATAAGTGTTTGATCAGTTTTTTTAAAAGCAGAATATACAAAACATTCTGAAAAGCATACCTTAAAGCAATGGAAATAAAATAAATTTACTTAAAGTATTAAAAACAGTAATAAAATAGATGTGAAATAACAAAAACACTGATGTTACTACTATTTGTTCTTTAAAACTGAGCTTAGAAAGCAGAAAAAAGTAATTTTCTGTACAAAGTTTATACATGTTAAAGAAGGCAAGCTAAAGATTTATAAAAAATAAAAATTCATGTTTGATTTTGGTTTTTACCTTCACCCTCCTTGCTGCATTTGTTGCTTTTCACAGTAATGAATAAATGACCATTAAAGTCCAACTTCCCCAGTCTTAAAGCATGCCCAAGTAAGAGCTTTTTAGGGTTTGCACTTGCTGAGCTATCTGAGAATAACCTTGGACTATGATGCTTACCATGAAAACTCTTATGTGACCTATTTAAAGAATGAGACCTTCTCGGTCCAGCCCTGCAATCTGCTCCTGAGAAAGTTTCATGAGGTGCAAGCAGTTTTTCTGAGGCCTGGGAACAATCTTCAGGCCTTCTGACCTCTCTTGTTTCCTCCTTTGGTGCAAGTCTATCTCCAAGAAGATCTTCCTTATGAATATGTTTCTCACAAGATTTACTCTCAGAGATTCTCAAGTCCTCATTCGCATCATGTGAGTCCACTATCTGGTTTGAAGTTTCTTCTTCTGCAATTGACTCCTCTGAGCTGGAACCAAGATTCATTGGGTTTTGCAAAGCTTCTATGTATGACTTTCTAAACAAGCGTCTTGTCTCAAAATATGAAGAATCCCTGAGTTGTCGTCTTCTTGGACAAGGACTGCTCAAATCCGTGCTGAAAGTTATACTTTTGATACTGTTCTTTTTCTCCATTATAGGAGATAATGCTCCACCTCTAAATATCTCAGGTATCATTTCAGGCGCAGCGGCCTGTGGTAAAACACTCTCCCTCATGCTGGGACACTCCTCAGTCAGAGTACTGAGATTTATGTGCTCTCCTTTGCTCTCCTCAGCTGGGGTCCCAGGTAATTCTAATTCAGCCCTACTTTCTGCAGTATGAACTGGACTATATACTTCACTCCCTTGGTTTCCATGATTATCGGTATGTGTTGCTTCTATGACTGTAGAGCCAGTATCATTGGAAGTGGAACTGTCATGTGAACTATTGCTCTCCATGGTCTGTGTCATTGTTTTCACATCAGTATTACTGCTGATTAACCGGGCAAGGAGAGGGCTACTGGAATAATTATGCAGGATTGTTTCAGCTGTTGGGACAAAAATAGGATTCACTATGTTCTTCCAAGGAGTTCTATAGACTGCTGTTCCAGTGGTAAGTAAGCAGCTTTGCAAGGGAATGCTCTCCCTTTCACAATTTACATTTTCCAAAAATTCTGCTGTAAAAACACATCCATACATGGTTTCAGGTACAATAACTTCTTCTGTTCCTTGTCCATGTCGGGAGAGACACTTCAAAACTAGTTTTACTGACTGTTTCCCAGCTGGAAGAATTTGTAAGTAGAAATCCCCTGGTTTCAGACGGACTCTGTGAAGAGAAGCTAACTGTACCACCACTTTTTCATGGATGCACAGTGGCCAGCCTTCGTGGTAGAAAATAAGACCAGTGTATTTAGCCTGTAAGGAAAAAAGAAAGCAAAATGTCTGAGGAAAAATATCTTTATCTTGGACAACAGCATTTAGTTATAAATATAAAATAATGGGGTCAAATTCTGCATCAGCAACTACTCCATCACTGAGTTCCATGCAATTAAACAGGGTTATAAAAGGTCTGCATAACAATCATAACACAATTTAAACTGTGTCTTAAGATAAGGTGATATCACTATTGTGCCTCTTCACACTAGAATAAACTACCAGTTTACTGTTACATCCCACGGTGCAGCCTAATCACATTAATAGAACTGATAATAGTTTCAGGAGAAGGAAGATCTCTTGGGTGTAGAAAAAAGGGCAGCAATAGGTCACACACAGACAAGCAGATAACTTTGCCATTAGGAGCAAGCTTAAGATAAGCCACAAGGATAAAAACAGCAGCCAAGGGGAAGGGTTTGGATTTTTCAAGCTTTGCAGTAGCACCAACTACCTGTATATTTTTTGCACTTGAAATCAAACAAATTCTGATTTTGTCCAAGTTGCAGGAAGTTTGAGAATAATATAATCAGATATTGGAAAAAAAATAAGAAGGAAAACCTTCTGTGATAGCCTGCATCTGGAACCCCAGCCCTTTCCTGCCCCCCTCCCACTCCACTCAACATACCCAAACCCTCTGTCCCCCTCTTATACCCACACCCCCTCCCAGATCTGGCACCCCAATCTCCTGCCCCAGATCACAATCCCCTCCTATCCTAGGTCACATCCCAAACCCCTGCACTCCAGTCCCCAACCCTAGGTCATAACTGCCAGCTTCATCCCAACTCCCTCCCAGACTCCAGTCTCCCTCCTGCACCCCAGACCCTTACCCCAAGCTCCCTTCTGCACCCAACCTCCATCCTAGACCCCGCATCTCTTCCATTAATATAATGGAAGAGTGCGGCCCTTGACCACGTTCCAAAATCTTGGAGTGGCTCCACATCAAAAATTATTGCCCACCCCTGGTGTACACTATACACCTTTCATTGTTTGCAGATAAGTTCAGAATATTTGGAGAGCAAAGTCCTTGCTTGAAACACCCTGTCTGCTTGCCAGGAATGGAATATTTTATGCTGTACAATCTCTTTCTTTGCCTGTAGATCTCTAATGACAAATGACTCTTGCCATTTGGAATCACCACTGATCTTCACATATGCCCAACTGCCTTAAACATTCTAACTAATACCATAGGAACAGCAAATAACTTTTTAAAACCCTACAATAAGTTTATATAGGTGAAGGAGATGCACATTCCTCTTTCCCTTACTAAAAGTAAATGAATAATATAGGTATGAAATATCGAGATGGAATGTTACCTCAGGCAAAAATGCACCTGCTGCAGAATCCGCCTACATCTGGGACTAAGTAATACAGCATAAAACTGGCAAGGTCATAACATGCAGGCAGAATGCAAAGAAAGATTTAAAGACTGTTGCAGCTGTTAAATAGGGTAATTTATACAAAATGTACTAACAGATAAGGTAGGCTCTACATACTAGGGATGTAAATTTTTGATTATTTGGCTAATCTAATAGTCAATGCAATCTGCATCAACTATTCGATTAGTCGATAAAGGCACTTCTGCCCAAGGGCTATTGCTACACTTCAAAGGCAAAAGTGCTGTGGGAAGCATGGAGCCAGCAGGGGACTCGCTGGCTCCATGCTCCCCACAGTGTTTCAAAGCCGACATCAGGCTCCATGCAGCATTTCAAAGCAGCAGCCCCGCATGGAGCCTGGGGTCAGTGGGGGGCTGCATATGGTGCTGCTGCTTTGAAACACTGCATGCAGTCCAGGCCAGCTGGGGACTCCCAGCTGTTCCTGGGCTGCACACAGCATTTCAAAGTGGCAGCGCCACATGGAGCCCAGGGTCTGGCCCCAGGCTTCGGCCCCAGGCTTCACACGGTGCTGCCACTTGGAAGCACCCCCTCTTCTTTCCCCCACCTTCCTGCTTCTTTCTGATAAAAGCAGCAGTGGGGGGGGAGGGGGGAGGGGAAGCGACTAGTTGACTAGCCTGTCAACTATCCGATACGCATAGTCAATTAGTCCTTCACCTCCTTACCGCATACTTCAAAAAAAAGTTATTTTAAAATAATCCCACCCCACACAATATTCCTTCTATTTAATTTCTGATAACCTCCTTATTAGTGGTCACTAATGCTAACATACATATGACACAGTTTAGCTAATAAAAGAAATACTTTAGTGAAGTGATGAGGAGGGTGAATTCTTCTGTGAGGATCTAGATATTAAGGGAAGCTTCCCATTCCCACTAGCAGGGTGGTGACAGCTGTTTCCTTAGTACCATCACCCATGCCACAGACCCTAGGCAGAATTCATGGGAGGGAGCAGTGGTTAGGGACACGTAGCCCCACCTTCCAGCTGTAAATCTGCCAAGAAGTTAATGCAGTGTCTAATTCTGCAGGATGGGGGGTAACCCGTGTCCTCCTTATGGGTAGCATATGAGGAAGACTCCACAAAAGGAATCTCAGTTTCCCTCCTTCCTGGCCTCCTCCTATTGTGCTTTGATGGTATTGTGTGATTTTGAGCCATATTCCTCTAAACAGTTTCTCCTTTTCCGTCACTGGTAGTTTGTTCACACAAATGCCAGACTATACATTCAATCGGGGGCAGGAGGGGTGATAATTTACCCAAATTGAAAATAAGCAGCCGCCGTCACGATTTTTTCTGCCTCTATTTATTCCCCAGCTTTTATTCTAATCTAATTAGTCACTCTTCATGGCAAACACATTTGCAGCTTATTTCTCTTAGAATTCTGTAATAGTAAACTCAGTGTTTAAAATTCACGGTAACAGATGAAAATTACTAACAGCTTTAATTATTTGGAAGGAAGGCTTCGAAACAACAGTTCTGGTCCTTAATACTCTGTACTGTAATGTTATACAGTTTATGATGAAGAGATTTCATTTTAAAGTAAAAGTAGTATATTTGTGTAACAAGAGGAAAAGAAAAACAGGTCACAGAGACTAGTGTTATTTATGTCACCACAACCAAACAAAAGGTCTGTCAAAGACTTAGTGCAACATTCCTATTCTATAAATCTACTCATTTTGACAATCACTTCATTATTTTTTAGGGGGAAAAAAGAGAAGCTGAAGTTTGCAGTTTTATCCCATATGGTCTTTAACCAGGCAACATTCACTCGCAGAAAAAGAGCCTTTGACATTTTCAACAAATTGTTGAATTCCTCCGAGACCATGAAAGGTGACAAGAAGTTCAGAAGGAAGCCAGCCATCCAGAACTGGGTTTTAAAAACTATTTAGAAAAAAGATTTTCGAGCCACTTCCAAATCAGAGGGAAAACAATGCAGGCAGACTGACAATAAGATATGCTGGTCTAGTGGACATAAGAGGAAAGAAAAAGCTGAAGTGGGGAATGTTGGAAAGCAGCTCTCAATTGTTAGTGTGGTCAGCTTCACAAGTTCTCTAAAATGAGCTGTCTTGAAACCAAACAAACACGATTCCCTAAAAATCAATTAAAGAATGACCTTGATAGATTGCCTGCTGCTAAACATGGTAATGGCTGTTTCTCTAGCCATAATTCATACTTATTCACCCCCAAAAATATATTGTAATGTTACCAAGGAAATATAGTATCACTTCATATGGAAAATTCACCTGTAGATACAGACTGTCCAGCAGGAGAGAAGGAATAACTATTTTCCCAAGAAACAAAGAACCACCGCTCCCCCCGCCAAAAATAATACTGCTGGCTGTGACGTAGTGGGGGTACCTGGGCTGTGAGTGACCTCCACTGGCTGCTATCTGCAGCACGGCCCAGCAGGGCAGAGGATGAGTCATTATGCAAAAGGGGCTTCGTAACCTGTCTGACTAGCTACCCCCCAGGGAGACACACAAAGGAAGGTGGAATGCCGCCCCTGGCTGGGGGCAGGGCTGGAAGTGAGTTGTTTAGTTTCTGTCTGGGAAGCAGGGGAGAAGGAGCTAGGGAGGGGGCTGGGCTTGTAGGGCCCAGCCACCCCCCATCTCAAGGGGGGCTGAGGCATCCTGGGCCTGGCCCCTGTAACCAGATGACATCTGTGTTGTCCCCCCGCCAAAAATAATACTTCTGGCATAATAATAGTCATCACAAAATTACATCTGACACAGGACAGCCAACTGGAAAGAGATTGGGTGAAATCCTGCCCACTGAAATCATTCAGGTTCATTTGTACTAAGTGTCTCAGTCCACACTAGAGAGGTGCAAAATGTAGGAAACTAGCATGTTGTGCACCAACTAAAAGTTCTCTAGTGCAAGTTAATGCAGTCTCATGGCAAACTGTACTGCACAAACGTGAATAAGGAAACTTTTAGTGCATTCCAGCACAGTCCACACAGGCCAGTGAATGTGTAACATGCTAATGTGTGCTAGAAGCTTCACCCTTCTAAAGGAGACGAATGATCCATGCAAAACGAGCCCTTACTTCAGAGAACAAGGATTTCACCTGTTCACTCTAAGAGCAAATCATTAGGTAAACACTTTAAAATAATACATTACATGTAAGACAAAGTTTCTAGTACAATGCAGGCATCTCTTGGATTTCTTTGTTAATTTAAATATGGTAGAAGAAACCACAGAACCTCCATAAAACAGAAAAGCATCAGACTATCCGTAGTCTATAGCAAACTAAATGAAGCTACTTTAAAGAACAATTATCCATACCATGAACAGATGATACCTGGGATGCTGTGGCAGGTTCAGTCTGGCTTTCCACACAAGAGATGTAAAATCCCATTTAATTAGTTAACTGGTTAAATGTTAAGTTTAACTGGTTAACTGATTAAACGGGGATAGGTGGGAGGGTGGGCACTCCAGCCCGCCTACACTGCAGCAGCCCCCCTCACCTACTGTGGCCAGGCTGAAATGGCTTCCCCATGCAGGCAGAGGCTGCTCCATCACGGCTGCCTCCAACCCCTTGTGGGACTGCTGGCTCTCAGTCTGCATGGGCTTGGAGCTGGCAGCCCCACATGGGGGCCCAGTGCTACTGGAGCAGCCATTAGGGGTGATGCTTACGAGGTAACCAGTTATCTGTTACCATCCCTATTCCACATTGGATCTTAAAAACAGGTCTTGGCAAGTGGAAGTGGATGTAGAAGACTGCTTTCACAGCAGGCCGAGGCCTGTGGTAACTTAAAAAGATGGCTTTTGGCTTGTGTAATGCACCAGCAACACACTGGCAAGCGTATTGCACAGCATGCCATTCTTAGCTTGTTATACCTATATGTTATCTGGGTACATAATAACATTTTTTTTAACATACATGTGATTAGCTCAGTGCTGTCAATTTGAAACAGAACCCAAAGAAACATGAATTATTTCAAAAAGAGATAATTTATCTTGGGCATTCAAACAGCAAAGGGAATTTCCACGGACAAAGGAAACTAAGGCTGTCTAGAACCGGCCAACTCCCTAGACACTCTCAAATGGAGATGCCAATAGCAGCAGCAGCAGCAGCAACAAGGAGTTGTGAATCATTCCTATAAGCTACAAAAGTCACAGCAGATTAAATCTGAGACCTAAATATTAAGTTTTCCCCATCTCCTAAACCATATTTCATCTTAAACCTACAAGCTCTCCCCTTGTGACCACAAAGTTTTCACCGTGCTATTCTGAGGCACCTTTCCAGGTGTCAAGTGATTTTTTTAGTCACACACTACTTTTGTATCAGAGTCCTATCTGTGGGAAGCTTTAGTTGCTTTGAACTGTTTCTACCACCCCACACACATTGTTCCAATGACTAAACCAGGAACATTTTGGCAAAATATGGGGAGAGAGGAAACAGTCATCTCCTTCTGAGCGCACTCATCCCCTTGAGCAACTAATTCCTCGCTACCCTGCTTAGGACAGCATTTGCAATTAACTACCCAACAAAGCCATCTGGACAAGGCATCAGCATTACCACGCTTGTTCATGTCCAGGCCTGTGAGAGACTGAAATCCTAGGCACTGCAGTTTTTCCAAACACCTGGCAAGATGCCCCCAGGATTTCTGAATCTAAAGAGCTATTGCAGGAAAACATAGCCTGTCCTGACCACAAACTTCCTCCCATACAAATTGTGGTGAAAGGGTTCTATAGATGTAACACTGCCAGAAATCCCTATTGGGTGGTGCATTAAGTTCTCTCCGGAAAAGATTTTTGCTATAATAAGCCACCACCTTAAGTTCTTTGGATTTCTATGTCAATACTGATCCCAGAACTAGCATCTGTGACCAGCATGAAAGGGGTTTTGAAACACACATAAGCCAAGACAAGCACAGTCACTAGAGCCTTTCTCAACTCTGAAAATGCTACATCGCACTCTGCTAACCACTGAAATGGTTTCCATTTCTCACCCAACCTATGAAATGTTCTTACCATATCAGTAAACACTCAAATAAGGCTTCAACGATACAAGTAGAGTCATACAAAACTCTAAACATCTGTGATGGAGTGGGCAAAGGAGACTTGTCTGACTACTGTGCATGTCCCAGTACATTTCCCTCCTCTCTCTTCTGTTGTCCTTCGTTGTCTTTTTTTTTCTTTTCTTCTCTCCTCTCATTTCTACTCCTGCTTTATTTTTGCTTTTATTTATTCATTCCATTGTAGGGCTTTTTTTGGTCACATAATTTGTCCCTAAAGCCCGACTTAGATTGGTAAGTGAAGAACAGCTTGCTTTCCTGGCACAATAAAAAATAATTAATTATAGTAATATCCCTAATTTTAAAAACTTTCGTTTTTAAAATTCTAAATTCAGCTGCACCTAATAACCAGAAGCATAGATACAAAGCCCAGCCCTGCTTCAGAGTAACAAGATGATTTAGCTGCTACATTAATAAGCACTCTATAAATCAATGAAGCAAATAATTAATAAAATACAGGTGGTGGCGTTTCTATCAACAGAGTAATAAAATGTTTTGCTCAGGGAAAAGATAATGAATAGTTTGTAAGTTGCAAACCACCTGTCCAGACTTGAGAGACAGAAAGATCCCCTGGGCTTGCCTGTTATCTGCCTCAGTAACCACAAATCTAATGACTTAGTAAGCTCACTTAGTTAGGCACTAGACAACCACAAAGACTGTCTATTGCTCCAGGAAAGAGATTTCTATAATACAGTAGAAGTATTCACAGTGAAGTAGTCTTTGATAATATTAAATCAGAAAGAGAAATATCTCAACCAACAATACATGTCACGCCTGAAATCATACATATAAGGGCTACTTGCAATGGCAGTTCCTCAATGGATTTTCTCGTATCTATTAAAGTTTAGTGCTATCTAGCTCTCACAGTGCACTTTTAATTGGTGAATCTAAAAATGCTTTACAAAACAAGGTCACTATCACCATCTGAGGCACAGAACATTCATGTAACTTGAGCTTGGAATAGAATCCAAGTCTCCTGAGTTCTAACCCAGTGCTCTATCCACTAGGCCACATAATTACCACAGCAGAACTTTCATAAATGCGGGTTTGTTACAAACTCTGAATTTAGGTCAGGTGTGCTGAAGGGCATCACTGAGACTGCTGAATCTTTTGACCCAAACTTGGGCAGAATTCTGAGTGAACTTCAACTGTCTTATGGTTTTGGGTTGAAGCCATTAGAAATCCAGTGGGTTTGCCTGGTTTCATCTGGACAGAAGGAAAAACCTGTCAGAGCATCAGGTAGACTTTGCTTCAAGCTCTGGGTTTGAACCTAGTAAAAGGGAGCAACTGAGATCCACATGACACAAAACCAGAAACCAGATTGGCAAGAGTCTTGGGAGTTTAAACTATACAGTTCTGATGCAAATAACTTATTTCCCAAACACCACTCTGAAAATGTAGCCCTGATTTTACTTGATCGCTTTTTTCACATAAGCCAATTATGATTTTCTTTTTCAACCCATTGTTTAAGAATTTGATCGTATTCAGTGCCCCTCTGGGTAGACTGTAACTCCCTTTGACAGTTACCTGATTGTTACGTATTGGAAATACTTACATATATATTTTGTCTTGCCAATAAAAATAATTAAGTTTGAAATTATTTAGGTTTTGCAATTTTCACCTACCACTCCTGAACTTACTAATACATGTAAGCTTCAGAGGGTAGCCGAGTTAGTCTGTACAGAAAAAACAACAAATCATCTAGTAGCACTTTATAGACTAACAAAACATGTAGATGGTATCATGAGCTTTTGTGAGCACAACCCACTTCTTCAGATGAAAGTAAGTTAAACTATTATTACTACACACCTGCATCTGTTTACATGTTTCACAAACAGTAAAACAAGTGTCGCTGGACTAAAAACAGGTTACTTTTCACCTCATTACCTTCATATAATCTTCTGGTTAATTCAGAAACAATCTGACATCTTCTGACTTACACAAATCCAGAATCAGTTACTTGAGTTGCACATACGGGCACATTTGTCTTATATACAAGGAAATCAACAGTGCTGAAAACCATCTCTCCCTTTCGTCTCCTCATATGCACCAATGTATCTAAGATTCCATAAAAGCACTGAATTCATGAACCCATGAAAATCTAGAAGGGCTAATTGATAGGTTCATAGATCACTGTCCCACAAGGAGCCAGGCAACTCCATAAGGCTGTCTTGGTGGAATTTCCTAGAGGATTCAGAGGGAGTTACTGTTGTTACAGTCAGGTTTGGGTTAGGTCGGAGTGACATGGGGAATGGCTGGTCTTCCTCTCCGTATCTTCCTATATTCAGCAGAAGCACTGTCACAGAACGGCAGTCTTGGCACTTTGGAGCTGTGCATTCATCCTTCCAAGGCCCACTTTGAGATTCCCCCTCTTTTGTGGCACCAGAGGAAAAGCTCTAGACTGCCAAAATTTAAGATAGAAAACACCTACCGCATTATTTAACTCCATGCCCAGACTCCATGTCTGTTCCCTACTACAGTATCTTCTACAGTGCTTTGTCCAGCCTCAATTTAAAGGTCTCTAATTTGATTTTTGAAGCAAGAAAAGTTCATTTTTCTTGCATCTATCTAGGCTGTGAGGATTATGTTTTTAAACTGCCAGTGGAAGCAATGATAGATTCCACTTCTCAGCACAGTAACTGCAAGTTATCAGCAAAAAAGGAGATACGTTGGTGAGGCAAACGGTGAGAAGAAAGGCATTTTGTGGTTTGAAACCTCTGTCATTAAAGCAATGAATAACTGCATGCAGAATATAACATATTCAATGGTAAGAGAACTGTCCATTGTGTGACTACAACTAAACAGTCATTAAACCATTTATTCTGAGTGCTGCTGTGCTTCTATATTTTGGACAAATGGGATTATAAATCCTTCAGTGCCTTGTAAATTACAGCCTGAGGACTGTAAATCTTCAGGTCATTTCCTGAATAGTTGCATTCCTGAGAAACTTTGAGTTCACAAAGTATAAATGTAGGCAAAAATTCCCTTGCCTCTCACACCACCTTCACCCTGACAACTCAATCCTTCTCCCACTAAGTCAGCTGAAAAACTAACTTATAAATAAAACCAGGACTGGACCCTGAAAACTTTAATAAGGCTGTTGTGACTCACATGTTTCTAGCAAAGAGCAGAGACCCCACATTTTGAAGAAATATTTTATCATTCAAAAGAGGTTGTAATTTCACATGACTGACTATTCCTTTAATGATCACCTCAGCTATTGTCTATCAGGCAAGGTCCCTCTTTATTATATCAGTTTCAAGTAACCATGAGATACTGAATCCATGTATTTCCCAGTGTGGTCTTCAAGTCATCATTGTCAAGTTCAAGTCGAGTCTCAAGTCACTACAGTTCAAGTCTCAAGTCACGTCTCGAGTCCCTAAGGTCACTTTTGAGTCAAGTCCCAAGTCTTAATTTAAAAAATGTCAAGTCACTTTTGTAAAAGCCATCAATATCGGCATTTTCAGATAATTTTTTCACCAAGTCGAGTTAACAAAATTAGCAAGTCTCAAGTCAAGTCAACTAGACGACTTAAGTTGGACTTGAGTTCAAGTCGTGGGACTCAAGTTAACAACTCTGGTATTTCCATAATCTGTCTCTGACACTGGACATTATTGATTCCAAATATAAATACTGTATCTCACAGATGTGGCTACCTTGATTCAAGTCTAAAACTTCCAAAATCCATGAAGCACCTTGCAGAACTGGTCCAAATGTTTACCAGAAAAGGACATAAGAAAAATGCGGAATTTAAGAACCTTACTATGGGACAAGAGGCGAGGAGTCCTGTGGCACCTTACAGACTAACCGAAGTGTTGGAGCATAAGCTTTCGTGGGCAAAGACCCACTTCATCAGATGCATCTGACGAAGTGGGTCTTTGCCCACGAAAGCTTATGCTCCAACACTTCGGTTAGTCTATAAGAAGGTGCCACAGGACTCCTCGCCGCTTTTGCAGATTCAGACTAACACAGCTACCCCTCTGATACTTACTATGAGACAGTTATCAAGGAATAGCAATTTTAATGAGTGTGAAGGCTCAAAGATTTGTTTAATATTTTCCATTTGTGGGGGTATCAACCTGGTGACTTGGTTCATTTCAAACTCCTGGATATAACTATTGTCTGATCAGTTAAAGCCATGGCAACGTTTGAAGCCTTTAAGTAGGATCATTTGGGGGTGTAATACAGGGATCAGACATTCCCTTTTATTGCAATGAATAGAGCAGGAACAATTTTTCTCAAGGATCTGAGTGAAAACTAGCAAATATACTGGGGCAACAGAGAAGCATCCCTCCTGGAACTTAGCTATCTGCAGTCATTTTCTAATGGCCTTATCTGGGAAGGAAGAAAGAGAACAGACACTAGTATAAATCTGCTAACTCTAGTGCCTCTGCAGGCAGGGGAGAGCAGTACCTGCCAGAGAAGCCATAACTGGGTGGGTGCTTTACTCCTCAGACTCTCAGATCTCAGGAAGGAGTCCTTAGGTTGGCAGGATCTACATTCCTGTCATAGTTGAAGTCTGGAATGGGACAAGTGGCCCATAGGAATCTTCACTCTTCCCTACACTAAGGCCAAGCAGGGAAGCTGCAGAAGGCTGGAGTAGGAAGGTGACATCATTTCCTTGCTTCTGATGATTTCCTGTCCCTTCCCCCTGCATGGTCCACAGAAAGTGGAGAGTCAGTCTGGCAGTCCAGGCAAAAAGCAAGATGTGTGATCGCAGTCTCTTTAGCTCAGTCTGGTGATGACTAAGCTATACAGAGATAGAGGAGAATTGATTGTGTCTCCTAGTTAGGATCCAGTGCTATCCAGTAAGGGAGAGGTGGAAGAAATATCCAGCAGCTAAATATTTTTGGACTGTCAATTATGAACAGCGAGTTTTCCAAAGAGCACAGATATTAATGGTTTTCAACAAATTAATTATTTTATTTTCCCATCCCTCCTATCGGTCTAAACAGTGTGTTTGTGACTCCACATTCCTCTAAAGTTCAGCAAAAGCAACAAAAAATTTAATCATCACTCTTTGCCCCATAGAATTCAAACATGAATTTTTAAACTACTCCTTTCTGAACTGGTGGCACCAAGATATGCAGAATTATGGCCGAAGGGCTCAGAGGCATTCTTACTGCCTGAGATCAAAGCAACTGGGAATGTTCAAGAAGAACATTTGAAAGGGGCACTGTGAACTCCTCCCAGTATCTGCTGCCATAAGCCCTTAGCACATCTCCATCCCGTTTTGGCCTACTCTTTTGGGACTGTGCTGAGCTTGCTGAGCATACTAGCTGGCCCATCAGCTTCATACTATAAGAAAGCCTAGGGGCCAGATATTCAGCTAACATAAAGAGGCATAGCTCCACTGTCTTCAATGGAACCACAACAATTTATACTAATTGAGGATCTGTCCTCAGTTTATATTTTGTACCTGATGCCTGTTTTCCTGCTCAGGTGTACCAAAAATGCCTTTTTGCAACTTCTGCAGACCTACTCACGTAGGGAAAGCTGGAAATTTGCCATTTCACTTTAAAAGAACATAATGTACAAAGAAATTCAGCCTTGGTGCTCCAACAAGACCTAAACACCAGTACAAAGATCCAAATGCAGCAAATGACAGGAAAGCAATAGTGAGCAAAGGGTTAGCATTTGTTAGTATTGAATTAATAATCACTGCACCATTTTTATGCAAAGATGAGAGCTGTCAGAAGGGCTCAAGAAATGTGTCAAGTCTACAGAAGGAGGAAAAACTGAATTCAAGTAAACTCAAATGTCAATACTTTGGGATTGAGACTAAAAAGATAGGGCACAGACATTTAAACCAGAATTGTTATGTGGGCAAGTGGTCTGTTTTTGGAATAGTGAAATGGGAAGACAAGTAGAAAACCACTAATTAACTCCAGGAATACAGAAATACCAGGTGAAAGAAATAAAGCCAGACATTACTCAACAAAAATAATGCAAAACAAAGTTAAGCACATCATGAAAGACGTAACAGGCTCAGCAAGACTACTGATAGTATGGAGCGCTATTAAAGATAAAGTTGGGCTTTTGGCTATAATGAGGTCATGAAAAAAAATTATTTTTCTGTAACTCTCATTTCAGTGTCAGCATAGGGTAAATCCACAGTACAAAGTAGGACACTGCAAAAAGTCAGTAACTGATAAAACTAGTGGAAGTGAGTTTGTGACACTGTGTGGTGTGATGGGGAAGGGAGATTCAAGTCTCAGCCAATGAGGAGCAAAATACATGATATGGGATTTTTTTTTGTGACCCAGAGACAGAAGTGTGTCATGAAGACACAAAATGCAAAAGTAAAAAGCAACCCAGAAAACGACGAATGTAATAGCAAATGTATACTTTCTTCCCAATGGTGGCTTACCCGTTCCTGAAAGTATCTCTGATCTCCACATCTCCCACTTCCACCATGTAATATAAATTAGCCATTTTAACGAATGGAAATGCAATTATAAGACAAACTCTTTTCCTGTAAAGCAGAAGTAGTGTTCCCTCTAGTTTTTTATGTCTGTGGGTGGAATTAGTTTTGTGATGTGCACCAACATGGAGGTGACGGATGACACATCACCTTTCTATTGGTGCACATAACTGGATGTATTCTGCACATGGATGGTGTACAGTGTGAGTGAGGCCAAGAGGTTTGGGGTGCTGGAGGGAACTCAGGGCTGGGAAGAGGGTAATGCTGTGGGGTGGTGAGAGCTCTGGCTGGGGATGAGTGGTCTGGGGCCCAGTCTGCCCCAGGGAGAGCAGGCTACCTCTAAATCTCTCTCACCACAGAAGAAGAGAAGGTTGGGCAAGGTTTCCTCTTCCAGTGGCCCTTCAGAGGTCTGAAGGACCATGCTTAAAACTGAGAAGGATTATTAGGCCTCATATACACACCCTTCCAGCAAATCATGGTCTCATTGGTGCTCCTAGTTCCCTGGAGCCTTAGGCTCACTGCAGGCTATATTCAACTGCATTTGGTACATCTTTGGACCCACCACCACTCTTCACCACAAGAAGTTCACCAGGGCCTATGAACATTAGGTTTACAGGATATGGAGTCAGGAAGCCTACAAAGAGCCTAATAAAGCCAGCTGATAATGAAGTGGGCAGGACAGTGCACAAAGACCTGATGGGACCTAATAAGCTGCAGGAGACAGGTGGAAGAGCAGAGAACTGGTTCATCTTTCCTCACAAGTGCTCACAGGCAGCCTGTGGCAAGGGCAATCAGTAAGGAATTCATCATTCCCTGTGAGTGACCCTCTGGGCAACAATAGGAGAGATGGGAGGGTTTTTTGCTGACACTCTTGTTAGCAGGATATTCAGGGAGATATCTCTGTATTAAGGTACCAGTGTACGGAACGTAGATTTCCTTTCAAGAATGTTAAAATCAAATATAAACAAACAAAACGCCATGTCAGAAACCCATAAAACAGAGTTCATTTTCCATATGAAATGATAGTTATCGTAGTCAAACTACATTAATTCTGCCCCGACAGTGATATCCTGAGAAACCCAGACTACTTTATCTACCCCATTACAGTTTCAGCTTTTCACCGACAACAAAAACTAGATACATTCATATACAGTCTGCAGAAAAAAAATTCAAATTCATGACAAAAACAGCCATTCCCCACTCTTCACTAAGGACCAAATCATAGTAAGATCTAAGTGTGTATTTGGAATCCTGTAAGATCTGGCCCTGTGATCTCACATGACAATGAATTAAAAATAAAAGGGGACTGACAGGGCACATTGCTCCTCCTCTGCTCAAAAGAGACTCTTAGCTCCTCTTCCTCCACAGCTGGTGTGATAAGAGCACCTTCCTACTATTTGTATTACCTTAAGCACTGCATGCCCAAACCGTTATCTAAATATCATTAGACACTGATCAAGGAAGGTTCTATAAAAACCTCCCTGGCTGTAAAATTATAGTACTTGCAACTTGCATGAAAAAAAAGCAACACATTTATGTGCTGACAAAGGAGAACACTTCATATTGGAGACATGTGGGTATGCAGCCTGTTATAAAACCTAACAGTTTTTGTCATCTACTTTTGATGCTTCATCTGCAAAGGAGGGAAGGTGGTATCCTGACATCTCTACAAGTGCAGAGTTAATGTAGTTTGGCTATTTATTTTAATTGGGAATTTGTATCATTTCAAATATTTGGGTTTCTTATAACAGCCTTAACTTTAAACTTCCGGAGTTACTCTGTGGGTTGGTGGGGGTGGGAGTAGGTGTCTGAGTGGGACTGTGTGAGAGAGAGAGAGAGGAGAAAGTATATAGTCAGAATGGATACGTTCATGCCCACAATCTTCACTTTAGCAACCATTTTTTGTTAGTGAATACTTCTGTTTAAGGCTCTTAAAAATTTGTTAAATGAAAGTTATTACCTATAGCAAAGCCACATAATAAAACACAAACAAAAAATGCAACACATTTCTAGGCGCTAAAATAGATTTAAAAGAATAACCTATGTATAATTTTCCCATGTAATGGAAAAATACACACAAAACTCAGTGCCCAAAAAACCCTACATCAAAACAAAATATGCTACAATAAAAACAAACAAAACCAAGTACATAAGCTATCCATTACTCAAGTCATATCTACTTTGGAGCACTTCCAATAACTAGCTAAGGAATGATTAAGCAGGATGGTGATTCAATTCCTTCCTCAGCTGAGAACAGAAGTCTACAGATACAGCTGTAACATAGTTTGAGTGAAGGCAAGGCATCATTAAGGGTGGGAAAAGCGGTCTATTAGTGATCTAATTTTCTACCTTCATCCTCAAAAGTACACTCTGACCTAGTGTCTGAACTCACCCTCCATTAGAGGCTTGTCTTACAATAAACAACCTAAAATTCAGCTTAAGCCAACGTTTCCTGCCTATTGTCTGTTCCTGTTGGATCTCTTTGGTCTTAACTTCCTATCACCTCTGCCCTGAGAGATACTCCAGCCTTTCTAGTACCCTGGGAGAAGTTAATGAGCCACACTTGGTTCTATGATCATCGTCCAGGAGCACTGGTACGAACCAACACAACCCAGCTCCTCTCTTCAGGACTACACCACCTGGACAGTGGACTATCATGACCAACTGAAGCTGGTAATTATATCCCATCTGCAGAACTGTATCTGTGAGTGTGTGTACATGTGGTGGATCATTTTAGTAGGCAGAGACAGTAAATGAATTCTGCCTTCACAATAAACATGGGATATTACCTTACTCCCAAATCAGATTCTGATAGTTTTATTTCTACAAGCGTAACAGAACAAAACCAGATAGGCAACAGCTCAGTTGGACAGCAACTTTGTAGATGTTATAGAAATGTAGTGCTGGATGGGACCTCAAAAGATCATCTAAGTATAGGTGCCAACTCTGGGGATGCTCCAGGGCTGGAACACCCATGAGGAAAAGTTGATGGGTGCTGAGCACCCACCAGCAGCCCTCTTATCAGTTCACTCCTAACTCCCAACATTGCCCATCTATCATTTCCTCATGGGTCAGCATCACCTCCTCCTCCCGTCCACCACGATCAGCTGTCTGGTGACATTTGGGAGGTGAGGGGAAGAGCAAGCATGCGGCACACTTGGGGAGGGAGCAGAATTGGGCAGGAAGAAGCAGGATAGGGGTAGGATGGGGGCCCAAAGAAGTTACGTGGAAGTGGGGCTTTGGTGGAAAGGTTGGAGTGGGGGCAGGGCTGGGGGCAGAGCAAGGGGTCAAGCACCCCCTGGCACTTTTGAAAGTCGATGGCTGCGTAATTTGCGCTTTCCTCAAGCTCTGAGGCAGGATTAAGTATTTGATACTCTTACCACTGTAAACACATCAGAACTGTAAATGAAACTACGCAGGTGGAAAAGACTACCCAGAGAAGAGACAACAATTAACAGTTTCTGAACATCATGTAACAATTTGGGGAAAATGAAAATCAGATTTCACTAATGTGCATATTACTAGTGCTGAAGAATGGGAAGGAAAAGGGGGAGTTCATTCCCATTCTGGAGGAATGGGTTCCTAAAATTCTGCCTCTGAATACTCCACTGCATGTCTGAAAGGAAGGCTAATCCAGACACCCAGTACCATTATTTTTCAGGTTAGTACCGCCATAATAAAGAGAAATTCCTGGCTGCTAGGCACCAAAAGAGATACTATTCAATTGATAAATAATTAAAACTTGGAGGATGGCATGACTGAACACAGAACAGGGACAGAGGAGAGCTGCATCTATGCAGCATGGTGTGGGACCAAATTGTGGATGTGGTGAGTTCATGCAAAGCTGCTCTCTGCTCTGGAATTGCATAGAGTATCCTTCCTCTACCATGCTCAAAACCCAGTGGTGTGAGGTGATCTGGGCCTAGGTATGGGAGAAGCAGAGCAATCAGTTGCCAAATGGGAAAGGATCAGGAGTGGAAACTGGTGCACCATCCTCCAGCACCCGTCCATCAGTTCATGTTCTTCTCTCCTCCATCATGGACCTCACAGTGTTCACTAGGAATACAGTGAGCTCTGAGGAACTGCTGCAGACACAGAAGATAGTCAACAGGAGAGAGAGATGTCTTATATCGAGTGTGCAGGGCCTGATAGGGTGCCTGTATTTGCTATTTGCCTGCAATGGCAGTTCTTCTGGGTCTTGACTCTCTAATAGCTGTATCACATCGGAGAGGACAGCCAGGAGTGCTGAGATAGAATATTAAGTCCTCTAAGTTTCCCTCCAATTGTCTGTCCAAAAATCCTCCTCCAGCGGTGGGGATGCCACGCCTCAGGACTTACACCTCTACAGTCATTGACCCCAAATGGACTGTAGCCTTAGCCAGCTCCATACTCCAGACACATCCCTGGCCAGTATTTTAGCCAACTTGGAAAAGAAATGACATATTTGCTACAACAACAAAGAGTCCTGTGGCACCTTAAAGCGGGGAGGAGGGGACCTTTTCTGGGCCTGGGGCCACCGACTCACACAAAAATCAGTCAGGGCCACCCAAAAAAGCAAAAAACATACAAAAAACCCTTCACTAACATGTTGCCCTGACTGAGAAAAGTAAAGACACTCCCCTCACATTCCCCTTGCACACCAGAGCCTAGGGGGGTCCAGCCTAGTAGATTTTGTGCACTCCAGCTCCGTGGTAAGGCAGCAGGTGGGCTGGAGTGCCAGCATAAGCTCCCCAATGCAGGGCGCTATGAGCCTAAGAGGCTGGATCCAGGCAAGCCAGAGGCCGCATCCAGCCCCCGGGCCTGAAGTTCCCCGCTCCTGCCTGAAAGGCTAACAGATTTATTTGGGCACCCACGAAAGCTTATGCCCAAATAAATCTGTCTTTAAGGTGCCACAGGACTCGTCATTTTTCCAGTTACAGATTAACACAACTACCCTTCTGAGGCTTCTTTGCTATAGTATCTGCTCCCTTTAAAAAAAAAAAAAAAGATACCTTCCAGACACACACATTTTTTTATCTTGGTTCTCTATCATTTCTGAGCCTGCACTGGCGTATTTCAAATTATCAGCGGTTAAAAAGAACACCATGTTTCCTTTCCAAAATTTTGCTATCAACAACTTCTGTAGATTGCAACTAGTTTCCTGTTCATGTTTCACAAGTTAACTTCTTTTTCAGACACAGTTTTTAAAAGATTGGTAAATAATTCTCTTTCACCGTTCTCTTTGGTAACTTCACAATTTTCATTGTTCCATGATTATCCAAAATTTTATTTGCTAGACTTAAAGAGCTCTCTAGTTCAGAGATTAAATTTCATCTTATCTTTTTTCCCAAGTTAGGAACAAAGGGGACCTCTGTTTTGCCAGAGCAGCTATACTTACACAGGTTTCTTGCTGAATCCACTGTAAGACTCTCTTGGCAGGGACAAGAAAATCAATTAGGCACCTGAGGCCATCTCCTCGATACAGCTTTTCAACTATGCTGAAAAGTTGCCACAGGACAGTGGCAGCTGTGGCCTCGAAAGGAGGGTATAATGCAGAGAGAGTGTTCTGGATGCAGGTGTCAAGGGACTCAGAGTCCTGTAATAAAAAGCAAAATGACAACAACTTGTGAGACTCATACGTCTAACTGTAAACAAAACACTTTACAACTTCCATCTATTTATTTTATGGCATACACACTGATGTTTTAGCCATTCTTAAAATCATAGTCCAAACTTCTGTAATTTGAACTCCATTCAGCTCTGTTCAACATTTCTTAGAATCAGATTTAATTCAAACATCTTCATACAACAAATTCAGCCATTCATCCAAAACCTGAAATGTTGGCACACTAAGCAGCAAAGTATATTTCTTAATGATTCTATGAGCTATAGTGTCTATCCTGAAATCATGTTTTGCAAAAACTCGCAGTTAGGCTCGGGGAAACACATTTTTAAACATATTTGTGGTAAATAGAACGGATAACAGCATCCATAAAGTGACGTACACGTATGTCACATATCACAGAGAAAGAGAGATCGTGACATTACATTTAAAATGAACAAAGCTGAAACATGACTGTATGTTTATATCATAGTATAAACACTATGATAGCAACTCTCTAATAGTTCTCTGTGGAATGCTTGTATGTAGTGAAAGAATGCTGTTCTTTTAAGAATCTCAGTACATATACAAGAATGTTCTTTTTAAGGTACAAAATTTCCTGAGGAAATAGCTCACCTACCATTTCTGGTGGAAATAACAAAGCCTGGATTCAAACAAAGATTCAGTTTCAAAAAGGGGGCACCCACAATGAAAATACAGCCGGGGGAAGACAACTGTCCTCTTTTGGAATTGCAGCCAGATCTATAGATGAGGCCTCCCAATCCCACAGTTTCTTCTGTTATCGGACTGGCAAGGAGACCCCACTCCGATGTTGGGGTAACAGGGAAGACAGCATTTTCACCGTATGTCCTGCCCTGGTTTAGGGAGTCTCTCCCAGCTTTTGGGAGTGCAGCTAACGAGCAGTGGTGCAAGAACTGACGTCTGCTGCTGAGGAAGGCCTCAGTTCTTATGTGCTACAAGCACAGAACCTGTCCAGACTGTGGGACTCCATATGGGTTGCTGAACATGCCTGGCAGTGCAATGCTCTTCCTCTAGCTTAGGTGGAAGGGGGCTTCTTTAAACGGTATTTTTAATCCTTGCCTGGCTGCTTTTCTAACCACAACTCCACCAGTTTGTTCCCCTAATTTTGCCCCTTTGCCTAGCTTCAGCTAACACTGCCAAATTTCTGCAGCACTTTTGGCTCTATCGTGATCCTGATAAGCCAATGCCTTTGTACACAGACAGATTCGAACCCTATTCTGCTTGGCTGTGTCTAGACTGGCCAGTTTTTGCGGAAAATCAGCCGCTTTTCCGCAAAAACTGGCCAGCTGTCTACACTGGCTGCTTGAATTTCCGCAAGAACACTAACTTCCTACTGTAGGAAATCAGTGCTTCTTGCGGAAATACTTTGCCCTTCCCATTCGGGCAAAAGGGCCAGTGTAGACAGGACGGCATTGTTTTGCGCAAAAAAGACCAGATTGCGAAAATGGCCATCGGGGCTTTTTTGTGCAAAAGCGCGTCTAGATTGGCACGGACGCTTTTCCGCAAAAAGTGCTTTTGCGGGAAAGTGTCCATGCCAATCTAGACGCTCTTTTTCTGAAAATGCTTTTAACGGAAAACTTTTCCATTAAAAGCATTTCCGGAAAATCATGCCAGTGTAGACGTAGTCCTTGAGTTGGTGCACATTTTCTCACTTGGCAATATTGTTCTGAAACAGGATTTTGTCCTGTGCAATGAAGTTTTACCATGGAGAATTCTTGACAACATAGCCCACAGAAACTAGAAAATTGGTACATAGGAATGAAAAATCTTGACATTAAGGGGACATATGTAGATGACTCCCACATTTTTGCATAAATAATTAGTGTAGTCAATATAGATGATTTTTTGCTATAAAATGAACTGCTGCTAGAACAAACAATTCTACAGTGTGCATATTTGCATGTACAAAACATATACATCCATATACAAAAAGTTACATATTACCTATGGATTCAGAAGGGACTCCATAGTAAAAAATGAACGATAATTCCTATTCTAAGCCCAAATTTAGACTGCTGCTTTCTCCAAAAATCTTTTGGCGTGATATTTCTCATGCTTAGTCTCAGCAGTGTGGATTAAGGATGTAAGCAAGTACCTGAGTTGACTACTCGACTACTCGTTCCCCCACACCTTGCTGCCTCTGTATCAAGCGGAGGAAGCAGGAGCCAGTGCTAGGGGGAAACCATCTCCATTGTGCCACCTGCCCCACCCAGCGCTGCTGTATCTATCAGAAGCAGCATTGCAGGGTGGGGCAAGAGAGGCTGCCACGAAGCATCCTCTGCCCACAGTGGCTGAGGCTGGCCACAAACAGGGGCAACTGCAGGAGTAACCTCTGAACACAGCCAGCCATCTGTCACGGATGGGCATTGCTCCAGCAGCAGTCCCTGTCCACTTGGGGACCCAGCTCCCTGCTGGGACGCTCCCCTGGACAGGGGCTGCTGGACCTGGTGCAAGCTTGGATTGAGGAAGCCCAGCTCAGTCGTGGCTCACACTCCGTCTGGGACCTACCCTCACTGTGACGTTGGATTTTAAACGTAATAGGAGCTGGGCTGCCTGCGTGCCCAGCTCTTATTACATTTCATCTGCAGAGACGCAACAGCCTTCCTTTATTGACTGATCATGTAGTCGATAAAAATGTTATCGACTACACAATTAGTGGATTACATGCCTCTTAACATCCTTAGTGTGAATTTTTATTTGCTATTTAAGGTATGTATTATATTAATTTTGAATATCAGAAATGGGTTCAACAAGACATTTTTTTATATGAGGTTTTGAGAAACAACTACTCTTTCTTCCTGGAGAAAGAGTTCTGTTTGAAACATTTCTAGATCATCTAAAAAACTGGAAATAAACTCACTGAATAAACTTGGACTACAACGATCTGAAAATGAAGGAAATGTATGAAAGCTGAGGGGTACTGAATATATTTGCACTTGTTTAATACTGCTCACCAAAGTGAGCTTATTTTTACAGCTGGGAATTTGGAGCCTAATAACACATTTGTAACCACAGCTTTGTGCATTCCATGATTCTTCAGCCACAGAATTTGCCTTGGTATCCTGCCTGGAATACAGAGTTGTGTTTCAGAATCAAAACAGTCTACAATAAAAGTCACATTTCTAGCTGATTTGGTAATGAAAGCAACAGCGTAAACTGTGGCAGTGTTTTTCTGAGTTTTCAGTCTGAAGCAATAGCTCAGTGTGCCATGAACTGAGTTTGTTCATCTTGATGCATTATAGGTCAATGAGGTTAAAGATTTCACTACTAATCATTTCTGAGGAAAGAGTGTCAACTTGTTAACCTTTCCACTCAAATCCTCTGCAAGTACCTTATCTGTTATGCCATCACTGGGGGCATACCTAGAGGCATGGTGTCTCAGACAACTGTTGTGTCAGCCCTTAGAAGATGCCCTGCTGTGCCCTTACACAACAGAGTGCAAGGACCACAACTATGGTTGGCTCTTGGAGAGAGGGAGAAAAGTAGAAAAAAGGTTCATCCACCTACACAAAGGACAACCACTCTTTGGCATAGGAGGATGTGTGACAGGCAGAGGGTGGGTGAAGGAATATGTCCATGTCAAACTATGAATTCCATGTTGTGAATATCATGGTGTATTTCAACCTCCATTTTGAATGTAACAGTCAGTATTGCTGTAGAGCTCCTATTTTATAGCAAGGATTTGACCCTTACTGGTCTACCAAGCTATAATATTCAGGCTATGAAAAATGTATGTGCAATGTAGTTAGATTGACCTATCCCCGCCCCCATAAATGAAACTGAATTCTTCTGTCAACTTGGTGACCACCTCTTGAAGAGGTGGGTTTACCACAGTGATGGAAAAACCCCTTCAGATGCTATAAGTAAGTGTCTATGCTACAGCGCTGTAACTGCAGTGCTGAGCTGTGCCACTGTAGTATAGGTGCCATATACATATCAAGTGGAGGGGCTATTTCTGGAAAGCTACTATGGAGGAATTGAGGGCTCTCAATACTGAATGCCTCTAACCTAAGAGAATAATAGATTTTCTATGAGGAATTCCATCGACTTTGAAGAAGTCTCTACCCAGAAGTCAAAAGGTGTTCTGAAGCCTGTAAATCTCCCCACAGATCCCATGGACAGAATAGAGGACACACAGGGCCGGCCGAGCCATTTGTGCACCCCGGTCCCCGGGAGTGCTGCGCCGCCCCCGGCCCTCCGGCGCATGCGCGGCAGCCCCCTATAAGGGGGCGCCCCGGGCGGTAGCCTGGTCAGCCCATAGCTTGGGCTGGCTCTGAGGACACAGGATGTCTTAAAAGAAGACAGCATGTTTGTTGGTGACTGAAAAGTTTGTCTGTACTACAAAATTAGGTTGACTTAATGTAGGTCGGCCTACAGCTACTGTAGTAATTCAATCAGTGGTTGGCATGCCCTCCTTCTGCCAATAATGCACGTCCTCATCAGCAGCACTTGACCCATCGACCTGGGGCATTCTGGAGCACTGACAGCTGCATGGGACACACACATAGAACCTCCCACCCACTGTGGACCAACAGCTAGAGCTGTGAACCCAAGATGGGGCTTAGTTTCACAGTATAGAGACATTCTTGTGAGTTTCACTGCTGCTTCTGGCTCAGAGCAGCAGCACACAGCTGAATCCAGAAAACTGACAACAAACCCAATTTCACTGCAGATAGGTTCAGTGCTGTCATATTGAGCCCTGCACCAGGCTCTCAGCTGAGGGGAAAGGGGCAGCTGTGAGTCTACCGATGAGCTCAATTCTCGGCATGGAGCCTAAAAGCCATGAAAATGACACTCTTGTCAGTTTCATGGATCCAGCTATGAGCTCCCTGGGGCTTCACTGGTCCACCTCTCTGAGCCAGAGGCAGATGTGAAACCGACAAGAATGACACGCAATAGCCAATGTAAGTAATGCAGTATCTACATGGACTCAGTCATCCTAACTACATCAACCTAAGTGCTGTGCCTGCCATGGCGGTGGGGTTGTGTCGGCAGAGTAGGTCACTTATTTTGGTGGAAGCAGCATTCTTGTGTAAATGCTGATATAATTAGGTCAACATAAGCTGCCTTACAGAGACATGACTCTGTAGGATAGATCAAGTCTTATCCACACTCCTATGTCATCGAGTGACACCCTTTGGGACCATGGAGTCCCATGAAACACTGTAGCCTGGGGGTTCAGCCCTCATCAGTCCAGCACACCTGTACACAACCAGGCAGAATTTTGGCACAATCTCAATGGGGAAGCTATTATCAAGATCGTGCAATGCATGTAGTCCCTGACAAAGCTTTTTCAAAGTGTTTAATAATTATATTCTGGTGCAGCAACACAGCCAACAAAGGAGACCGCACACGTTCAACAACTCATCAATCACCTTAAGCATCAGAACACTCTTTGTTTAGAAAGACCATTTGGCCAAGACTCTGTGTTACCCTTTTTAAAGAAGTATCAAGACATCTCAAACGTCCAACTCAAGATGGTGCGCAAATAGTTTGATGTCACTTATTTTGCCCAGGGAGGTTGTGGAATCCCCATCTCTGGAGATATTTAAGAGTAGGTTAGATAAATGTCTATAAGGGATGGTCTAGACAGTATTTGGTCCTGCCATGAGGGCAGGGGACTGGACTCGATGGCCTCTCGAGGTCCCTTCCAGTCCTAGTATTCTATGATTCTATGATGTAATTCTCTTTTTGCTTCTCATTTCAATTCAACGAGACTTTACAGACCAACAATACAATGCCACTGCATGTGTTGCAAGATCAGCACTCAACAGCTATGACCCCAAGTCCTGGTGAGAACTTGAAGCTACAGGCTTTATATTTGGGAGCAACAGCAGCCCTGGATTTAGTGCTATACAATGTATATTGTAGCTTAACCCATATAGTTAAAAAAAAAAAAAGGTAATTTCCATAGTTAAAAGGCAAATGAAAGTGTATCAGCAGTTCCAGAATTCCTACTCTGGTGAGTGTTCTACCTACCAACCATTCTGTCCTGTAACCATCCTGAGACTGTTAGCAGTTAGGATTTGTTGCCGTTTATTTTAAAAACCAGATCCGAGCAATACCAAAAAGGCTGAACAAATACCAGTTAGGGTAAAAAGAGGTGTTAACTATCTACAGGTAACTCTATGTTTTACAATGTAACACCATGCTATAATTGGGTAGAAATATAGCAAGTGCCCTAGTACTTTAAAAACAGTTCTTAACTCCATTATCTCATTTTTTTCAGTCACCAGTCTAGTTCAATGAAGGTAAGAGAAATGGAAAGAGGACACAGCAGAAAAAAAAAGGGATATGAAGACTGAAACACAATCAACTGGCATAGAAGGAAAATAAAATCATTTGTTTTGTTTTTATTTTGTTATAGACAAAAAAAATCTGTTAAATGGTACAAAGACTCGGGCTTCTTACTAGATTGTAAAACTCATGTAGGCCAGAGTCTAATCACATCCCAAACACAATACAATGAGATGATACTGTAAGAGTCTGGAAAATGTTTAAAGTTCTACATGTCCATATAATCCTTATCAACACACACAGAGTAACAGACAGTAGTGTACTGTCACTGGCACTACTGCACATTACTGAGAAACAATAAATCTCACCCGCCCTAAAAGGTTTGCATATTATAACCATGCAAATTGCTAGCAAACTGAAAAGAGCACTTTTTTAATCCCCGTGTTTGTGTGCAGTTTACATTGTTGCAATCTGTTCAGACACAGCTAATTTGTTTACCTGTTTTATCTGAGCTGCGTACCGGATGTGCAGTAGCACACCCTGCAATATAAGAGCCCAAGAGAATAGTTTAACACATTACTGAGGAATGTGCTCAGACTGTAAAGCATTTCATAAAACTGGTTGACTCAGTGAGAATCAACCTCTGCTCTCAAGCCACATACACTTCTGAGGGCTATCAACCTGTCTGGTGCTTTCTTGGCTTACTTTGCAAGGATCAGGCACAGTGAATAGAGATCATTGCACCTGGAGAGATGCTTTGTTAGCAGGTGCCGATCCTTCTGAGAGATGCTAAATGAGACCTGCTGATTCACTTGTACATTTGGTTTGACTGTTCTTTGAGTAGAAGGTAGGGATGTAAGCGACTAGTCGAGTCACTGCTCGACTACTTGCTCCATACCCTCCCCCCGTGCCTCTGTATCAGAGGCAACAAAGTGTGGGGAGAAACAGGAGCCAGTGCTGGGGGGAGCCAGCTTAAAAGCTGATTCCCCCAGCACAATCTCCACAGAACGGGGAAGGGGGAGCAAGGGAGGTAGAGGTGCAGCGGTCCGGGACCTGGCATGAGCCAGGACTGCTTGAGTTTATATTGTTTATTTTGCATTAATTTGTAAATAAAGCCATGCCCTAGGAAAGGGGGTGTGCATGTGACTTTATTTTAGTGCCAACTGAGAAGGCCACCTGTAGGCGTATGGCTGCAGGAACTGTCTATACCATACCATACCATACACGCTACACAATGCAGTAAATGTTGGGCAACTGGACTGGGGATGTTGGGACCATCGAAGCACTCTGTTCTCCCCAAGGAGTTATTAGTGTCTCTCCTCTTTCAGAGCAAGAGAAATGAGTCTCTCTTGGTACCAAACAGGCAGCCCCGAGAGACGCGGAAGAGGAAGACCATGATTCAAAATGTATTCCAAACTAGCATCTACAGTCACCTGCAAGGAGATGTGTGCTGCACTCTAGGGAGCATTCATCATCTTCTTCCGTCTTTCTTTCTATATATTTTAGAAATCTGCCTCCATCTAGCTGTCATAAGAACATAAGAACATAAGAATGGCC
>CM057846.1:138225990-138240423 GCA_030068395.1 Apalone spinifera
CTAGATGGACCTTTGGTCTGACCCGGTATGGCCATTCTTATGTTCTTATGTACAACTTGGCATATTATGGGGCTTTTTGCTTTCTTTTGAAGTACAGGCATTAATTGCTGCCTTGAGGCAGAACATCAGGTTGGATGGGCCAAAGATTTGATCTAGCATGGCAAATCATACACCTGTGGGGGTAAATGAGTAATAATGTGAGCAACTTACCTACCCATAACAGCACCCTTCACTCACAAGGATCTTCCACACTACTTAATTAAAGCTACCTCTCTGAGTTCACAAAGTTTAACACCAATGTTGCTCAGTAAGCAAAGAAAAACGTAGCCAAACAACACCCCAGGAAGATTTGAGAGGGCAGGAGTGTATAAATGTCTATAGGTATGCATTACTCATATGAAATACCCAATGTAGAGGCACAAACTGGAGGTTGAGAAAATCCCTTGTCTCCGCCCACATACATCCGTGTGGTATGCAGGAGGTTTTTTCTCAGCTTCACATCTTGGATGCTGTTTGCCTGACACACAGAAAATTTAGGAGTTGCCAAGGCTGAACGTGTGCAGCTTTAACTCAGTCAACTTCTGCGTCTGAGTTACAATGCAGTCACATAATGATAGAATACTATCCATTTTTTTTACAGGTTGCAAGGTTTGAAGTGAGTAAGGCTAGGGCTCTGTACATCTTGGTTTCTGTTTCTCTAGCATACACAAAACCCTAGATGTCATGTGTATGTAAGGCTGTAGACATTTTTTATGAAGTTATTATGCATTGTTAGAGAGACCAGAATACACAACCTTACCATTGGAATCTCATGAATCTGAGAGTTTAACTATGCATTCTAAAGGTTCCCATCACATAGCTCTTAGGTGGGTTTGTTTTTTTTTAATATGGATCTATAAGGTGGTTTAGAGCAATGGTTATGACAACAATTGGTTACTGAGGGTATTTGTTTAGCATGTTATCTGTGTGTAACTATTGCTTTTTCCTTCTTGTGTAAACTCTGGTTTTAAATTGGGATGAGAAAAGTTGTGGGAACTTGCCAGTGTTAATAAGAAGAATACACTCTATTTGTCAAGGGCTATCATGATTTTGTAGAGTACTCCCAGTGCCTTAGGAGATAATAAGGAAATTGTCAGTTCTGTTTTGGTTCATTTTGTTTTAACTTTCTACGCCCCCTCCACACCTCTATCCTCTCCCTGCCATACTGCTCACTTTAGAAACAACTGTCTCTGTGTTAGAAATTATGTACTGGGACCTTTCTCTGATTATGGAATGTGTCCTCCACCCCCACCACAAATAAATTATAGGGTGTCCTAAAACCTGTAAATAATCTACTGGATAGTAGTGGGAAAATTCAATAATCAGACAGACAAGCAAACAAAGCACTGAATTCACTAAGAAGTCAAACCTGAGTTTATGGAGACGATAGCAGAGATCATTGTAGAGGGAGCAAAGAAGCAAGAATGCCAAGGAAAATTAGGAGATCTAGAGCCATGGTGTCCAACCAGCTCGGAACTAGCCATACTCAACCGGCCAAATAGCCAAACGCAACTAATGACTAGCATGTTGGACACCATGGATCTAGAGCAGGGTTGCCAGGTGTCCCATACAGACCTGGACAGTCTCGTATTTTTGCCTCCTGTCCGATAAAAAATTTCAGAAAACACTGGATACCTAAATTGTCCGGTATTTTCTGATTTTTTCCCGGCCAGGAGGTGAAAATCCCAGGTGCATACTTGGTTCTGCAGGGGAGCTGTCTGGCCTGGAGCAGGAAGACAAGATGGCCACCGGCACCAGTTAGGTCCAAAAAGCCTTAAAGGCATTTCTTAAAAGGGCCATGCTGGTTTTTTTATTTTTATTTTTTTGTCCAACAACTTTGGTTTCCCCCCTTTTTTTCCCGCAACAGTATTTTTTCCCGGGTTTTTTTTTGGGGGGGGGGAAGAGGGAGGGTGTTTGGTATTTTGGTTAAACCATCTGGCAACCCTAACTTAGAGCAAGGGGAGAAAAGTAGGAAACCCACTAAGCAAATGAGGAGAGAAACCAGTGCACTCCCAGCCAGTGCCATCCACCATCAGCCAATGATATGTTCCCACCACTGACATGCAGTGACATATTCCCCTTACCCTTCTACATCCTAATTCCCAGCTATGATATAGGTCTCCTATCCATACCTCAGTCTTGGGCATTACTTGTTCTTATGTAGTTCCGTTCAACCTCTACCAAGTACCCAACTTTGAAATGAATAACCCTCCAAAAAACAAAACAAAAACAACACAACAATTACCACCACCCTTTACGGACCATAAAACCATTAAGTGCTGCCCTACTGGAGCCAGTTGGAGAGGTTTCTGAAAGGATTCATTAGGAGGAGGATCCTTTAAGAAGATAAATGCATTACAATTAAATCCATTTCATCACCTGCCAAAATGCATCCAGTACACTATCATCTCTCTCACCCACCTCTAATACAATCCAGAAGAACAAGTTCCAATTTGGTGTTCCTAAACTGGACTTGCTGAAAGGCAAGCTATGTTGTTATCCCTTCTCTTGTCATCTATATATTTACTAACACTAAAAAATAATGAGGGAAATAATGTGGTGGATAAGATTAAATGAGATTCAAGGGATCGGAATACTTTTTTAAAAATCTTTCCTCTGTTAGGGTTGCTAGGGTGGTGAAAGGAAAGGCAACCATAAATCTACACTTTTAATTTATAGAAGAGGTATATCAGATTTTTATTTTGTGAATTATTCCCTTTGTGTAAGGCAGGGGAAAATAAATACGAGTCAATAACAATAGATAGTGGCTTTCTTATAATGCTATATTATGCTTCAGTTAATTTTATTGACAAACTTGTTAGAGCTCAAGTCCTATTTCCTCGGGATAGAAACTACTCAATTTTTTGTGTTTGAACCTCTTGTACATTGTAGGAGCAACAATAGCACCAAACCAATCTCTACTGAAACTCCACTGAAGCCAACTGATATACATCAAGAATGAATTTGACCTTTTACATTAAACACATTCATAACAAAATGCACACAAACTACAAAATCAGACTCCTTTTTAATATAAAAACAGATTCTGTTGCATTTCAACTAACTCATTAAGTGACTGATGAACATACTGAAGAAGTTAGACGTAAGGAGGGTCTGAATCAATACTTCCATTACAGTCAGCTGGAATGGAAAAGAAATCCTGGGTGTGGTTACGTAAATACACTTCACTCAGGTTGCTTAGGCCTGCTAGATACTCAGCTATTAGAATTTGGCTGTTGTGGGGGTCACAAACTATGTTAACAGTAAATTCAGGAATTGTATGAGATGAATACCAATGCTTGCAGTTATTGTGGGAATGCACAATGCAGAAAAGTCAGACAGTTTTTTACTCAGAAGGAGAGACCCTGTCAGTGTAAATACACTTGGATGGACAGAGGCTGCTCTTTCAGAGCCCTACAGATTTAGCTTGGGAGGGAGTCAGCAAGCTGCTTGCTCTTCAGGCATGAGCTGTAAGACTGGTTCAACCTGTTTCTCCCCACTGTTTCAATGATAGAGTTAAAAAGGCTCCATAAGGGGTCTCTTTTTTATGTAAATGTACTTCATTTACATAGAAAATGCCGGAATCTCTTGTGGCTGGACTGTGCTTTGGCCCAAGAGCTGAAATCACTAGGTTTGGCTCAGAGCCAAATCCAGCACAAGCCAGCAAAAGATGCAACAAGCATCCAGCAGGGCGGTGATAGAGAGACGTGAGGAGCAGCCATCAGAGCAGCAGCAGAGAGCCGTGAGCAGGTAGATGGTGAATAACCAGCGGGATGGGTGAGATGCCTTCTATCTTTCCCCTTCCCCCACTCTATGTCAGGTGAACTCTGCAGATGCATCTCTGAACTCTGGTCAGCCCTGACCCAGGGCAGCAACTGAATGGGGTGCAGAGAAGGGTTGGTCACGTGAAGGGGACATCTACATTGTTTGGATTGAGAGCCAGAGTGGAAAAGGACACTTGCCCAGCCTACTAGAGCTGGTACGTTTACTTGCTGTTTTGGTTATGCACTCTATGGTGTTTTCCTATGGACTCTGTCTGTGGTGTTTTCCCAGATTAATGCCACGTTGCTTCCTGCCCCTTTTATTAAAGGTTTCTTTAATACTAGCCATGCAGTGTAGACGTACTCAGGGTACGTCTACACTGCATGGCTATTTCAGGATATCACAGGCAGCCCGAAATAGCTACCTGGCGTCTTAACAAGCCACCCGCTATTTCAAAATATTTTTCTAAATAACAGGCATGCTATTTCGGCATCCCGGTAACCCTCTTTCCACGGGGGTTAAGGGATGTGTCAAAATAGCATGTTATTGTGAAATTTGGCAGTGTGTACGTGTGCCAAATTTTGAAATAGCCTATTTCTAAATTCAATCGAAATAAGATGTGCAATTTGCGCTGTGTAAATTGCGTATCTTATTTCGAATGTAGGGTTCTGTGTAGATGCATCCTCAGACTCTGTGCTTGCAGGTGGGGAAGCATTGCCTCTCAATGGCGCCCTGAGATGTTGTGTGAATTTCCCAGGTTACTGGGTGGAGGCTCAAGCCACTTATGAGTTGGATGGATGAAGAGGAACCCTTAGATATTGAACCCGGCCCGGGCTGCTGTTGGTGCTACCTAGCAGAAAGGTTACATATACACGTTGAAACTTTTTCATTTTTTATAATTAAATGGAAAGCACTTCCTACTGGAGCACTGCTAGTTTAACTTTATTCTCTAGTTTGCAGGAGAGATGGAGGAGTACTCAGAACTGAGGTTATAGTGCCTTTTTCTTTTCTTTCTTCCTTCCTCCTCCCCCTCGCTTCATGGTACCAAAGCATTCCAGAGACATGGAGCTCCCAGCTTGCTTACATTCCACTGATTTATCATTGATTAAGTGAATCCCTCCTGTTCTACTCTCCATCACAGCCTGATAGAGCTGCACAAAGAAATTTTAAATTAACCTAGTTTGAAGAACTGGCTAAAACTTGAGAAACTCCAAACCTTTGGAAATAAGGGTATTACGAGGAACATAGTTCAAAGTCAGTGGGGTTACACCCATATGCTAATCAACAGTAGGATCAGAGCCTTAAATTGTGACTGTTTCAAGGGCTTTGAGATGGATCTTCCTATGTGCATGCCTCGCAAGATCTTGATTCGTGTCTGGGCATTAACATGAATTACTTTTTTAAAAAGTTATATACTTTGAAAGTTCACGATCTAAGTGATCCAGATTCTAATTAGAATATTCTGAAACTCATTTGGACACGATAACTGATGCACTGTCAGTTGCAAGACTGGGGCCTAAATAGACAAGACAGACAAATAAGAATACATAAAATTCTCAGAGCATTCAAGATGCTGTTAGGCATCTGTCCTGTTAGTTAACCTTCCCTCTCCCTCCTCACACTTCCCGTCAGCAAATAAAACATCTCTTCACCCTTCTCCGGGTGACAGTGGAGAGGGGGGCGAGGGTGAGGTAGGACCACTCACACACTGATAAAACCAGAAATTTCCTGAGGCAAACTAGGGATGTAGAATCTTGTTTAATTGGTTAGCTAGTTAAACATTTACTGTTAATGCTTCAGGCAGGAGCTGCTCCAGCTCGGCTGGTGCAGCCCCTGCCTGAGGCCCCATCACTGCAGGCAGGGAATACTACTCCAGCCTGGTCTGAGCGCCCCTGTTTGCGGTGCACCCGGTCCTGCCATGGACATGGGCTACTCTGGCTGGGCTAGAGTGTCCCTATCCATGCTGAGTCCCCTTGGGCAGGGACAGCCCCCTGCTTGAGGTGGGTAGGGAGCTGCTTCAGCCCCACCACTTAACCAGAACCAGTAAACATCACCTGTTAAAGTGTGATGCTTACCAGTTAACTGGTTAACTATTCACATCCCTAAAGCAAACTGTAGGCCTCCATTTTCCAGTCTCCTTTAGCTTAGATGGGCAAACCAAATCCTTCCTAACAATTTATACAGAATAACACTAATCCTCATGCTTGTAACCTGGTATTCACTCATGAAAGAGCTTTTGTTTTAATCTTTGAAAGAAACCAGCACTGGTATTGCCAAATGCATTCCCATTAGCTGTTGTGAAGGGAGAAAAAGATCATCCTGTGTGAAACATATGCTGCCCTCCCTATCTGCCAGCTTCACTTTTAAATCCAGCCAAAACAAATTGTTTTCAAAGACAAAATAGACTATTAAATCCTTTGCCAAAGTCTGCCTTACATCCAGTCTCTAAGGAACACACCTGCTTTATCAAATGTCCAACATAGGTTATATCTGCCTAGTACCTTTCAAGTACAATTTTCCCAGTAAAGTTACCAATTATTTACTTAATTTCTTAAAACCAACTTCTCCATCTTAACGCATTAAATTAGCTGATTCAAGCTACTGAAGAAAATTGAAACTTGTTAAACACGAAGGAAGAACACTGAAAACATAGCCACTTAAAACAAATGATCATTTAAAAAATATACCTTCAGAACATTCTGTGACACTACGCACCATATTTTTATGGAAATGCATTTTTGAATATGAATATGCATAATTCAAATATGCTGTATGCAAAAGAGGCAAGTAGTCTATCATTCAAATGCTTGTAATCCCCTAAATGTGTATATTTTATTTGTGTGCATGTTTATCTTTCTTGTATGTGAAGTTAGAAAGATAAAGCGTAAAGCCGTTTATTAACCTTAGTCTTCTAGTAAAAGCCATGAGTGACAGTTAATGGACCACTGCTCAAGACAAGAATCTCTAAATAATCTAGTTTTTCCTTGATCTTCCTCTCAAGATCATCTCATCTGAAGAAGTGGGGTTTGCTCATGATACCTAATGATCCTATATATATATTTGTTAGTCTCTCAAGTGCCACAGGACTACTTGTCACTTTTTAAAAAATTGCTTTTAAAAGTTACAGACTAACACAGCTACCCCTCCGAAATTTGAGGTTTTTTTCCCTGTAAGCCTAAACTGTGGTTAGTCTTACAAACACACATGACCATGCCACCTGGTGCAGGAATTAATTTTGAATCTGATATTTTCCCCCATTGGAATGGGGGAAATGGGAGCAAGACTTTCTGCCCTGGGGAAATTCTATTTCAGGAATGGGAAGTAAATGAAGATTGTCTTCAGCTGGCTTCACAGATGCTACCCACTCTGAGGGGATACAGGAAAGCACCTGAAAACAAAAAGAACTGTAACAACAGGGGTGGAAATGAGCTGTTAGACTCAGGTCAGAAGAAGAAGAAGAAGAAGAAGAAGAAGAAAAAAAAAGATTGCTCTAGCCTGAAGAACTTTACCTGAAATAAGAGCTGGGATGAGAAATGATCTGTAACAATTTATTTTTGACTATTATGCTTAGCTGGCATGTTTTGTTTATTTTAGTTTAGTAACTTACTTTGATCTGTTTGTTATCACTTGCAGCCATTTAAATCCTACTTTTTATACTTAAAATCACTTTTGTTTATTATCAAACCCAATGTAAATAATTGTTACTGGCGGGGGGAGGCAGCAGCTGTGCCTCTCTTTCATTGATAAAGGGGGTGAACTTCATGAGCTTTCTCAGTGTATAACTTTTATACAGAGTAACAGATTTATTTGGGGTTTTGGTCCCTATTTGGGGCTGTGCTCCTGGGTGCTGACAAGTCTATCACTGAGCCCTCCCAGAGCTGAGCTGTCATCACTATCTGTGTCACTCTGCTAGGGGGCTGTTACCTCAACTCTGTGCCTTTGCTGGGGGAAACCAGAGCTTTTAGTCCAGCAGGCCAGGGCAGTGGGCGTGCCTTAGAGGGCAAGAGGTTTGATCATCCCACTGAGCCCATCTATCAGATGATGGTTTCAAGGGGATCTCTGTGATCCAACACATCACACATTTATTCTAGCTACTGCTTCAGGATCTTATGAAAATACTAAAAGAATACGGGACAGAGTTTTCTGTCCTTACTCAGCCTCTAATCTGAAAGCCCTGATGACATCACCGAGTGAAGAATGATTACAAACAACAAAGGTGAAGCCTGCAGTTCTTATTTATATGAAGAATAAAAAAAGTCAGCTTCTTCATGCTTTTTATGCATGTGCCATGGTAAAGGTAGAACATTACAAATTTAGTTGTAACTATGTGGTTAAAAATTACAAATTCTTGAGTGAGCAGGAGTGGAAATGAATGGCATCTGTTTTATTCAATAAAGGGTGAAGGAGAGGTGGGGAATACTAACAAATACAGCATTATTAAAATTGTACATGAAATATTGCACCTTTCTTAAGAACCCGGTGACTTATGGTTGACCTTTAAAGTATGTGTCAGACATGATGAATAGTGCTTGGGAATAATGTATACTAAACTGATTAATCAGCTTAAAGTATGAAACCAAGCAGGGATATCTCTATCTGTACATCATTATACTTGCCTTCCTGAATACCTACAATTTCATTCTGTGCTGTAAAAAAACATACTACAGGATGATCAATGTAAATGTAGTTCTTACTATACAAAATCTCTCTCTCTCGCTCTCGCTCTCACTCACATATATATCTAGATTTCAGAACATTATTTTTATATATAGATATAGTTATCCTAACTTGTCCCAGCAATGTTGCCATCTCAATACAAATTAAAAATGTTCAAGATCTTTATTTTCAGAATTTGGTGGATGTCTGAGGTTTTATTCAACTAATCTTATATTCATTATGTTGTAAGTATTTCTTACTTTTAAATACATAAATTATTTTGAATTTTCAAAACTAAAGCTATTAAAAACACTCTTAGTAATGCAGTGGCCACAGTTTCATATAAATTAAGTTCTCAGCAGCAATTGCTTAAGCGCCAAAAATTCAACCTATAACTATGGGATGGCACTAAAGAAAACTGCAAATCCTTCTGCGATGCAAAGAAAAGGGTCAGTTGCTGTAATAACCATATGCCAAAATACCAAGAAAAGTATTGAAGAAATTCACATAGGAACCTGGCTTTCCATAACAAAACATCAAGGGTCTCCTAGGTTTATTCTTACTGTTTATTTTAAAGAGAATTACAAAACTGTGAACAAGTCTGGACTGGACAGTGTTAAGTGTCCTCTGCACAAATATGTCTTTAGTCATCACTGATTTATAAAACCCGCAGGTGAAAGGGTTATTTTGTTTCAGACTAGCTGTTAACAGAGAAAATATATGGTAGGGTTGGGCAAAATGGTTCAAAGAATTAATAACTTGCCTGAACCTTTCCTCGACCCTCAGTCCTTTTTCTCTGATTCAGATAAGGCACCTCCTCCCACTTGCATGACCTTCTAATGGACTCTGGCTTGCTCTCCAACTAGATTTTTATAATGTTTTTCATCTCTGTGGAATCTGGGTGTCTTCCACAAGAAATAAACAAAAATCTACAGTCCCTTAAACTCTGTAACAGCCCAGCACCATCCCCTTCCTTGCTACAGCATTGCAACAGCATTTCATCCTTCTCCCTGTAATAAATGTTACCCATATTAGAGATCCACACTGAATATTGTCTACCCCAGTGGTGTGCAGGCTTCTACAGTCATGCCCCTTCTGTCCATTCCCCCTCATTACTGTACAGCCAAGGTTTCCTCGGCAGAGGACTCTGTGCTGAAGGCGGAGCTGGGAGTGGAACTGGGGATGGGGAGGAGCCCACCTACACTGGGCCAAATTTTGGAAAAGTCTCCTCTTTCATAAGAGCCCTTCTTCCTTGTGGGTGGAAGAATACAGGGCTTCCGAAAGAGTGCATCCACTCTTCCGCAAAAAGAAGCGGAAGAGCAGACGCATTCCCTGGACACAACGGATTTTTTCCGGGATACCTCCAGGATCCTGGAAAAACCCCATAGTGTAGACATAGCCAGAATGGGATTGGAAGTGTGGCACTCCCTCATTTCTCATGGGGGCTGGTCCTGATCCTGACACATACCTCACACACTGAGAACCACTAGTCCACACAGCAGCTGGGAGAGCATTTCCCAAGGCAGAGAGACACGTGAAAATAAAATCAGAATGACCATGGCAGCCGGGATCAACCTTGGATGTTTTCTCAGGCGGCTAGTCTGAGCTGCTACCCAAGCCACTACAGCCACATTGCTATTTTTAATCGCACCAGCTTTAGCAGAAGCAGCGCATATCAATCTACCCACGCGGGAGGGCATGCCCCCAGATGCTTTGTAGACATATCCAAGTTATACTGCCATGAGCAGAGCTCTACTAAATTCCAAGTCTGTTTTAGTCAATTTCACTATCCTGGGATTCAAAAAAAAAATTAAAAATTTGTGATTCCAGTTATTTGAATCTGAAATTTCACAGTGTTGTAATTGTAGGGTTCTCACCCAAGAAGGAGTTGGGGGAGGGTTGAAAAGCTGGGTGGCTGTGGTACAGCTATCTTTACTTCTGCACTGCAGCTGGTGACAGTGGCACCTTCAGAGCTGGGCAGCTGGAGAGCGATGGCTGCTTACCAAAAGCCCAGCTCTGAAGGCAGAGCTGCCACTAGTAGCAGTGTAGAAAAAGGATAAGCATGGCATGGTATTGCCACCCTTACTTCAGTACTGCCTCCTGCAGAGTTATGCCCTCATTCAGCAGCCACACTCTCTGGCCCCCCTGCTTTCAAGGAAGTAATGCAGGAGTAAGAATGGCTTAGCATGGTAATGTCACTGCCTTCAAAGCTGGGTGTCTAGCCACCAGATGCTGCCCTTTGGGTCAGGACCCTACATTTGAGAAAAACTGGTCTCCTCCCCTAAATCTGTACAGTATACGGTAAAAGCACACAGAAGACCAAGTTTCACAATCCATGATGCATTTTTCACAGCCACGTATTTGGCAGGGCCCTAATCATGAGCCTAGTAGCTCCATCAGGGTTTGGTTATTGAACACTTTATAAACAGCCAACAGCCTTCTCAAAATTGTTTATTGTCCAATGGGAAGAAAAGTGGATTGTCAAAATATTTGTGTTATTGAACATAAGTCATTGGCACCTTTCCTGCAACCATCCCACAGCATGCAGTAGCACACTACCACAGTGCTAATGCAAGCAGGACCTTTAGGCACAATCCATAGCACAGAGTAACATGGCTCTGCTCTACAGTGCTGGTGGGTTCAGCTCCAGGCAGCAAAATGCCTTGTGCACAGGGGCAAAGGACTGCTACTGCACTTCTTTGTAGAGGTGAACTTGCCTCTCTCTGGGCAGCCAACCAACTCTTTTGTCCAATGTTTGTGGCGGGAAAAGAGCCCTGGCACCATCTCCTGCATTTCCTCTGCTGCAAGGAGCCTTTCCATCCTGTACCATCTCATCTACTACCCACACACATCTGGGCCAATCACAATCTGGATGACTATGAAGCAATCTATCATAATACAGATTCTATTCTGTTGACTGGATGCAGCTAGCACCATAGTCAGAGAATTCTTGTTGTTTCCTGTAGGTAGCACTGTTGAGAGGAGAGTTTAGAATAATAAATATGCCTCATGTTCATATACCACAGTGATGAGCTCATTTCAGACACATAGCTTCATTAAGATCAGTGACATTAGGTCCCAAACTGCAGAGGTAAACAAATACTCATTTTTACTTGAACCTATGTAAGTTTTCCCCAGAGCAAGAATGGACTCAAGTATTAAAAATGTACAGGAAAAAGAAAACTGATCAACCACAGCCCCCAAGCTTCTTCCAGCCTAAAATGGCATCTGTTTATTAAGCAATGTAAGAGGAACTTTAGCAGGAACTAAAAAACAGATTAATTACTTTACAATTTCAAAAAAGATACCTACTGGCACTAAGAAGCTCTTTGAACTCAAGATGTTAAAGTGAAATATTTTAGCCATAAAAAAATTATATAGAACACACCGATACATTTAAACAATCACTTGGCACATCTGAAAGACCCTTTCTAGAGATAATTTCCCCATCCTCTCTGGGAATCCCCACACAGTTTCAGACAAAAGGGTAACAGAAGTACTATTTCCATGAGCATGCTGAAAATTCACCCAAAGAACCATGATACAGTGGTGGTACACACTCCATTATCCAACAACTGGTAGTACAAATGACAAAAAAGACAAACTTAGCTGTCAGAAAATGAGTGAAAGCCCCACCATTTGAAGCTTTTCTTATATCACAAAAACAACAAAATCAGAACTGGAAAGATCTTAATTAGCTTGAGGTCAAGTCTTGCTCAACAATGTAGGTTTTGTGGTCAGCTCTGAAAAGCCAACAGCTGGAAAAAAAGGATACACAGGCAAATGCATCACAAAAGGGTCGTGTCTCAACATTTTGAGTCTAAGGAGAGCAAGTCATGAACTTTTTCCTTTTCTACTTGGGGCTATTAAGAGGAGCATTTTTTTTCCAGAGCCGGTTACCCTGCATTTTGGCATATTATTTCTTCTTTCCTAATAACCTTTTAAAGTATGTCTACCTAGGGATGTTAAAAAGCATTTTTGTTTGGGTTTTTTGTAAACATATAGTTACACATTTACACGCAGAAGGGAAGGTGGCTCCATGGAGCCTCTGTTCTGTATCAGAGGGAGCAGCACAGGGGATGGGGTGGGGGTGGGCAGGCGGGAGCCAGTGCTCACAGAGGAGCCATCTTTTTAACTGGCTGCCTTTCCCCCCCCCCCTCCTCCCGCTCTGTATCATAGGTGGCCTTTGGCAGCAGCGTGGGTAGGGGAAGGTGGCTCTGTGGGAGCCAGTGCTTATAGGGAGCCAGCTTGTACTACCAATTGCTATTTCTTCAACTGACACAGAAGCAGCAGCATGGAGGGTTGCATGTAACTGTGAAGATTAACTGATAAGGCCAGGCTCATCGCTAAACCATTTAACTGTGTGCACTATCACATCCCTACAACTCCCTGCAACTGAGAGTAAGCCAATGCCCTGTAAGCTGAGCACTTGAGTGGCCACCCAGGAGAGATTTGAATGCTGCCCAGCTGTTTAGCAGCGTGGCCGCAGGCAGCAGAATGTGTGTCTACTGGTGGTGCACATATGCATATTCTTTGATGCAAATTTATTCTGCACATGGATGGAAAAAATTAAAGGAACATCGCTCCCAATCCTGGCAGACAGATTCACAGTCTTCGGACTCAAACTAGTGTGCTAAAGATAAAAGTGTAGCCATTGTACCTAGGCTTAGAGCTCAGGCTCTCAAACCTAGACATAAGTACATAAGAACGGCCATACTGGGTCAGACCAAAGGTCCACCTAGCCCAGTACCCTGTCTTCTCACTGTGGCCAATGCCAGATGAGTGAACGGAATAGGTAATCATCTAGTGATCCCTCTCCTGTCATCCAATTCCAGCCTTTGAGAAACAGACTAGGGACACTATTCCTACCCATGTTGGCTAATAGCTATTGATGTACCTAACCTCCATGAATTTATCAGTTCTTTTTTGAAGCCTGTTAAAGTCCAGGTCTTCACAACATCCTATGACAAGGAGTTCCATAGGTTCACTCTGCATTGAATGAAAAAAATCTTCCTTTTGTTTGTTTTAAACCTGCTACCTATTAATTTCATTTGGTGACCCCTAGTTCTTATGTTATGGGAATAAGTAAATAACTTTTCCTTATTCACTTTTTCCACCCGTGTCATGATTTTATAGACCTCTATCATATCCCCCTTTAGTCTCCTCTTTTCTAAGATGAGAAGTTCCAGTCTTTTTAATTTCTCATCATATGGGGCCTGTTCTAAACCCCTAATAATTTTTGTTGCCCTTTTCTGAACTTTTTCCAATGCCAATATATCTTTTTTGAGATACATAGTATTCAAGATGAGGGAATACCAGGGATTTATATAGAGGAGATAAGATGTTCTCCATCTTATTCTCTATTCCTTTTTAGGGATTCCTCATATTCTATTTCCTTTTTTGTCTTCTGATGCATGTTGAGGGGACGTTTCCAGAGAATTTTCCGCAATGACTCCAAGATCTCTCTCTCCTGAGTGGTTAGAGCTAAATTAGTCCCCATCATTTTGAAAGTATAGTTGGGATTATTTTTCCCCAATGTTCATTACTTTACATTTATCAACATTTTGTTGCCCCAAACACTGTTCGATGAGATCTTTATGAAGCTCTTCACAGTCTGCTTTGGTCTTAATTATCTATCTAGAGCTGTTTAGTATCATCTGCAAATTTTGCCACCTTACTGTTTACCCCTTTCTCTAGATCTTTTATAAGTAAATTGAATAGGATTGGTCCCAAGACAGACCCTTGGGAAACTCTATTAGATACCTCTCTCCTCTCTGAAAACTTACTATTTACTCCTACCCTTTGTTTCCTGTCTTTTAACCAGTTATCAGTCCATGACAGGACCTTCCCTCTTATCCCATGACAACTTACTTTACTGAAGAACCTCTGGAGAGGGAGTTTGTCAAAGGCTTTCTAGAAAGCTAAGTACAGTAAACTTCCGATAATCTGGCACCTTTAGGACCCAGGGGGTGCCGG
>CM057846.1:138270850-138287104 GCA_030068395.1 Apalone spinifera
TTTTACAACCCCAAGTCGTGGTCTCATCCTTTCCGGCATCCCTTTCGAATCTCGGGTATTGCGGGGACCGACATAGATGACTAAACTACTTTAATCGTTCTAAGAAAAACGTTAAAAAAACAACAACTGGTCTGGTAGCACTTTATACACTAACAAAACATGTAGATCAGTGGCCACCAACTAGTAGATCGGGATCTACTGGTAGATCTTGCAGCCTTTGACAGGCTATACTGAGAGGTTTGACCGGGAGGCTATCAAGTGCTGGCACTTCATCTACCCCTCTCAGTACTGCCGTGCTCCCACTGCCGGCTGCTTTGGAGGTGCCCCTTACCCATGGGAGCCTTCTGTTTGCTGTGCAGAGCATGGGAAGAAGAGGAAGGGGGGGTGCTAATGTCAGGGTGCCCCTACCTCCACCCTGTACTCTATATCCACAGAGCAGAGGGGGACAGGGATGGAGAGCATTTGCTGGCGACTTTTGGGAGTGGTGCAGGGCCAGGATAGGGGTGAGCCTGCCTTAGCTCCCTGCACCACCATCCAGAAGCCACCTGTGGTAAGCGCTGCCCATCTGGAGCCTGCATTCTGAACATGAACCTCTAGTGCACCCCAAATCCCTGCTCACAGCCTGATAAAAGTGAGTGAGGATGGGGGAGGGAGGATGGAGTGAGCAGGGGCAGGGCCTTGGAGAAGGGGCGGGAAGGAGGCAGGGGAAGGGTGTTTGGGTTTGAGGTAGATCCTGAATTGCAGTTTAATTCAAAAACTGATCTCATGCTTAAAAAGGCTGGAGACCACTGATGTAGATGGTATCATGAGCTTTCGTGAAGAAGTGGGCTATGCCCATGAAAGCTCATGATACCATCTACATGTTTTGTTAGTCTATAAAATGCTACCAGACCATTTGTTGTTTTTTAAGTTTATCCTGTACAGACTAACTTGGCTACCCCCTGAAGTGTTCTAAGAAAGTGGTTCCTGCCAGATCAACTTTGATATATTTCTCAGAGCTGTGAAGAGGATATTTAAGAATTGGACAGTACCAAAAAAGATGATGAAGCTATTCCTACCTCTTTCTTTGCCTGATCTCATTTTTTGAGATACTGTTCTTTTTTGACAATTATACTAAAATTGGAGAACTAGGTGATATCCCATCTTTGATGCTCCCAGGATGTAGGCTTATTGGAGGAAAAATTAATCTTTTTTATGTTCATGTTCAAAAAGAAGTTGTCACTTTGTAGCAGAGCTTAAGTATTTCCTTCACCTATTCCTGGGCACATTTCAGGAACACAAGAGGTACAATATAAAACATTCTAATTGTTACATGAGTCATTCTCTTACCTTTGGAATTTGCCTGGATGCTCTCTCGCGCTCCTCTCAAACTGTAAAACTAATATTGTTTTTCTTCTTCCTTTAGTCTGAAAGATACAAACAAGACAGAAGCAAACATTATGCCAACCAGGAAGACTCTCAAAGCCTCAAAAACAATCTGGATAAAATTCCTTTCAGATATTCAAAACTATTTTCAGAACACATCAGTCTACACCTCTCAAAGAGCCTTTTTCAGTCAAGTATCAGAGGGGTAGCCGTGTTAGTCTGAATCTGCAAAAGCGGCGAGGGGTCCTGTGGCACCTTATAGACTAACCGAAGTGTTTGGAGCATAAGCTTTGTGACATGTGACATGTGACATGCATCTGATGAAGTGGGTCTTTGCCCACGAAAGCTTATGCTCCAAACACTTCGGTTAGTCTATAAGGTGCCACAGGCCCCCTCGCCGCTTTTTCAGTCAAGATGTCCTACTTCTGAACAACAAATCGCTCGACTTAGGGGCTTGGTTTGAAATGATGTGTAGCTCTTCTCCAAGTCCTGACAGATTCATGGAGACAAGACCCACTCTGGGAACCCTGGCACATCCCCTTCCTGCTGTGTGGCAGCTCAGCTCTAGTGAGTCTTGTGAGCTTCCTGATCCTCCCTTGATCACAGGTAATACAAACTTGGGCTGCATAGCAATTTCTGCCTTATCTCTGCAAAGTTGGGAGGAGGTGACCTCCCACTCTTATGATGAAACCTCCATTGGCTCCCAGAAAAAAGGAGAGGTGTGCCATGTGAGCAGCAAACACTTTTGTGTCGTGCAGGTGAGCTGCGGGTACGGAAGCAGTGTGTACAGGGAAGGGGGGGGGGAAGGGGCTCTGTCAGACTGTCTGATGAAGGAGGGAGAAATTATTTGGATGCACAGCAATAAAAGGAATCCCCTCATTTCACTACAGGTGGGTATAAAACACTTGGGCCTTTTTAGTGTTTGCATTTATACATTTCACAATTCAGATTTTTCTAAGAACACGTCGTCAGGTGAGGCACAGCACAGACTCAGATCTGATAACTTGTCCGAATTTTCCATAAACAGATCTTACCTTCTGCTCTAATTTACATCCCAGGGATCTGACTGGATCCAAGAGCTTAAAGGAATTTTTGCACCCCCTCTCCTGGGCTGGGATTAGCACCCTTTGTCCATAGCTTATTTATGTCGTGGGGAGTTTCACATAGCTTCACAAGGGAAGAAATCAGTGGAAATGCAGAGAGCTGGAGTAGTTGCAAGTGTCCATTTTATTGCATAGCACAGAACTAACTAGAATAAGCCCAGACTAGCTGGGCTGACCCCCGTGACCTACTCAGTTACTAAAACAACAAGATCTATATCTACAACCCAATATACAACAAGATCCTAAAACTAGGTAGTGCGTTTCTCCCCATCAATGTAATTTTAAGAGTTTTAACCTTTCAGCTGTCATCAGAAGGGGACTTAGAAGCATGTTTATTTCATATTTCACATTCTCTGAGGGATATGTTGAATTCTGAAAAGTGTGAGCTCTCAGACAGCTCTTCAAAAAAAAAATCTTAAAATTGGAAGGGAGGACTGACAAAAGTCCATTTTCAAATTCACACACTTTCTTACACGAGTGAAAGAATAGGCCTTCTTACTCAGGTAAAACTTCTCTACTAAAGTCAAATGGCAACTTTGCTTGAGTGAGAAGTCCAGAATCTGGATCCAAGTCAATGAGCCTGGATTACAAGTTGCTTGCACATTGTGTAATTGTGTAAAATGAAAATCGAATGGGTATACAACATCACCTAATCAGAATGTTAGCTTTGTACTTAGCACAGGTGTAAGAGAATACACAAAGGTGCAAGGTAATAGAAAACCCATCACAAGTGGCTTATCTGAAATCATCTGGCCTTATTCTTCAAGGAAAATTAACATGGCACATTCTATTTCAATCTAATGTTCATAGTGCCCTGTACTCTCTGACCATAAGTATGTACACAGCGTGGGCATGATTGTGTGACAAGTGGAGCGCCAACTGTGAGATTCAGAGCACTATCATCTTCTGCTGACATCCTAACAGGCTGCTCACGCTCTCAGTGCTTTAAAAACAAAACAAAACAAAACAGAAACAAAAAACAAACAAACAAACAAAAAAACCTAAACCTTTAAAAACCTAATCAGTTTTAAGTAAGCTGAATAAAAAGAGAATCTGCATAGTGGTTGTGAAGTGGAACACTTGATTTTTTTAAAACACGTGGATAACTAAAAAATAGTGGCTGCATTTTATCAAAACTTCCTCCTAAAATTAAACTTTGGAGCTGAAACCAAGAACAGGAAATTTCAACTCCAACTCCCATCCCTATTCCACAGATGGAGATTGGGGGTGGGGAGACGCACAGGGGTGTTACGTCCCCAAACTGCAGTGCCAGAGTTGGGCAGTCCCAAGGGCACCTTCCTTCCCTCCTTCTCTGCCCCGCTTCGACCCTTCCCTGCAGTCCCTCCCCCAGTCAGGTCAGAGGCTGAAAGCTGGAGCTGGGCAGTGCAGAGCATCTGCTGCTCTGGTGTTATGGAGCAGGACTAAAAGGAGAGCTGACTAATTTGTTGGGCCCCTGAGTGGAATGGGGGGGGTGGGGAGAGGGGCTCCGCACTCCCAGAAGGGGTGGGGCCTCAGGCAGAAGAGATGGGGATGGGGCCTTCAGTGCCACTTGTAATTCACTTCAGTTCTCCCTCATCCACTCCTTCCAAGGCAGCCCTTGGTGTTCTGGGGCCAATTTAAAGGCCTGGGGCTTTGGATACCAATATTGCTTTGTGAATCGCTGGGCTGGGAGCAACTGTCCCCTTTGTGGCCTTCCCCCACCCCCATCGGCAGGTACTCGCCTTTCTCTTGCTGGTGCCCAGGGCTGTGACTTCTTCTCAGCTCCCAAACCCCTGACTGCTTGTGCAGGTGTAAAGTGCTACCAGGTGGGAATCTTGGTCCAGAGCCAGCAGAGCCCTCGAGAAGCAGCCACAGGGAGAGTTGGGGGAGTAGCAAGAAGAGGCCCTCTTTGCACACAGCCCATATCTATCTCCTGCCTACATCCTGCACTACACCCCTCTCTGTATACAGCCCCTAGCTATCCCCTGCCTACATCCTGAGTGGTTTCCAACTTTCTGAGCTGAGCCTCCCCCTTTGAGTTATGATTTTTGATTGCACCATGCCCTCCCCTCCCACAAGGCTGGTGGCCTGCTGAAGTGAGTTGGGGGTGGAGGTGGTACTCTCTCCCTGGACCCCATCATGAGAAGCTGGCCCAAGCACAAAATAGAAGTCAAGCTATGTCTATGTCCAAGGCTGTCCCCTCCCATCCCAGGGACTGGGGTCCAGATCTCCAAGTCCCCCACACTGTGCTGGGCCCTGGATTTTTTTTTAATAGCAAGTTGACATGGGGAGGGACACTCAGACACAGAAAGATTGAAAACCCCTCGGGAAAATGCTTTCTACATCAAAGAGGTTTTTCCACCCCTTCAAGTGGCAGTAGCTTGGTAGGTGCAATTATATTTACCTAATTTTTAGGCATAAACCAAGCTTAAGAGTAGCTGCTTAGAACACAATATATGTTTCCTCCTTCACTACAACAATATCTGCCATTATAATACTGCTCAATAATTTAAACAACCTTTAATTTTCTGTTTAATAATGAAAATACTTTTCTAAACAATAAAGTGTCAGATTGTGTTCCCTTTAAAATGCACTGAAAATGGGGCTTACAGACACACCTATGTGGTACCTGTGCCTAAAGGGCAAATTCCCAGCTGTAATACATTCTTATCTACTGACACTTGAAGAGTTAAACCCTGTAATTGTCTTGTCATTTCATCATTGGATTCTTGTAATCAGAAATGAAAACCAAAGTGCATCCTCCTCAGAAAATAAGGTTTTAGACTTTTCTTTTAAATGGAAGACCAAAATATCAGATTAAACCACAATAAATGGTCTCATCCATGTAGTTTTCCTATCTGTGGTTCAACTTGAATTGTGCTTACCCACAGCTAACAAAGTGTTTTCTTACAATAAAGTGGATTTGTTTTCAACAGAAAATGTTGCTTTTAAAGAACAAAAAAGTCAGAATTGTATTACTACCTGCACGTTTCTATGATAGTATATCTTTAAGAAAAATAAAAACTGCTTTAAAATAAAATGCTGCTTTAAGTGTTTGATTGGCTAAAGTATTATAATCTTACATGAAATAAGACTGTTAGTTGAACAGATGCTTCATCTTGGTTTGATATACCAGAAATATTTTAAATTATTGTAAATTATTATTCTTTTCAGAAGAGATCCCAGGATTAGCTGTTGTCCAATCGCTATTTTTGCCATTTGAATAAGTGATTACTTCATTTCATCCACAATACAGTAGCTATCCCTATCGTAACTTCCATTAGATACAAAGAAACCAAGTACTGTTTGGGGGCTTGCTAGTTTTACTTATCCAAAGTCCATCTCCTTTCCACTGTTAGAAACTTTCTACCAAAGATATTTTTCAGTGGGACAGCGTTAACCACATTCTTTTCATGTCTCTTGCAATGGACTCTTTCGTGTTTAGATTTTTAAGTGTTGCATTTTAGAATGTTTCTAAAGTAAGAGATGCAGTGACCAACAATATTGTCAGTTTCTATTCTAATTCCCCTCTGCCCCATGCTCTGCAATCAGTTCAGAACAGCCAATGCATGCAAATAATGAAAAAATACTCTTGTTTAAATCCAGACATTTATACTCAATTAAAACAGATATCTTAGACCAGTGCAGCAGAGCCAGCAGCTTCTGTAGGCCCATGCGCAAGATGGGGGGCAGCTCCACATTCCCATAAGGGGCAGGGGCAGGGGCAGCCAGCCCTTAATACTATCTAGAGAGTGGGCTCGGGCCACCTCTGCTGCTATAGTAGAGATGGTGGCCTAGAGCTCTAGGCCCCTTTGAATCGCCAGGCCCAAGGGCAATTGCCCTCCCCTGGTGTCAGGCCTGGATCAGCAGTTACCAAACTGGGGTTGGGATCCCAAAGTAAATTGTGACCTCATTTCAATGGGGTTGTCAGGGCTGGCATAGACTTGCTGGGGCCCAGAGCTGAAGCCTGATCCCCACCGCACAGGGCCAAAACCAAAGCCTAAAGGCTTCAACCTTTGGCAGCAGGGCTCAGGTTGCAGGGCCCCTGGTTGAGGCTGAAGCCCATGGCTGCAGCTTCGGACGCCTTCCACGTGGAGCAGTGGGGCTCAGGCTTTGTCTCCTACCCCACCCAGGGCATCGGGACTCAGGCAGGCTCAGGATTCAATCCCCCCTTCTGATGTCATGCAGTAATTTTTGTTACCAGAAGGGGATTACGGTACAGTGAAGTTTGAGAACCCCCATCTAGTTCAAAAAATAATAAAGTGTTTTTTAAACCAGAACCTCACACAAGAGTGGGTATGTCATTTTGACGTACAAGTCTCATCAATTGTGGAACTTCAGTATCTCTGTAAGTAGACATGTCTTGCATGAAAGATTTGAATTATTACTTATAACACTGTGAATTGACACTCTGCAGACAAGTACAAGAAAACTGTCTATAGCCAAGAAATCTATGGTCTAAGAGTCCAAATCTACCAACTCCTCTACATGCTGACTTATTTCACTTACATAAGTAGTCTTAATCAGATCAGGCTCTAAATTAATCCTGTATTAATTGTTATTCACCTTACAAGAATGAACATGAAAAAAAAATAATCAGAATTATCTGAGAATCTTTAATTTTATGCCAGGATTTTTTCAAGGATACAATGTTGACTTTTAAGAACAAACGGTTAATGAGTGAAGGATACTTTCTGATGAACCTTCCATGAAACACATACACATAAGAGCAATTATTGTGCACTAATATAGCAACTTCCATTCAAAACCAGGTTTATATTCAACAGTTAAGTCAACTCGGATACATTGCTCACGGTTTTTAAAAATAATCCACAACTCTGAGCAAGATAGTTAAGCCAACCTAACTGCTGGAATAAGAATGGTTCTGCCAATGTAGCTACCACCTCTCAGGGAGGTGGATTACTTACCTGAACCCTCCCATTGCTCTAGTGAGTATCCACTGAAGCACTATAGTGCTGGAGCTGTGCTGCTATAGTATTTCAAGTGTAAAAAAGCCCCAAGACTCTCAAAAGAGACTTACAAACACTGAGTAAGTTGCACAACACTCTTCCAAGTATCATTCCCATTGTCAGAGAAACAAAATAAGGGATTAAAATTGTAACTTACAAAAAGTCCAAAGCAACACAAAACCGGGCCGACAGGGGCTGAAAAAAACCTTACACATGCCAACACACAGTCTCATGCTCTATACATTCCCTTCCCCTATGTATGCTGTTGGATTATCTGCACCGTGAGTTCAAAGAAAATATATGGATTTCAATTGAACCAGTCAGGATGGAGTACACGTTGACTTTGGAAGCAGTCAACACAACTTAATGGCACATGTCTTAGCCAATCACAACCACAGATTTCCTTCTTTCTATGAACAAAAATATATTGGCCCCCAGATCACTAGATTCATCTACATAGCCACAAATTATTATGTAATACCATCATATTTAATATGTGATATTTTAGCCATTTTAAAGATAAACTGCTATTTCAATAGCATTAATATTTCTCTGTACATATAAAAAATACAGGAAACTAACGTGTAGAGTACTTCTGTCAGCAAAATTATCTATACATTGTACACATTTTGATATATTATGCAAACTTAAGTCCTGGAGACTAATTATGTCTGTAACGTGAGCTACATTTGGCCCTAATGAATAAATAAGAGTAGTTGTTTTTTCATCTTCTCTTTTGCAGTAGCTACAAAACCAAGCCCACACAGACCATTTAATAAACAATTAGAATAAGTTTACATCTATTGTCTCTAATAAGAAACATATTGAGAAACCACATGCTGTTTTCAAAAAAAAGTTATGTAGCATCCAGAACAGATGGTGTTTAAGTATTTAAATATCTAGTATTTAGTATCACTGTAATCCACACACCTATTAGTAAAATTAGAAACCTGATGTAAAGTTCCCCTGCTTCTTCATTTTCCCAGTGGTTAACATTTTGAATTATGTATGACATGTCAGTAAAATGGAGCACATCTGTAACTTAGTGGCATGCAGGGCTAAACAACACATGCAAAAGACAAACGGACTGATTCACCATTTCATTTGCTCCCTTTTATACTGGGGGAACTCCCTTAATTTTGGTGAAATTATATCCTTTTTACATTGGTGTAACAGTACAGAATCAGACCCATTCACTTACACACAAAGTTAAGACTATTTTAAAACTATAGCACTTCTTCCATAGATTTGTCTTCGGATATGGTTCTTAAAAAGTTCTGTGATTACAGATACATTTCTATTCTTAAATCAAAGGGTTTTTTAAATCAAAATTGTTTGGATAACCTTTCTAAAAATCTTAAACATGAATATACCTGTATCAAGAGATCGCTAAAAGGAGTAGGTATTTTTGCCAATTCCCCCAACTTAACTACAGATTTAATTACAGAAAACAATTTAGGTTCATTCATTACCAAAAGACCAGTTGACAACTACAAGGGGCTGAATATTTTTAACAAAAGCAATACACATAATAGTTCTTTGTTCTCCAACAGAACATAGTTTAGATGTTGGAGTGGGCAATAATATTAAAAAGAATTAGCCAGTGTATATTTTCGTCTGACAACTACAATGGCAAATTTTGTAGAACTAATGTAAGCAGGTCAAACAAAACAGCTTTTAAGCAATTACATTTTTTCCTCTAGTTTTGTCTTTGTATAATTTTCTATGTTTTTTTTAAGCCCAGAGCAAAGACCAACATGTTGAAAAGATTTCTTTTAGGCTCGTCACACTGAAAGCTCAAATTCTTTAAAAGTAGTCACTGAAGTATTGGGAAGTTACTAATGCTCTTTTCAACTATTCAGTGCATGTTTGAGAAAGAAAGAGTAGCTTTACTTCTATGTGCAAGATTTCCAGGTTGTGTAAACAGGCATAGCTCCGCAGAATTTAGTGAAACTATACTAGACTACACCACTTGAGGAATTGGCTCACATACTTCATATTATCTGATACCACAACTGAGTCTCTACATTCATATAATAAATTATCCAAGCGCACAACAGGAAATTGAAGTGTCTAGGAAGCATTAAGTAACAGATATACAAAAGCTAGAAGAGAAAAAAAGATAACTGGTGCCATTCTGAGGAAATGTACAAAGAAATTCAAATTCTTACAACTTGGGAGAGAGAGTGTCCACCTAATGAAAAAAGCAGCCCAGGCAGGCAAGCAAATTTCCCTTCTGACTGAAGATAATTTACTTCAACCGGTCACCACCGAAAGACTTGTAACAGAATAAGGGTCTGACTCAGTGAGGCAGTCATATCTTTAGAAATACAGAGTGTCATAGTGGGGCTTTAGACAATGCCAGAGGCACACACTCAAAAGTGAAAAGCCTTTGAATCAGAAGCACATTGGGCAAGTAGGAAGACCTGAAAAATGAAGCATGAGGACTCATGAGTAGGGGAGTGAAAATATAAGCCAAAGTAAAAAAGTTGTACGAACAACAGGCACAATGTATTCCTTGACCTCAATAGTTGCCTGCAAAACAGTTAATAACATTAAGGTTTGACAATTGTACAGACAGGCAATGGAACAGCAGTTGCTGACAGAACAAAAATGCATAGGATTTTTCTTTTCACATTTTTTTCAGTGAACCAAAAAGAAAAAGTATGAAGCAGGCATGCCGGACTATGAAAGACAGGCATCTAGAAAACAGAATTGTTACTGGCAGTTGTCACTATTTTATATTCCACAAAGCTGAGGGATTTCTGCTACCTAGAAAGTACCCAGTTCCATGTGGATCAAAGTATTTGGAATTGTAAAGCCTGGGGTGAAACCCTGGATGCAGAAATCACATGAAGTTGCCAAATTTATGCCTCTACAAAGTTTTGTGGCTCACCATTAAAAGGACTCACATTCCAAAAAAAATTAGAACATATCCATGAGAAACCTAGAACACAAAGATAAGTGAATGAAATGGTTGAGAAATTAAAAAGAAGCAAAATAAACGTGAGAAAGGGAAAGAAGCACAGCTCATGAGCTAAAAGTATCTTCATCACTATAGGAAACAGATATTCATGGCTCAAATATGACCTGGGATCAAGTGAGTATTGCTGCGATCAGCAAAACATTTTGGGACTAGGAAGTCCCTATAAGCTGCTCGAAGTCCTTCTGATAGAATCTTATGTCTTCTGTATATGAAGGATGCACTTAACTTTTGTAAATTAAAATGATTATATATAAAACTAGTCTTTATAAAAATGTACACATTTCCTGTATGTTTGTTGCTGTTATTGTTATGTTAGTGCTTAGTGGTGACATTAAGCACAAGGTAACATGTCATAGTTGGGCTAAGAAAGAAAATGCAGGTAATACTTACAGGTCACCAGGGTCAAATTTGGCTCTCAACCACGCAATGCAAGAGAGTTTAAACAATGGAAATTACATAGGCGTGATGGCAGGATTTTAGCTCTGCACTCCTGATACAAAGAACACTTTGCCCTCACCTGTTTGTATGGATTACAAGCTCCATCCCATTCCCCTCCTCAACAAATACCCACCTTACCAGACCATTCGTTGTTTTTTAAGTTTATCCTGTACAGACTTAACTCGGCTATCTCCTGAAGCTTCTGAACTTATAGATAAACACTCAGCTTCTTCCAGACTCACATTTATTTCAGTTCTTCTTTCTCTAGCTCCTCTGTTTAACTGAGAAGACAAATTTTCACTGTGAAACAGAAATCATTAAAGTATCTGGACATCATGTAGCAGCATCCACTCAATGGCACAATAACTGAAGTTGTTTTCCATCATGATGGAAAGGCAGGGAATCAAGAAGAGATTTACATTTATATGTTTGTGCATTTACAATCTTCCCTGTATAAAAAGCAATGCCCAAGATCCCCAAACTTTATCCCTTCTCTGGATGTCTTATATACCATTTATGAAATTTGTTTAAAGTAATTATGATTGCACCCATTAAGGGAATAGCAACAGTTCAAAGATGCCAAATATAATATTCATCCATTTTCTAATTTGATATTTTGCTGGCTAACTCTTTTGTCACTAGAGTTGGATTTTTAAACTCTCCCTTCCCCCCGCCCCCAAATGTTGTTTCATTCACTGGCAATTTCGGAAAGTTTTTTAAGTAGTAAATTTTGGCTCAGACCAAATAAAGTTTTCAAAGTTAAATAAACTGGGGCCAAGTGAAACATTTTGTTTTGATTTTTAACCATTTGTAAGTAATTTGGAATTTTTAAACATAAAAGGAAAAATTTAAACAATGTTTTAAAAAGCTATTCATTTGTTTTGTGTTAAAACAAACAACTCACCAAAACCAACACACATTTGTGAAATGTGTTAGTGTGGTTGAATCTGCATTTTTCACTGAAAAATGTTTCCCCATCTCCAATTGCTACTCCTGCTTGAAAGAGCTTTTAGGGCTACATATCACTTTTTACACTGGACAGATTGTAAATGCACCAATTTATCTTATCAAGTCTTTCCTAATTCATCTGTTTGTTTTTCTATTTCCTGGCAGCAGGGGGGGGAGTTAACAGTGAAACTTACCTGCTCTAGCTTGTTGAACTATTCTGTCTTTTTTGACTGGACCTCAAGGGCATTTACACAGTTATTTGACAGACACAATGAAAATAAAGAAACATATACAAGTCTCACCAACTCCTTGAGCCCTTCCCCATCTTTGTAATGCACCCACACTGAGAGTCATAGTTTGGTCCTAACAACCATGGAGAAAACAGATCAGAAGACCACTGTAATGGGCAATCAGACCAGGAGATATGGGTTAAACCCAGGGAAATATGGGTTAAACCCAGTCCTGAGAAAGGGTTTGGACTGTAGGTCAATCAGAAAAGGGCTAGAGACAGCCAATTAGGATCTGGCTAGGGCCTATAAGAAGGGCTCCTGGGGAAGAAGAGTTCACACACTTTTGCTCCAGCTATGGAGCAGGAAAGACCTGGTTGTGTGGTAGGCTAGTGAGGATAATAGAGACAGAGCAGCACTGGGGAAGGGTGGGTAGAACTACGCAGCTCTGGTCAGGCAAACTCCTAAGATGAGGCCTTGCTCTTAAGGCCTGAGGAGGACTAGGGCTCCAGGAAGGCCACCAAGGTTGGAGAAGTCAGCAGGTCCACACCCTCTTGGCAATGAGTAGCCATTTCGGACGTCAGTTTGCTCCTTAAGCAGGGGTTACATGACAAATGGCAATGGGTTACTGAGGAAAAGTGGTTATAGGGGTCGAGGTTCTCTGAACTGATAGACAAATCCACTGTGGCAACTACAACTAATTGCCCACGTGGAAAAGTAACTTAAAGATTCAATTTCTATGTATCTTTGCAAACAGGCTTTTCTAATTTTCTTCATTTATTATAAATGCTGTATTAAAAGAACATTTAGTCTATTATTTTGTTGTTATATTCTAGTATGAGTCTTTCCTCGGGAATGTAATTTAGTTTTTGACACTATTCAACCTACTTTTAGGTCAGTTTTAAAACTTATTGATCAACTATAACTGTATGCAAAACATAATCATTCGCTGTGCATTACTTTGGGTGCAAATCTGTACATTCCTTACACAAGCAAAATGTTCGCTGATATGTCGGGGTATTTACTATATTTTGGTATGGCATGCAGGATCAAGCCCACAATCACCACATCATAGCCTTAAAAAAGTGTGATATGCAAAAAGCTTAGATTTATTTCAGTTTGATAAGAAAGGGTAGTTAATAAAACTCTTCAGAAACATGTATATCAAATTAAGTTGCTTAATACATTTAAAAAAAAATCAAATCCAGCAGTGTGAGTGAGAGTTTCCTGTTTCCACTGAATGTCAAAACTCTCCTGGGACCAAACAAACATACCAACCAAAAAAACAAACAAACAAAATTTAAAAAACCCACATGATTGGACGGGGGATGGGGGGTGGAGAGACTCCACTAAAATATAAGTACAAATATTTGACAGATGTGCCAATTAGGTATTTATAAAAGATTTTGCTATGCCAACAATATACTTTAGGGTTCATAATCCAACGACAGGTTTTTTTTTACTGAAAGCTGTATCTTAATCTGATCCTGAAGCATTAGGAACTGTGAATCATTACAAAGTTCCCTTTCTCTTCCTCCTGTAGTTTTTTATTCATACCATTGCTCAGAACCTGCTAATCTATTGGTCCTGACTGAGGAAAGATGTTCAATTTTGTACATGCAGTTAATTCTGTAATAAACCTAGCTCTTTTCATTGTTATGACAGCACTTTTCTGAATCCAAGAAGAATGTCTAAAAGGAATGTGACTCTAAACCCATAATTCACATCTATTATCTCAGGTTTTCAAAATGTGACTCTCAGTTTATCCAAATGGTCAGCCATCTTTTTTGTAAGGGAGGGGATAAGAGACAGTTATTTTACACCAGTAAGTTACATAGATTCAAATTATTTCAGTCTGATCTCTGTAAAGTGTATTAGACTGACCATTGTTCCTAATTGTACTGAATATGTTGCAATGACACTTGTACCTGGGTAAAATTCAGAGCACTGCAGAGGGCCTGTAGAAGGCCCTATACAACATCACCATTCCTTAAGCCCATTCATATACTTTTGATTGGTAAAATATACGTTTGCCAGTGGCTTGCAACATTGTACAGGACTGGAATAGGTTGGATTTGAAACCTTAAGAGCTACAGTATATCTGGTAGTTGTCACCACTACTAGATTTTTTTTTTATCATCAAAAGAAACAAATGAAAAATGTATAAAATGTTAATAGAAAAAAAGTGTTGTCTGTTGAAAACCTAATTCAGACTTCTTGGAGGAGGAATAGATCTGACTCTGGGTTTAAGGTTAAAAGCATATGGAGAAAGAGAGCTATTTTTATAGAGTATCATAAAGGGAACTGTTAATCTCCATATTGAAACTGAAATAAGTGTCAACACGTTGCCCAAGTTTCCATGAATAGCTCAGTAGCCACATATGAAAATATGCATCTTTGATCTTAAAAAATGTCAAATATCTCCTCTTGCTATAAAGAGAAATATCAGCTTGTTTTCTCTCATCTTTCTGAAACCAGGACTTACTCATCTCAATTTTGTACCAAAATCCTCTGGAGAAATATTTAAAATGTAACTGGAATCAGTACTGTAGATTTCCTATTCAGGCACAACAGCAGCTATTGCTTCTAATCACACAAAGCTCAGAACTCATAACATCACCCCCATTTATTGAGTGATTCTGCAACTTGCAAATCTTTGCTACTGAGAAGACTTACACCAAACCAAACAATCAGGCAGCAAGGGAAGAATGCAATAGCACCTGTCTACAGCCCACCCCATCCAGGTGGTGTTACATCACACAGAAGTGAGGCATCCCAGGAAGCTGAGCGAAGGCTTTTCACAATACCCAGATCAACCAAGTTCCTACCAGCAATTCTTGAGAACGTACCATTGATGTCCAAGGAATGTCAGTGCTCAAGGGATAGGTCTGGGACATTGGATATAGTTTAGAGCAACTACAGGCTAGCACCAGTCCTCAGTATTAAAAAAGATTTGGCATTGGGAGTATGCTGATTTAGATAACCTTCTCCAGGAAGAGACCCCTCCTCAGGATATTGCTCTTGATGGCCAGGTGGACTGGAAGAGCCAGAAGAAGATTAAGAACAGGGTTTTTGAGGCACAATGTATTCTTCCAGGTTTAATTAGCTGTGATAACTGAGACTCAAAAGAAACATTAGTCTCTGCTTAAAATACCAGGACATTGTCATGTCCATGTTGTTTTGGGGGGGGGGGGGTGATTGCATGGTTGCAGTATAATAAGCCTCTTGAAATGGGAGAAGGATAGTGACCCAAATGTACAGCAAGTTGCCTAACCATCCCTACAGGTGCTGACGTGGGTTGGGAGCCTGGGAACAAACAGGTTTTCAGTGTGTATCTTAAGGGGTTTGTTCATCCAGTCTGCTACTTACAAAATGGTGCAAGGGTGTCCCAAATGTAGTGATCAGCACAGGACCCATTTTTACTGAGAAAGGTCTAGGTCTCTTCAGATAGGCGATGGCAGCCAATATTTTCAGAGGGAGAAAAACATGGCTTCCCTAGAGGGAGGGAGATCCTATTTAGTCTTAATATGGATTGGGATTTACTGTTGGATGTCTGAGGAGACTACAGTTGTCTCTTTGAAAAAGCCTCTGAAGCCTACTTGACAGCCTATGTCTACACTACCAAGTTATTTCAAAGTAAGTTATTTGGAAATAACTCCCAAAATAACCACTTCGAAAAAAGCTTATTCCCCTTCACAAGCTGGAGTTGTTATTTTGAAATACCAAGCCCATTATTTCAAAACAACAGGCTTGGTAGTGTGGATGTTTGCTCTGTTATTTGGAAATAAGGGGAGTTATTCCCTACCATGGTTAGGCCCGGACTTAGGGCAAGGCAAGCAAGGCAGTTGCCTTGGGCCTTGCGCTTTCAGGGCCCCACGCTGCCCGGTGCCCGCCTGCAAGGCTGCTCACTCGTTGCCATGGCTGGGAGCCACCAAGCCACACGGTGCAGCCAACCACAACATGCCGCCTTGGGCCCCGCAAACTTTTTGGCCGGGCCTGACCATGGTCTCAGTTCATGTTGTGCCCTTAATGGCTGCTTGTCACTATTCATCAAAAAATGGAATGGGGACAGCAGTGCAATTAGCAGCCATCACTCCCTTTGCCTCACCCTAGCATTTTCCATAGGAATATATGGTTTATAGTCAAAATATTTCCTAACCTAGGACTCTATGGTAAGGGATGCCACCCAGAGCTCTCTGATATCACTTGTTCGATCACATTACACATCTCTTTTTTTT
>CM057846.1:138300201-138314543 GCA_030068395.1 Apalone spinifera
GTAAGGGGGGGGGGGGTGAAAAGGAGGGGGTGCTTCAAAGCAGCAATGCCTGGAGTCACCAGCTGGCCTGGGCTGCACATGACATTTCAAATCCGCAGCGCCACATGGAGCTCCCCGCTAATCCTGGACTCCATGAAGCGCTGCTGCTTTGAAATGCCGCAAGGAGCTCTGGCCCTGTGCTCCCCACAGTGCTTTTGCCTTTGAAGTGTAGCAACAGCCCTGGGGTAGTGCAAAAGCCCTGTGGGGAGCACAGGGCCAGAAGGCGACTCACTGGCCTCATGCTCCCTGCGGGGCTGTTGCTACACTTCAAAGGCGGAAGATCCCTTATTAACTAATCGAATAGTCAATGCAAGTTGCATCAACTATTCAATTAGCCAAATAATTGGAATTTTACATCCTTCTCTCAGACTCATGCCCTAGTCATTGGATCACAGCGATTCCTTTTTCTTTATCTCTGTTTATTCCTGTATGTGTTCACATAAATAATTATTTTAAGACAGTGCAACTTAAATGCCTTTCAGTTTATGTCTTAATTTAAAAAGATGTAGTTCAGTATCTGTATGTACCACACCTTCCTTACTCTATTCTGTATAAATAACTACATCATTCATATCTGTGTACTGTCATTTATTTATATTGCAGCAGTTCCCAAAATGTACTAAACTCTGCAGATAGAAACAGTGCCTACCCCACAGAGCTAATGCATATTAATGCAGGATTACGTTGCCACCAATTCCTCACTTACTGAGGTTTCATTAGTACTATACCAGGAAAGGGCTATGGCTTCCAGCTTCATAGAAGTAGCATGCCTTCAATTCAGTCGAGCAAACCCCTACTCTCTACTGGAAGGTAGACATCTCCATAAAGGTGACAGGGCACCACAAAATCTCAAATAGGGAAGATGAAATTTGTGAGTTCCAACTCACAATTTCCTTGTAGTTTTCCCATCAGGGAGGCAGCAATTTGCATAATGACCCAAAATGACAAGTGCTTTGGTCCTCTGTTCCCCTATCTACATCTATCTGAGGACATCCATGGAGACCAGGGCCACACTGGCCTCATGACAGTCTGGCTTCTAAGGAAGCTTCTCTACTAGCCACAGCTCACAAGCTCTCTCTTAGAGGAGCTAATTACTATACAATGGTTTGAACTATGAAAGGCATGGTGACTGGTATTCCTCCTCACTCTGATCTTCTATAAACAGAAACCAATCCACCCATGGATGCACCTATGTGGGGAGGAGGAGAAGCTGAGCCACAACTTTCCCTTTCAGTCCCCTCCAGTGAAGACTCAGTGAATCTGGGCCCCCTTTGAACTAGGGAAGACAATCCATTCAGATCAATTAAGTCTCAAACCACACAGGGGTGATTTATTTTATGTAGGATAATTAACATTCCGTTTTTCCTGATTTGGTTTCATGGTTTCAGAAAGATGTAAGCTAAATTCCTAATGATGTGCTTTTTAAAACTGCTGTAATAGACAAACCTTTACTGTGATTTAGGAAAAAACCCGATGTATAAACAATAATCATACTCACACGCCCTACTTTTTATACTCATAAATAGCAAACTTAGCTGGATCATTTAAAATACAGTAAATGTCATGTTTACTCACATCAAGATTCCATATAGCAAAACAGACATACAAGTGTTATCCTTTAATAAGTTTCTCATCAGTCTACGAAATGTACGATTTACACCAGACGCATAGTAGACTGGCTGCAAGCAAAATATATGGAGCAGAAACAAATTTGCATCACATACAATCCTGATACCACTGACCCAAAGAACAGGTCAAATGAAACTAGGAAGCTTTTCATCTCAGACTAGGAAAAACTTAATCTTGCTTTAGGCTACTTACTGTGTCTACTTTGATTCTTGCTTATCAAAGCACTTTAAAAGTATGGGAACCAAGCATCAGCAAAAATTGAGAGCTATTTTGAAAAACAGATTCAATACTTTTAAGTTTGGACCAACAGAACTACTTTATTTCTGAAGATATTTGAAATAATTAAAACATACTTTTAAAACAATTTAGAGGATAAAACTCAAAACCATCAAATAACAAATGACAGATGACTTGAATAGAAATTCATGAAGCATCTAAGAAAACTTTTAAAGAAATATAATGAATTCATACAGAACTCTCACTACAGTACTACCCTAGAATTCCTAGTCTGCCAGATGAGTCATGGAATGCATGCCTGCCAATTCCTTCTTTACCTTTGCCTTTCTTCACCTTTTCTCAACTCTGGCTACACATTGAGAGGGTGAGACAAAACTATTAGAATTGTACTTATTTCTTGTCAATGACTGAATAGTGTGAAAATTCTGCAGGGACAGTTCACACTATCTCTGGAGGAAGAAAATACTTTGCAAAGCAGTGGTCCCTTAATCAATGAAGAAGCAAGGTTTGGGAACTTGGAAGAGTTTCTTGTCTAGATATCCCACATCAGAAGCATGCTTATTAGGACTCAAGGAAAGAAAAGTGAGAAAGTAAAAAAAATCTTTGGGATCCCAAATAAAAATGGAGAACCACTCGTAGGGCTGTAAACCAGTCTAAAATACTCCCTAGAACAGTGGTGTCCAAAATGCTAGCCATATGTGGCTATTAGGGATGTTAGCATATAGTCAAGTAAACAATTAACCAGTAACCCTGGGATTATCAGTTAATCCTATCAAACACACACACACACACACACACACACACCCTCTGATACAGAGGCAGCAATGGGGGAGGAGAGGGAACCCATGCCCATGAGGCTTTACGCAAGCTCCCCTGGAGCACCAAATCTGCCTCCCCAATGTGCTGCTGCCTCTGATAAGTTACATGGCTATGCATTTACACAATAGCTAACATCCCGAGTGGCTATTTGGCCAGTTGAGTGTGGCTAGTTCGCTATCGCAGTAGCCACTATAGTTGGACACCATGTGAACAGCTTGGACACCATGGCTCTAGAATGTGTAGCTGAGATTTTTACCAAGTTACTTTTGGCCAGATAGTTGGAGTAAACAAAACATGTTCAGCCTCCTAACCATCCAAATGCTATTCACCCTTAAGAGAATCCTATGCTGATAGAATATACCTTTTACAATACAGAAGGAATAAATATAAAAAAAGGTTATGCATTACACAGTAACTAACAACTTTCCTTTCCTCCCCCTCCCCCCATTCCAGTGAAAACAGGAGAAGAGTATAGATTTGACTATCAAGCCTGCCATCACTTACTAAGGCATACTGGTTTATGATCATAATCAGGAGTTGGATGGGGGTCAGTGGAGAGTTTGGTTTGTATATGTAGGGTAAGAGGCAAGATGTTGTAATTAGCTAATAAAAATGGGCTTAGTGGAGAATTTGCAGCCAGCCTCCATTGCACAATGGGCTTGATGGCAGGTGGGTTAGGAGAGAGTTTCTAGAGTAAAGGCTGACATGAGCCAGAATACAGGGCTGAGGGAAGGTTCATTTGTGGAATGGGTAATGGGATAGTTTAAGAATTTAAGAAACTGCATGTATTTCAAATGTATTTGAATATTTATCTAGCAACCCTTGAGTTATTTTCTGTATTTTTAATCACCATTCCTTGGCACAGAGAGATGATAATTTTATTTTGATGCAGCAATTTTTTCTCCTATTAAGAAGAATTTTGTGTGAGGGCGATGATTGGAGACTTTTCTGAGCACAGAGACATCTGTCTCTTAGTTCACTTGTAAACAGGTTTATTTTGTTAATTAAGACTTGACATCATGCAACCATTATCCCCTAAATATTTTAGGCCAAGTTGCAGTTGTTGGAACATCAAGGGAGTCATGATTTTTAATACACTACGGCTGCATCTACGCTGGTGCGCTTTTGCGCCAAAGCTATGCAAATGAGGCTTAGCCGTTATGCTGATTATTTTCGGGCATAACAGCTTTGCGCAAAAGGATTTTTCTTGTGCAAGACGGGGCAGTGTAGACAGCCCCGTCTTGCGCAAGAGCCTGTTCTGCGAAAATGGCGGATCATTAGCTATGCAAATGAGGCTCGGCAATATTCTAACGCTAAGCCTCATTTGCATAGCTTTGGCGCAAAAGCGCGCCAGTGTAGACGTAGCCTACATGTTTAAGTTTCAGGAGGTTCACTCTCACGTTCCAAATGATTTCATCATGAGATAAATCATTTTGTAGTAATGCATCCTTTTCCATTTTGTAAGTCAAAATAATACATGCAAGTTTTCCATAACACAAAGCTCTACTTTACAGAAGAGAAAGAACTGTAACTCAAGAAAATGAAAATCTGTGATCTCTCTCTCTCACCTCTGGAGGTACAACCATCATTAAATATAATTAAGAGCCCTTCAAATCCACGGATATCCACTTTATATCAGCAGGTATCTGCGGTTGCAGAAATGGATGAGATACAATTTTTTTATGTAGAACCCTGCAAATTTTCAGATAACCATTTTATATCTACAGGTATTTCCAGATCATTTTTGCAGATACAGATAGCAATTTTATATGGGTTCAGGGCTCTAAATATAATGTCACCATTGTACCACAACTTTTTAAAACAAGCCATCTCTTGCTTATTTTAAAAACAGTCAACATGTTAAGAAATATTTTCCAATTCTTTTCTGTGGCTTCAAACAAAACACTGAAAGTTTTTCCATCTTTAAAATGTTACCAGTGAAAAAATCCTGGGTTTTAAGCCAATACTAAGACAGCCATTTGTGTTCCCTCCAGAAACACAGAAGGAAGCTTGAGGTTTAATCAGGTGGAAAAAGAATGCAGTACTGTAATTGTTTGAGAGGGGGGGAAAACTTCTGCTTGAAGCGTCTTTAATGTGGTTCTAAAGAAACCATTTTCTACAGAGCCGCTTACAAACACTGACACGAAGTTGAGAAAAAAATAAGCTCGGAAACAGAACCAGAGCCCACTGAACAGACTCTGTCTGGGGGTAGTGAACCTTAGGCGCTAAAGCCATGGGAAAGCTAAATGAAACGCACACTGACCTCCGGCCCCGCAGCAGAAAGGGGGTGGGGGGCAGGGGAATGGCGAGGAGCCCCATAGCCCACCCTCCCGGAGGTTCTCACAGCAGCAGGTGGATTGCCCTGCCACAGAGGGGTGGGGGAATTTAGTGGCAGACTCGGCTCCGCAGAGCACCCTCTGCCAGGCTCAGGCTCCCGCCCACCGGGGCCATTCACCCCTCTCCCTCCCGTAAGCCGCCAGCGTTGCCCATCTCCGCTCCAGCAGCATCCCGCGCCCCCAGAGGCACCACGTACCCTGCTGGCGGGAGAGCCGCTTTGGTGCGCCCCTCCGTGGCGCGGCGGGATCCCGGGGCGGCCGCGGGCGCGCGGAGCAGCGAGGGCGAGGGGCGGCGGCGGCGCCTTGTACCTGCGCGCTGCCCGCAGGGCAGGTGGAAGCGGCCCCCGCCCCAGGGCACGGCTGGCCGGAGCGCCGCAGCAGCAGCAGCGCGGGCCGAGGGAGCGGCGGAGGGAATGAATGGGAGGGGGGAGGAGACAGCCAGGGGGCGGGGGGCTGCTGCCGCTGCCACCGCCCCGCTCGGGGCTCTGCGCAGGGAGAGTCCCCCCGCCCCCACAGGCTGCTTGGAGACCGGCGCACCCTGGCCGCTTGCCCCGGCTCCCCCCGCCCGCGGCAGCGCAAAGTAAAGGTGTTTGCGGACCCAGCGGGAGGGGGGGACCATGGGCTGTGGGTCTTGACTGGTCTTTATTTAACCGCTGGATACATGCACATTAATGGCATTTTAAGCTTGATACTTTTGGCTGGGTAGATGGCAGCGGTAACTAGGGCTGCTAAGTGTGCCTTGGGGTGTGCCCGGAGGTTTGATGCTAGGCTGTAATCTTTTCATTAAAGCTTAATCTTTCATTCTTGGATGCTTTTAGGACAATACCAATGTGCACCCCTGGGGCCGGACGAGCCTTCTCCGGCTGCATGGTCCCCTAAAGGGGGGGGGACATTTTTTGAGTTGGGGGTTGCTGATCCACAGAAAAATCGGATGGGGGGGTTGCCCAGAAGTGAGAAGCAAAAAAACAAGAACAAAACCTCCCTCACTGATGTGGCCCCGACTGAGAAGGAGAAAGACACTCCCCACATTCTCCTCCCAGCCATACCCTAGTTGGGGCCCCAGCTAGAAGATTTTGTGTGCTCCAGCCCCATGAGAGAGTGGGGAGGGAGCATCAAATCTCAGGGGCCAGATCCAGGAGAGCCAGGGAGGGAGGACACATCTGGCCCCCAGGCCTTCGGTTCCCTATCCCTTCTTTAAAGGCTTCCTCCTCCTTCCTTCCCAGTCTGTAGGCTTGCTAGCTTCTTCTACAAAGGGACATTTTCTGCCCTAACCTAACTCCCTGTCCCCACAGGTCTCACTGGAGAAGATCAACAGTTTTCACATTTTGAAATTTCAGTTATTATTTTTGGTTGGAATTTAGAAACCCAACAGTAGATGATGGGGAGAGGAAATAATGAAAAGTCTGTGAAACTCGCCTCCCCCATTTCCCCACACACACTTTTTCACTAGTAGCTCCGGCTAATATGCTGCGTAACTCCTGGTAGAATCGGATTCTGAGTGGCTGCTACCTTGGATGCAGTCAGTGTAATTGTGAACCTAAGGAGCACAGCCCGTCCCCACTTTTATTGTATCATTGGGACTTCACAGGAAACAGCTTATCTGATGTCCATGAACATTGCAGGCTCATAAAACTTGGAGACCTGTTAGATCTTCCGGTTACTTCCCTCCCTACCTCCGCAAGCGTGTTCCTTGATGTGCCTTTGGTCAAGTTGAGCTTAGATATAGCAAGGGGTGGTGCTCCCTTCTCAAGGGCAGCACATTGCAAGACCCCAGGCTACTTTTAAAACTACCTTTTTTTGCTGTTTTGTGTGATTGATGCCACGTTCTGGACCTCATTTTTTAAAGGCATGTTTAAGGTTTAATATACACAACAGATGCCACAGACACATGAGACTTGACACTGTGGGGGGTGAGTTAATGTATAATTAGGGTTGGGCATGGGTTTTTGAACAGCTGTTGGTGGTGTAATGTATACCTGTGCTTCTCTTTGAATTATTTACCCAATGGATTTCAACATCTCCCATTGGCTGAATATCTGTAATGTACTTGTGTATTAATTTTGAAAATCCATAGCAGTACAAAGTACATCTCCTGTGTGGCTTTGTATTTTTTCATTGCTCTTAAAAAGTGTATCTCTGACTATCTAAGGAACCACTGTTGTCAACTCTTTTTAAAGCTAGCTTCTCTACCAGAGCACTTGGGCCGACCCCTGTAATTTTTATGGCATTTAATATGAAAATAGTGACCACGGCGCACCCAGTTAAAACAAAAACCTTAATGGCATAGACTTCATTTTTCAGTTAGTTTTTCATAATAAAAAGGTGTTGTTTTAATTTTTTTAATGTTCTCTTGGCACAAGATCATATTTCATGCTAGAGCACATTTTTATGGCCATTATAAACTTCTGGGCTTTATAGTAATGTGCTGACAATCTGAATAGTAGCTTTGTGATTGCTTCCCCCATCTATTTGTATAACAGAGATGAGCAGGTGAGAAAGTGGATACAGTTGGAACAATAAACTGCAGTGAAATCTGCTGCATGTGCTTTCCACACTTGAGAGCACTGCTTTTTCTTACAAATCATTAGGCATCTGTTTTATGTGGAGACATGTTTGAGAAGGTACAAAGCCACCTGTGAGACAGGAAAAGTAATTAAGACCCGATCCTGCATTCCTTATGTACCCAAACCTCTTATTGACTTAAGCTGGAGCTTTCAGTGAGCAAGAAATGCAGAATTAGGTCCTTAATTATGTGAAGATTCATGCCCTCTTTTACCTATGCAATATTTTGTATAGAGTCAGGTACTACATGATGGCAGAAGTGTGCCTCAGCAGATCTGATTGTAGGATCAGGCCTAACATTTGTTCGTTCAACCATGTATTTATTTAAATTACATGGAAATAAATTTCACTTTAAATTTCACATAGCATGTGGCAGGATATGCAAGAGGGCATATAAACTTTGATGTCTGAAGCATGCTGGCCCATAGGAAAGCTACTAGCTGCCTGCTGGGCACCTTCTGACACTATCTGAAAGTTGAGAGGAAATTCAGAGTTCTGTAGAAGTGCACTAATTTTCAAAGTAAAAGCAGGTACCACACAATTAGAGGCTGAGTGCAAATGGATATATGTATTCTTATGAATGTACTTAACAAATCATTAATAAAATAATGTAATAACAAATCATTAATTTATGTGCCGTAAATTATTTTCATATACTGGTTGAACCTCTCTAGTCCAGCATTTTCTGGTCCAGCAACATTGGTGGTCCAGCATGATTTTAATTAGCCAAATGTCCATTTATCATAGGTATGGCCAAGTTTCCCACTGTCCTATAAAGTTTGTTTACAGACACCAGTCCTGGCTTTCAGGGTTCTGAGCTATTACTTAGCTCTAATTTACCCCTAAATGTCTTCTAAGAGCACAGTAAGCAGTGGGAGTGTTGGTAATGCTATTAGACAATATTGATCTCACGTGATTTGGCAAATTCTCTGGTTTGGCACCAGTCAGGTTTTGAGGATACCGGACTAGAGAGGTTCAACCTGTATTAATCGTTACTTAAGCTTTTTGATAACTTTATTGCTTAACCTATATTTTCTCCAAAACAAAGCTAATTATACATTGCTTGATGAAGACTTGTAAATCAGCCTATTTTCAATTATAAATACTAGCCATATTTTTATTTTTCAAAACACAATAGAAGCACTGACAAAATCATAAGTAGTGAAAATGTTTGGGGGTTTTTCATGCTCTGGTAACACAAAAATGCCTATATAGATTTTCTTCAGCCTTTTAAAAAATAAATTTCCTTGTTGGAAGACTAGCACAAGTATGAAAAATTATAGTCCAAATGGAATAATTTGTGAATATAATAAACTATCAAATATCAGAGCTAAAAATTAAAATATTTCCTTCTCCATTAATGTAATGATGTATTCCTAGTGGTAATTCTTGCTACCCTAGAAGGATGTTTGTTCTTAAACTTAATACTTTTTCCAATCATTTATTTCCCTGGTTAGATGCCCTCAACTGAAATATCTAAAATTATTTTTTTCTACTTTGCATTTCACCCATCAAATTTTTAGACGAGTTTAGAGTGTGTTCCTCAGTAAGTAAGCCATCTCCATTTGAAGTGATGTGTCACAAAGGGGGGACCCAGCCTAACTATATTCAGCAAATCAAAGTGAAGTGAGAACAAGAGGAATGACTGGTGGTATTGAGATCAAGCTTTGCATGCTTGGAAGTACAAGCATATCAGCAGGACTGAAAGCTTTTGTCATCGTATCCAGATTGTTGTCCATCACACAGTATTCCACCTGCAATAAGGTCATATGGATCACAAGGCTATCTATAGGACAAACTCAAAAAGCTACTTAAAAGCATTCATTTCTTCCAAATTAACCCTGGAGAGATCATGAACACCCCCAGCAATTAGAGGATGTTGTATTAGATGGACTGCTGTTGTAAATCCCAGTTTTGAGGGATCACACTAACAGCTTCTGTGTATATTTATGACAATTCAGTGTAATGTAGACCAACTATTAGGAGACTGAATGCTGATGTTCTGACTCAGGCAAAATTCCCATTGAAGTCAAAGGAAGTTTTACTTAACCGAGAATAATAGAATTTGATCTAGGGCTTGCAAGAAAGAAATACTCTTTCTACACTTAGACATGTATGTATTTAATATACAAACATAGTATATTAGGGAAGTTGTATGGAGACATCAGATGTTCTATGGCTCAAGAGAATGTTTCTGTCTCCAGTGCCCTCAATTCATCTTAAATTCACATTGAATTTACTGTTTATCTCAGTAATTTAAGTAGGAAAACTCCCACAGCTCAGGGGTAAAGGGTACATTTGCTTTTGCTTTTCTCATGTCCAATTGCTTATTCATGCCTCACCTCTTTGTCAGCTTGTGTTTAAAATACATCTGTGTGTCTTTAGGATTCAGTGAATGTTCTCTGACATCTTCAGTAAATGCAGTGTTTGTTAACACATTTTCCATATATGGTTTCACAGCCACAGTTTCCATTTTTTTTCTTTGCTAAATTTTAAAGTTAGCTAGATCAGTACTGTACCATCAGTTTTCTTATTTTTAAAGCACCAAAGTTTGATTATCCCGAAAACCATATTTTTGCAATATTAAATCCAGGCCACCTAGAAGCTCCTAAAGACACAATTCTGCAACAGAAAATAGAAGATTCTACTGCATGCTTTTCATTTTCCTGGATCTGTTGGTTTTAAAAGAGAAAATTAATGAAAATAAATTACAGATTACTACATACAATTTAACAAGCCACCTGAAGTAAAGCTGAAAGATTTTTGTTTTGTTTTGTTTTTTCAACTAAATACAATTTAACACCTAAAGTAAATCGGAAAGATTTTTGTTTTGTTTTGTTTTGTTTTTTCAAATTCATTCCTACCTACTCAGTAATCTCCTCTTCACCCTACAGAACTATTGCCCTTGCAGGATATATTCATTCACATCACACACTTGTTTTCCCAACTATTTACAATACTTGTAGAGAATGCATTGTAACCCTTTTCTTCCTCTCTATTCCCCATACACTGTGTATGTCTATGAGATTGTGCTACCTGATAGATTTTTGTTGAATCTTACATGGTCAAATGAGTCATCTGCAGCCATTTTGAATCAAATAACGGTGAAGAGAGTATTCATTCAAGCTACGTCTACATTGCAAGGTTTTTGTGCAAAAATGTCCATTTTTGCGCAAAAACCTGCGGTGTGTCCACATCTCAAATGCACTTTTGTGCAAGTAAATCAGGACTAAAACGGCAGAACAGAGGGCTTTTGCCGGTGTAAGTAAACCTCCTTCTACAAGGCATAACTCTTGTTTGCGCTACAGCTATTGCACAAAAAGGCAAGTGTGGACGCTCTAGAGGGGTTTCTTGTGCAAGAAACCCCTATGGGGAAAAAGCACAGGTGCTCTGATGGCCATTCTTTCTTGCGCAAGAGCATTCATGCAGTGTGGACACTCTGTTGCGCAAAAGCACATTATTTTTGCAATGTGCTTTGAGGTGTGTATGCACTCTTGTGCAAGACGTTTTTGCGCAAAAACTCTTGCACAAAAAGCCTGCAGTGTAGACATAGCTAATGTGTTTTCCCCAGCCAGACTTCCTTCCAGAACGGTAGTCCATGACTCTGAGCACCTAATAGGTTTATATTTCAATCAGACTTTTGGGCTGGTCATTATTCAGCCAAAGGAAAGTGGCCCTAAGGAGAGAATGTTTCCCTAGCTGTGTGCTCTGAATGAGAGTTCAGGCAGCTGGTAAGGACAAGTTACAATGAGGGGAAAGTAAGGCAGAGCTCGTCTATTGCCACCACCTTAACACTATGTTTGAAAAGTGTCCATTACGATAACAACGGGGGGCAGGCACCTGATGTTTTGCCCTCTTTAGTCTCTGAAGGGAAGTTTCACCTCATCACCTAAGTCCAACGTAATTATAAAAAATAGGACTGTCCACTACTGACACTGGTACCTGGTCCTTTTCTCCCTCTTTCTTCACCCAACATTTCTAGAGACTTTGAGTGAGGTTACTAAGAGCTGTAGCAAACACTATACTCTGCCACATTGCCCATTGAAACAAAATAGCATCAGCAGGATGAATAAAATATCACCACCTCAGCTTCCCCAGATGCTAGCAATATTAGGAACCTTGCCATAGAAGAACTGCTGGCTGCAATGGAGCCAACAGGATCGCTGGGCCCCTAGTCAATTGGGACCGGGGGGGGAGGGGAGGCGTGACTCCACACTCCCAGAATGGCAGAGCCTAGGTGGAAGTGGCATGGCTGGGTCAGCCAGTCCCCAGCACTGCCCGGATGGCCTGGTGTGTCCACCCCACCACTGACCCGCGGGGCTGGCCAGGTACATGGTGTGGGGTTCTAAGCACATCGCACAGTGCTCCGGTGGCAATTTTATAGGGCCCAGGGCTCTGCTGCTGCTGTAGTAGCAGCAACTGGGAGCCCCAGGCTCTTTAGAATCGACGGGCCCCAAGGTAATTGCCCCCTTGGTCCCTTCCCTATCAGGGAGCCTGGCTGACTCCCACTGATATTTTTAATCCTGCTCTGAAGAGGTCTAATTGATAAGGAGAATAACATTATAAAAGAGGCAATGATCCATTGAGACTTTGATTTCCTCACATTAAGGGACCTGAACTGGTGCTAGCAATGGTTGGGACAGTACTTGTTCTCCTGCACTTCCACTTGATCCTGTGGCTCAGTACACAACCTCTATGCAAGGGTTTCCTCTAGGGTTTGCATATCACAGAAGGCCATATGTTCAAAGTGGGATGATTCTGGGCATTAGCCTTAGCCCTTATGTAGTAAGATAAACTATTACACATACAGCTGTTCACATGGGCATTTTAAACTGTTCCTACAACAATCATATTTTTAAAATTTCTTACTTTGGTTATAAAATCTCCACCATAATGTAGTATTGATAGTTTTCCCTGACCCTTTCAAACTCTGAGGTCATTTCCCTGAAATTAGTTTAATGATGTTCATGTATGAAGATTAGCTCAAAGAACTCATTTAAAATGTATAACCACACTCGTAAAATTAAACAAAGCTATAAATTTACAATTATCAGGGTCCAAAATATCTAAGTCTTTTATCATGCAAGGCTGGAGAAAAAGAAACAGTTACAACAAAAGGCTGTCCACTGAGGATTTGAATGAGAATTAGTACTATTGGCTGAGGCGTTTATAGTGCAGAAAGAGAAGGAATTATGCAGCGTAAAAGAAGGATTAACTAGAACAAAGGTCATGCAGCCTTCAAAAGATGGATTCCCTTCTCTCCCATGTAGGACAGTCTTTATAAAAGGCTTCCTGTCTTGTAATTAGGTGGTTGAGGTGAAATACGAGCATAAACAGTGAGAAAGCATTTAGAAAGCAGACATACCTAGAAGTAGTTTTTAACTTTATAGTTAAGTTTTTATTAGTTACAAAACTAAAGACTCAGTTTTGGAAATTCTTCCTGTTCTGAGCATCTGGGATTAGTCATCAGGGTACTCAATTGAGTAAGGGTTTTAAGGAGCAGGACTTTTGTAAGAAATCTGTTTTAGATACCAATGAGGCATATTTAATAAAGACACACATTATGAATGGGATACCTTAACCCCATAGCCCCAGGAGATACATCAAACATGTATCCCTCTCACAAGGCATTATGAAAAGAAAATGTTTGGCACAGAATTACTGTTGACATCCTACTGTTAATCTCTTATGGGGTAAAATTTAGACAGCTGTCTACTGGGAGGGATAATCACATATAAAAGATAAACTGCAACATCAAATAAAATAGGCCAATATTGGATCAAGATATACAAGCCACCAAATCCTTTTTCAGGTTCATAAATGGCAGGACTTCACACATATATTTAGTAACTTCAAATTATTAATCAGAATAAAATTGGCTATTACTCCAAGAAAGAGAAGCTTTTGGAACCATATTTTCCTTTGTGAAATTTTGTTTTAAAATCCAGGCTACAAAGGCATACAATTACAATACAATATCTGTATGATAATGTTGCCAGGCAGCAGCAATTCTAGAGCATCAAAGTTCATTTAAAACTTACTTCTACAGTAGACAAAATGGGGTTGCACACAATTAGTTTACTTTTCATTATTGAGTGGTAAGATAACTATAAGCACATACAAAAGAGCTAGTAGATTACATATAGATTGTCACCCTTTATGTATGAAATAAATTTGAAAGTGAAACAAACATATATTATATAGATGTTCTCAGGAGTTTTTTTTATATTGGGGAAATCTGATATAGTCACTTTGTAGAAATATTAAGATTCATGATTATTTTTATATACTTTCCTCCAGCTCTTGCATTAGTGAGACTTGAAGTAATGTACCCATGTCTCCTTTGTAGGATAGATTGTGAGGTGATGTCAATTATCCTAGCTTATGCAGCCTTAGATCTGGTTAGACTTCCTCAGACCTACATACATTGCTCTGCTAATGTGTAGAGAAGTCTAAATTGATGAATACACATGCCAAGAAGCTAGAAAAAGATAAATAAAGTTGACCTTACAATATAATTAATATCTTCTTTCACATCTCAGTTTCTGAAGAGATAACAACTTGACTCCTTTACACATTGCTAGATTGGGTGTAAAGAACTGTAAGAGAGACTGAGTATACAGCTATCTAATATGTCACTAACTTACATTTTGGCCTGTAATGTGCACGGCTGTGTCTAGACTGGCGTGATCTTGCACCAGAGCTATGCAAATGAGGCTC
>CM057846.1:138328639-138339472 GCA_030068395.1 Apalone spinifera
GTAAGAAGGGATCCGATGTAAGTTGGATCCATGTAACCCGGGGACTGCCTGTATAATCCATTTGTTTTCCAATAACATTGTCTTTTAGATTTCAAACCGTAAGCATTGATTTATCTAGGCCAGAACAGAGCACTACTCCAAATTTCTCGGTTTTCTCTTTTCTGTAAGGTTTGAGAAGCAATCCTATTCCAGTTTCATTCTACGTTTCTGGCTCATCTTGGTTCAGTCTTTCAACATTTGCTCATTTTGTCAATTTTGAGACTTGTACTTTATTTGGTGATTGTCTATTTTCTGTATGGTTTTATGAGAAGCAATCCCATTCCTGGCACAGCCTAACCCTTATCTTGTTTTTAAGTTATAAGAGGAAGCTATATACCATATTTGGTGGTCTTAGCTATTACCATTTAGGAGGAGTTTCTGATCAAACAGAAACAAGCAAACTCTCTCAAATATGCAGTAGATTTATTCTTGAAAATATTCATGAGTATCAACAAGATAGCTAATAATAAATATCAGTATCGTATAAGGATATGTACACTAGGGTATATAAGAACACTGCAGTATAGTGATACTGAAAGTCAACCCAGTGAATAAGTCTTACAATTTTAACAAAGAGGGAACAAATAGAAATGTTTCTTGGTATGCCAATACTTTTTACTCACTTAAGTCTTAAAAGAGTCTTAAAATATTCAGTCAAAAATGTTGATGGGAATTTTTGGTACAGGCATTTTGCTACTCTGAAAATTGTGTGGGTGGAGTGGGTTGTTTTGATTTGTAAAAATATATTTAACAAATATAAGGTGAGTCTATGTAGTTAAAATATTGAAGTGGGATTTTCAAATCTTCCTAGGAATTTTGTACAGTCGAATCTCATTCATTTCTAATGGGAAATAGACATCCAACCCCATACTGACAGCCTTAAAAGTCTCAGCTTTCAGCATAGATTTTTTTGTTCAGAGTAGCTCTAGCTGGCTAGGCTCAGGCACAATCTGATGTTGACTAAACATCTTATATTGCAACAGTGGAGACAGAGAATGATAAGGGAGTACTTTCAGTGCTTGTGCAGAAGCTAAGCAGTGTATACACTGGCATCATTCATATACAGATAGTTTTGTAGTATGCAACTTTTGCCACCTTACTCATAGTCACGCTGAGTAGTATCAGACTCCACAGCTAGCTCCATTGAAATCAATGGGATTGCATGCAGAGCAAGATACTTTTCAGTATGAGTAAGACTGTCAGAATCTGACCCTTTTAAAGGGAAAAATATAAAAGTTATAAATTTGTTTAATGAAGACTTGGTCTTAGCTTCCAAAAAAAAAAAAAAATTCCTCTGACAGCTCTTCAGTCTTCAAAAAGCAGTTACTTAAACATTTGGAACCCAGTACTAATCTCATTTACATGGGATTTTCACTGGTCAAAATCCCCTGATTTCAGTAGAATTTGATTTCAGTAGAATTACTCCTGATTTTTACTGATGCAAGTGGCAGAACTGGCCATTTATTTAAAATAATGGCAAAGACCAATAAAACCTGTTGTGAGAATCTCTTCAGTTAGCTATATCCTTTGATAATTAATGACAGCGTAAATAAATATTTCCCTTCCTCCAAGAAGTTAATTCATGTGTGTAAAATAATTATTTGCCTAACAGCATGTGCCTTTGAAGCTATTAACTTCCAATAAAGCTTGTCTGTGATCTCATTTTGCAGGAAAAATGATGCAAAATGGTTCAAGTTCACAGTTTTATAAGCTTAAAAATAGACATCTAAGTATGCACCACAGAGTGGTTTTAATTCTCTTTTTTAGGAAGTCTTAAAAATTGGTTTAGAATGGTGTACACTTAGGCTGTGTCTAGACTGGCAAGTTTTTCCGCAAAATCAGCTGCTTTTGCACAAAAACTTTCCAGCTGTCTACACTGGCTGCTTGAATTTCCGCAAAAGCACTGACTTCCTACTGTATGAAATCAGTGCTTTTTGCGGAAATACTATGCTGCTCCCGTTTGGGCAAAAGTCCCTTTTGCGCAAAACTTTTGCGCAAAAGGGCCAGTGTAGACAGCTGAGATTTGTTTTGCGCAAAAAAGCCCCGATGGCTAAAATGGCGATCGGGGCTTGCTTGCGCAAAAGCATCTGTGCCAATCTAGATGTTCTTTTCCGCAAATACTTTTAACGGAAAAACTTTTCCGTTAAAAGCATTTGCGGAAAATCATGCCAGTCTAGACATAGCCTTACTGAATTACTTTATCACTATTCTCAACCTTTTAGCTATTAGGTATCAAAAAATGTTACTTTGATTGATATATAATGTATCCCACCATGTTTTAGAAGAAGGTTAACATCTCTGTGTCTAACTTGAATTCCTTTGCAAAAAACAAACTCAGCTCTCTTCCCTCCCCATAGGTAGTTTGCCATAATAGACCCTCGGGATGTATGTCATAAGTAGATATTTTTAGGATATCTATCAGTTCTATTCTGTTACACAATCATATTTCTGAGATCATTCCAGTCACAATGTTCTGTGGACTGTTTCTGTACACATCCTCATCCGGTAGGCCCTCAGGAAAACCTTCTCATAGCCTTAGGAAGGCTTTTCCTGAAATCTGCATCTCCACTAAAGCAGCTGAAAGGCCCCATACAGAAGAGATCATCAAAGATTGTATGAAAAATAAACTCCTATTTCCGAAAGTATTAATAGAAGAGCAAGAAGGGAGGAAACGGGCTTGGCAGTAATCCAGTTAAAACAATGTATGACAACATGTACCCAGAGAAATAAGTTTTAGAAATGTTGCTGATAGTTTCTTAATGGATGTATATTCTAAATTTAGCAATGAAGCACATCACTCAGAATTGTGCACTATAAGTCCACCAGCAATATGAAGGACAGGCCAGATTCTACTCTTATACAAGAGGCACTCTAGTAATAGGGTCCAGAAAGTTGTTCCATGTGGGCTTCAGGCTGCCAATTTTGTACTTGCACAAAACTGAAATTCTTGCCCTGCTCCTTCCTATGAGGCTGTGCCTCTGTCCCACTCCTTCTCCAAGACCCAGCCCTCACTCTATCCTCCTCCCTCTGTTGCTTGCTGTCTCCCATCCTCACTCACTTTCACTGGGCTGGGACAGGGGTTTGGAATGCAGAGAGGGTGATCGCTCTGGCTGGGTATGCAGGCTCCTGGACGGGGCCAGAAATGGGTGGTTCAGAAGAGTGTTCCCCCTAATTTTTCCTCCCAGATTGCTTTCAGTAGTCACTGAGAGATCGATGCTGATTCCGGTAGACTCCTGTCTGATGCAGTTGATAAAGTTGACAACCCTGTTGCAACTGCATGGATCCTGAATGACATCATGGGGGCTCCAATACGGCATGAGGTCCTGCTGCACAGAATAATTTCCCAGACTGGGGAGTTACTCAGATGTAACAGAGATCAGATTATGACTCCATGACAGATGTAATCCTTCACAGAGCTTGTGAGCTTGCTGTGGAATCCTCACTAGTCCCCTCCTCTCAGAAGAGCAGCTGTGTTGTGAGAGCACAGCATATGCAATTATGATATGACAATTCCAGCTAGATCCCATCAGTTCCTCCCTTTCTCTCTCCCAAACCATTTATCTCTCTGGGGAGTCATCCTCTACCACCCTCCTTCCCTGAATTTTCTCCAGCGTACAATCCACTCCGGCTTGAAGAGTAGCTCCTCTCGGGTTGATCTTTCCCCATGGGAGCAGGCACAAAATTAGTGAGGCAATCTAAAGAAAATGTAAAACAGCTGTAGCATGCTTAGAGGTCCCTTTATAGGAAGGAAGTGGTGAGAGAAAAGCAAGTTCCCTTCACCTCTCTCATAAATGGCATCACCCCTATGGTTCTGCTCCAAGACACACTCATTTGGAGAGAGACTTGTTTAGTAAAGAATCTCTTGCTTATGATAAGGAGATTTTATTGTGTGTGTTTCAGTGGCTATGTCTATATTGCTTCCTTCTTGCACAAAACCCTATGCAAATGAAGCATGGATTAGCATATTGCCATGCTTCATTTGCATAATTAATTAGGGATCGTTTTTGTACAAGAGGCTTTTGCTCAGAAAGGAGCCATCTATACTGCTCCTTTTTGCGCAAAAAGCCCCTCTTGCACAAGAGCCATTCTTCCGGAAAAAATTAGGAAGAACGGCTCTTGCACAAGAGGGTTTTTTTTGCACAGAAAGGAGCTATGTAGACTGCTCCTTTTTGCGCAAAAGCCTCTTGCACAAAAATGGCCCCTAATTAATTATGCAAATGAAGTGCAGCAATATGCTAATCCATGCTTCATTTGCATAGGCTTTTGCACAAGAAGGAAGCAGTATAGACGAAAAGAGAGATGGAATCCCTCTCATTCATAAAGACTGTAAGATCCCATGACAGCTGCTATACCCACTAAAACTTCGGACAGGCTGGGCAGGGAGAAGACACATAATTATCTCCAGGATACAATGATTTAAATCTATGATTATGAATAAAATCATTAGATTTTTTTAAAGAAACCAACCATGCAGTTTGTTGGAAGACGTTCAAGTTTTGAAAAAGTAAATGGAAAATTTGTGCTCTTGCCTGTTAGGGTAGAATTCATAGTTAACAACATTATACAAAATACAGGACTATGTAGCACTTTAAAGACTAATAAGATGGTTTATTAGATGATCTTGTTAGTCTTTAAAGTGCTACATAGTCTTGTATTTTGTTTCAGCTACACCAGACTAACACGGCTACATTTCTATCAACATTATACAGGCTTTTCTGTAAAAAGTTACAATGAGCAGGGCACCTTTAAATTTTACTAAAGTACACCAGGGAAAAGAAAAAAAGCACTGAAAGTAAAGGCCATGATCCTGCAAACACACCTATAGGTAGTTTTATTCAGATATGAATAATCTCATTGACTTTGGTGAGACTGTTTGCTTAAAGCATCTTTCTTGATTTGTGGAAGTTCAGTATAGTGGAAGGTGGTGTTGGTTGCAAATATAGCACAGACTGATTATCAATTTTGATTTGGAGTCTCTGTTGCTCTTGCAGTATGGATGTTAATAAAACTAGGGACCTATCTTGTTCAATGTAGATGAGCTGTTTTAAGTATGAAACTTCTTAGTAGAAAAAGTCTTCATAAGACTTTTAAGACATAAGAAACCAGTTGATTTAATCAAGTGAGACATTCTGCAGGCAGCTCATGTGAACGTTAAACAGCATTCATACAGCAGTATCTTCAGAGGTGCTTGTCACTGTCTGCCTAGATGCTGACGAAGCTCTTAGTTTGGTTAAGCATGAGTATTCGTTGTAATAAAAATATTTGAATTTGGCAATTGCTTCTTGGCACAAATGAGGTTTCTGTACAGTTACCCAATGGCTTCTCTGTTAACAAACGGAACATGTTTGCCAAAGATACAGCTTGCAAGACATAACTGTGCTTCATGGAGATGCATGGTCCAGGACAGTGTGGGAAGCTGGTGGGAGGTCCTGGCACTGGCTCCCACCCTGCTCCTGCCCCATCCCAACTCCACCCCTTCCCACAAGCTTCTGCCACTGCTCTGCCTTTTCCTGCCCATGCTCCAACCCACCCTTTCCATTCCTTACCCCAAATCCCCACCCCTGCCTCTTTCCAGCTTCTGCTATTTCCCCTAAGTAATGCCAGGAGCCAGTAGGGCAAGATGGACTGGAGTGCAGTGGGTTGGGGTCAGGTTGCTTACTGCTGCTGGCCACAGGCTGCCCTGGGTCCCATGTCCCACTGAAGCACAGGGCTCTCAAAGTACGGGGTCTGGGGCTGTTGCCCTCATCCAGTCTGTGGATGGTACAGCTCTGAAAATGTAAGCCCAAACACTGGTGGACCTGAGCCCATATTCCTGAATATTAGTTGAGCATGGGCACCACGGGCCCATATAACTCCCTGCCTATGCCTGCAGAGTTATCCACTGTTTCCACTTTTGCAACACTTTCTGGCAAAATTAATGCTCATCAAGAGTTAGATGGATAGACCTCTGTGCAGGTACAAAACTGGTATCCGCATCCACACCTGTTTCTGAAAAATCATCTGCAGATATTCACATCCTCATCCATGGATGCGGCGGTACCAAACAATATAAAGCGGATTTGCAGGGTTCTTCTAGATACAAAATAAGTATGCGTATCCATATGAGCAAAAACGAGCCCTGGATGTCTGCATCCATATCCATGGATGTGGATACCCATGAATATAAAGTAGATATCCATGGATTCGCAGGGCTTTGTAGATGAGTAGTTTGTAGTCTGGCCCATGTTTCAACAGTGACACAGTGTCGTACTGCCCTGCTGGTGATTGTGACTTGGAGAGTCATAATATCCTCCTAGTTTCCCCACTGCTCTAGAGAGAGACTAAAGTCAGAGAGACCTACATATGCCATAGTGTGTGCTCAACAATGTGCTGGTGTGTTGCTGCCCTTTCTGCCCCTTCTCACCAGCATGCATGGGGACAGTAGAGAGAGGGGTTGTAGTGGGTATGTGGCGTCTGCTTTCCCTATTCACAGAAAGTGGAGGTATAGAGCAGTGGTGTGCAACCCATGGGTTGTGACCCCCCTAGGGGGTCACAGATATCTTCCTGGAGGGTCACCACGCTGCACCATGCGGCCGCCAATGGACAGACCCCGCCCCGGCTGCCCAGATGTGAGCACTGCGCAGCACAGCCACCAATGGCTGGGCCCAGCTGTGGGGGTCACCGTTAACAAAAGGTTGTTCACCACTGGTATAGAGCACCAGTGCAAGAGAATAAAGGAGAAACTTATGCCTCCTCTTCTCTCTTGTGCCAGCATGCAGCAGGACTAGACATGAACTGGTCCCATAAAGTATGCATCTGTGTAAATAACATAGGGGATGATCCAATGCCCATTGAACTCAATGAAAGAATTCTGTTCTATATTTGTACAGCACATAACAATGGAAACCTGTTCCATGATTGGGGCTCTTGATTTTATAATATTACAAATAAAACAGTAAAATTCCTATTTACATGACTAAATGCTGGATCAGGCCCATAATGCTCATCGCCAAAAACCAGGAGCTTCTGTTTCTATCTTTTTGGAAGTAATTAACATTTTTGCTCTATTCTCAGGGTTTAAAATTAAGTGGAAAATCCGAGGGTTATGCTGCTCTCTCAATCTTGTCTCAGAACTACTTTTTCCAAGTGGGAGTTAGCTTAGTGCCAAAACTAAACAAAATATTTGGTCATCTAGATCATGGCTGATGTAAAGGACATGATTTTAGAGGCTTATCTGGTTACAATAATGAGTGCTATCAGAAGTGATTTAGAGTGATAAAACAATATTTTTCCCCACAGTAAAACAAGTAACTGCTGTAAAATAATGTATTGTTATCTGTGACGCCACTGAACGCACACAAGGCTTTTTAAAGGATTCAGTGGTAGAGCCAGATCATTTACACTGGTTGGTATCTTACTCCTTCAGGAGTCTTTTGAAATGAATAGAACCAATTGCAGTGTTAGTACCACTCAGTGTTAGTAAGGGTACCACAAGTCGAACCTCTGTCTGTGGTCTCAAGTAAAGCATTGTGTATATGTTTCTACAAATTAAAGAGAATAAAAATCTAGTGCAAACAAATAAATATGTCTCTGTGGTATATGGAATGTACTCAGGTGTTATGGTCACTGTTCTGGATATGGATCTATGAGGCCTCACATTCATGCCTTCAGGGAACCCATTGACTTTTGTGGGGATCTGCATGGGCCCAACAATGTCTGCTCTCTGCATAGATCTTTTAGTTGCAGCAGTGGATAGGGTTGCCAGATGGTTTAAGCAAAAATACCAACCCTTTCTCCTCCTCCCCCCAAAAAAAACCACTGGGGAAAATTTTTTAAAAAGGGGGGAGACCAAAGTTATTGAGCAAAAAAAAAAAAATAAAATAAAAAAATAGAACAGCATTAAAACAGCATGGCGCCTTTAAGTGTGCGCAGAGTCAGCATAGGGATAGGAAGAGGGGAGAGGTTGAACACTAAGACCCAGGGAAAGCATTGATTCCCCTTGCTTCAGGTCTTTAGGCTTTTTGCCGGCAGCCATTTTGTTTTCTTGGTTGAACCAGAAGGCAGCTTCCCTGCAGAATCAGGTAAGCAGAGGGGGCAGAGGTCCGGGGGGCCTGAAGGGAGGCAGGGTTTGGGGTCTGGGCCCAGTTGTTGAGTGTGTTGTAGGGTCGCCATGTGTCCAGTATTTTTCCCCTACTGGCAGGGAAAAAAAACAGAAAATACCAGCCATTTTAGGTGTCTGGTATTTTCTGAATATTTTTACCAAACAGGGGGCAAAAATACTGGACTGTCTGGGTCAATACTGGACACTTGGCAACCCTAGCAGTGGAACCTAAATATAATATAAGGAGGTGATGTTTTTAAGGATTGGGCTTCCCAGAAAGTGAGTCTCAGGAGGCTCTGTGAAGCTCTTGTTACACATAGCCAGTTGGAAGCAAACACAGAATAAGGCATCTTAATAAAGGACTGAGTGATCACTGAACAAAACACTAAGAACCCAACTATAAACAAAACTAATGACTCTATTGATTTTCTTCATGGAGGCAAAGAGAAACATGCCTGGTTCCTAGTTTGAATTCAGCCCGTAGTCAGTTCTCCTGCTGGGCTGTGCCAGATAGCTGATTTACTGCTGTCCATTTGAGGTCCTGGGGTTCTCAATAAGTAGGAACTGTTGTGTCTAATGTAAAGTGCTTCATCCACACCCTGGCCCCTTTCCTCTGCCTTATATAGCCCTCCGGCTAATGAGGCCCACAGCTGCTTCCATTAGACCTTCAGGCCTGGGCTTGCTCAGCTGTCTGTAATCAGCTTTTTCAGCCAGGCTACAGTGGCAGAGCTCTGGCTTACCCAGCCGTCTGTCACAATGTCTAGACTACAAAGCTTTTCTGGAATCCCAGAAAAGCTCTGCCACCTCCAAGGAACAGTTCTGCTTTTCTGAAAAAAATTTCAGACATTTCCCTCCCCCCCCCCTTACAAGGAATAAGGGATGTTCCGAAAGAGGCTTCTTCCCACACATTTGGCCCCGTATAAACAGGCCAAATGTTGGAAAAACCTCTTTCAGAAGAAAAGTGGAAAAAGATATGCAAATTGCAGTTCACAATTTGCGTATCTTTTCCTGACTTTTCTTTGTAGTGTAGACACGGCCTAACATTTCAGTCATAATATTCCCCCAGATTTCCCAATTCTATAATTCCAACTCCTCTTTCTTATTGCCCAGTCTCCAGCGTTGCTTCCCTTCACACTGGCTGTGTCTAGACTGGCCAGCTTTTCTGAAAAAACTTTTTCCGAATCAGACGCTTTTCCGAAAAAACTTGCCAGCTGTCTACACTGGCTGCTTGAATTTCCGCAAAAGCACTGACTTCCTACTGTAAGAAATCAGTGCTTCTTGAGGAAATACTATTCTGCTCCCGTTCGGGCAAAAGTCCCTTCTGCGCAAAGCTTTTGTGCAAAAGGGCCAGTGTAGACAGCTCATATTTGTTTTCCACTAAAAAGCCCCGATCACGAAAATAGCGATCGGGGCTTTTTTTGCGGAAAAGTGCGTCTAGATTGGCACAGATGCTTTTACACAAAAAGTGCTCATATGGACTGAACATACTCAGTAATACAGCTGAAGCCAGTTATTCTGCATCTCTCCCATTCCACAATAGGCAGGCACAGGTCACCTTAGGTTATCTGTAAGTCAGGGAGAGACTCCAACTCACTTGTCACATTCTTCCCTCAATTGGAAGCTTCCGTGGGAAAAAGACAATGTGTCCTCAGGGTTGTGGTAGCATGAGATTGCTACTGTGGCAGCATGCTCTCCAGGAACCCGCACAGCTTTCATATCAGCTCTGCAACATCAGAATAGCCATCCCTGGATCAGAGCAAGTGAAATGCCTGATTTCCACAGAATCTCCCTCAGGACAACAGCATTTAGAACAGAAAGCCCTCTGGGAGTTAATGTTGCTCTAAACAGAGCTGCCAAGGGGTGTGCAGCTTCTCTACACACCAAGGAAAGTGATCAGTTTGTAGATTTGAATAGAGCCCTACATGCTCTGAAAGGACTCCCCAGAGCAGTTGGGGAAAGCAGGACCTTATTCCTTGCCTCTCATGACAAAAGAGCTGACACAGAGTATGTGAGAGCTTGTAGTGAGTCAGAGACAGCTTTCTAGGGGGTTAATAAAGAAAAACTCCATGGAACTTAGGGACTGCTGTCTATGGCAGGAAAGAGCCAGGTGGTTCTTGGAGTGCCCCTCGGAGGAATGCTCTGGGATGGCTTTTTGAATGCCTTTCACTCTGTCTTTTCCCACATCTAAAGAGTTTCAAAGGGCACTCACAAAAATAGATGACTGGACAACACAATGGCAAATGAAATTCAGTGCTGATAATTGCAAAGCAATGCACATGACAAAATATAATGCTAGCTAGACATTAGCTGTTACCCATCAAGAAGGAGAAGTTGGAGTCATTCTGGATAGTTCTCTGAAAATATCAGCTCCATAGAATCATAGAATCATAGAATACTAGGACTGGAAGGGACCTTGAGAGGTCATTGAGTCCAGTCCCCTGCCCCATGGCAGGACCAAAAACCGTCTAGACCATCCCTGATAGACATTTGTCTAACCTACTCTTAAATGTCTCCAGAGATGGGGATTCCACAACCTCCCTGGGCAATTTATTCCAGTGTTTGACTACGCTGACAGGAACTTTTTCCTAATGTCCAACCTAAACCTCCCTTGCTGCAGTTTAAGCCCATTGCTTCTTGTTTTATCCTCAGAGGCTAAGAAAAACAAGTTTTCTCCCTCCTCCTTATGACACCCTTTTAGATACCTGAAAACGCCT
>CM057846.1:138339572-138349793 GCA_030068395.1 Apalone spinifera
CATTTGTATATAGGCATCTAAGATACTGATTTGACCTTGCCTCCCAGTTTTGCCATGTGCAAGGGTAATAATAAAAAAGCTAACAGAATACTGGGAATCATTATGAAAGGGAAAGATAAGAGAGAAAATATCATATTTACTCTTTGTAAATCTTCATGCAGATCTGGTCACCCCAGCTCAAAAAAGATATATTCAACTTGGAAAAAGCAGAGAGGAGGAGAACAGAAATGATTAGGGACGTGGAATAGCTTCTGTATGAGAAGAGATGAAAAAAGACTGAGACTTTTAAACTTGGAGAAGAGATGACTAAGGCGGATGTGATAAGGGTCTATTAAATTATGATGGGTGTAAAGAAAGTAAATAAGGAAACGTTTTTTACTCCTTCAGAAAACACAAGAACTAGGGGTCACCCAATGAAATTAATAGGCAGCAGACAGTCAAACAAAAGCAAGTATTTCTTTACAGGAAAGCCATGGAATTCTTTGCCAGAGGATGTTGTGAAGGCCAAAACTATAAGAGGGTTCAAAGAAGAACTAGATACGTTCATGGAGAATTGGTGCATTAATGTGACACCATCCAGGATGAGCAGGGATGCAACACCATATTCTGCATGGCCCTAGCCTCTGTTTGCCAGAAAGTGGGATTGGAAAACAGGATGAATCAGCTGATGATTGCCTGTTCTGTTCATTCCCTTTGAACCAACTGGTATTGGTCATTATTGGAAGACAGGATATTGGTCTAGATGAACTGTTCTGACCCAGTGTGGCCATTCTGATGCTTTTACATAGAACCCAAGATGCATCTACTCCCTGCTGTAACCCATTAGACCATACTTCCTCCCAGAGCTGTGTTACAATTCAGGAGTCCTTACGGCCTCTCTCTCTGCAGAGTTCATAGCAAAGTAAGAATATACATTAAAATTTTAACCAGTGTCCCTCAAGTGACTTGCCACAAGATGTCAGAACATGTTAGTATTAGAGCTCAGTGGGTCAAATATTCATGTAATTTTCTTTCTTTTATACTAGGGGACTGTGCCCCCTGCTTGCTACACTCACCAAACTCCCCTCTCACTTGCCTCTGTGCATGCTAAACACCTCTCTTTGGCCTCTGCACATGACAACCCCCCTCTCTGGCCCCTACGTTTTAAATAGGAAATGCTTAAACTGGTGCCAGACTTGCTCAGTGGAGATTATTAACATGGTTGGCTGGGGAAGGCAAGTGTCAACCCGAGCAACCTGAAGTTCCTGGCTAAGGAGCTGGCAGAGGCATGAGAGGAAGTGTCCCACAAAGCTGTGCCTGGGGAAGAGGAGGAGGAAGGGATGGAGCTGATGATGGGATGGGAGGAAAGGGTGTGCCCTGGCAAGCCATTGCAGCTCTGCCTTGAGGACAGGTGGCAGGGAGATGGGCAGCCACTCATGTCTTGGAGAGGGGAGGAGCTGAGTGTCTTTCCTTGCACAGTTGCCCGCGTCATTTCCTGCTGCAGTTATAGAGTACCTGATTGGTCCTGAATAAGAGAATTTGCCAGACCAGGGGAGGTTTGCCATCAGCCCCCAAGCCCATGCTCCTGGCAGGCTGCCCCAGCAGGGACCTTACTTTGCCCTCCCTCCCCAGACTGGCTGAACTGCTTGGCCAGCTGCTGCTGGCTCCCTGAGCAACACAGACTCTGGCTTCTGCCATAGGGCTCTGTCGGTTTGTACAAAGCTGCTAGTAACCCTAAATTCTCCCTAAGTCCTATAGGGAGCAGCTCTGTACAAACCATCAACCCAGCCCTGTGCATCCAGGTGCTGCTACAGGGCTCCAGTCCTGACCCCCTGCTCCAGGAGGCTGGAGCAGAGGCTCTGGCCCCATGTTTCTGGAGGCTGCCACTGGGCTCTGGCCCCAGCCCCTCATTCCCATGGACTGCTGCCGAGCTTCAGCCCCATGCTGACACAGGCCACCCGGGGACTCTGGCCCCAGCCCTGCACTGCTACAGGGCTCTGGCTCAGCCCTGCATTTTCAGGGGCTTCCGTGGGGCTCTGGTCCCAGCCTCATGTTCCAGGGGGCTGCAGTGGGGCTCTAGCCCCATGCTGCGGGGGACTGTCAGGAGATTCAGGCCCCATGCTGCCACAGAGCTGCAAAGGGACTCTGGCCCCGGCCCTGCGCTACTGCGGGCCACAGGTGCTCCTGCCCCAGTCCTGTGCTACCTGCAGTTGACTCTGTTTTCCCCAGCCCCAGGTGTCCCTCCTTCCCTTAGACTCCCGGGCATTCAGACAGAAGAAGCCAGCAAGGAAACCCTAATGCCAGTCACTTGCTGTAGGTCAGCGTCTTATAAACGTGGGTCATGGGGCTGCCAGGGTAAACCGCTGGCTGTCCCATGCCACTTTGTTTACTTAGCATGTCCATAGCCACAGAGTCTTGCAGCTCCCCTTGGCTGGAAATAGTGAACCACAGCCAATGAGAGCTGCAAGGCTCTGTGGCTACAGACACGTTAAGTAAACAAAGCAGCATGGGTCCGCCAGTGGCTTACCCAGATGGTCCTGTAACCCAAGTTAGAAAAGCACTGCTCTAGGTAATGCAGCCATGGATGGCAGATGTTCAGTGTCCCTCACAGTCCTCCTCACTCTCTGAGCCCCAAGCAGGCTAGAGAGAGTGGTGACCTGAGGAGTTACCCTTCCCAGCCATCAGGCAGGGGAGGACCCTGGGTGATTGACTGGCTGTGAAAACAAGAATCTGTTTTATTGCCAAGGGATGAAAAAACTCATCCATCAGCAGCAGGGGGTCATGAACACCTCCCTAGTGTGGGGCAGACGGCACCTTTCAGCTCCTGACATCCTGGCACTTCACACACCTTTGTGGAGCCTCTGAACTCCCTTGACTGTAGGATTGGGGACCCCAACCCTACTGATGGGAAACAGGCCTGGGGAGGGGAGCTATGGGCTCAGGGTCACACGGAGTGTCAGAGCCATGGATGGGACCCAGCAGTCCTTAATTCCAGGCCCCTTCACTAACTGTTGTACACGCACCACTTCCTGCCACAGCTGGCAATTACAAGCAGGGCCTCATGTCCACTCCCCCGGCCTTTGAGAGCCAGTGCGCTCTGCTGTAGTGACTGGACAGGTAAATGGGAGGCAGGACTCCTGGGTTCCCTTGCTGATTTTCCTATGGACTTGTGGGGCTTTGGGCAAATTGTTTCCCCTCTTTGGCTCTGCCCCCAGCAGTCAAAGGGGAATTTAACATTTTCAAACTCTTGTAAAATGGTGGGAAAGTCCCCAGGAAAAGCTGCTCTGTCAGTGCTAAGCAGCCTCTGCCCATTAAGGGTCAGAGCGCATTGCCCAGGAAAAGGAGCATTTGGCTCAGGATTTCAGTCCAGTCCAGTCTATAGAGAGGGGCCCAGCCTGGAATTTGGCTCAAGGAGATCAATTCTCCAATTAGTTAAGGGTATTTTGAATTCCAATACAGTGCTCCAAAGTGCTTGATGGCTGTGCCAGGGTGCAGACACAGAAGTCCCCTTGGGATTGTGCCGCACTTGATCATGCCACAGAGGTCCACCTTCTTGCTCATACGGGCTTTCCACTGCCCTTCGTTCCCCTTTCAAAGATAGTGGATACTGGATACTGCCATGTTAATGAATGGAAAGGTATTTTTTCCTGGGATCCCAGAAGAAAACATGGTTTGTTAAGGCACAAAAACAGAGATAGGAACCTTTTATGTCCCCCGGCAAACAATCAGTTCTGAATGGGCTTTAAGAAAGAAAATGATTAAAATTTGGCCCCAACCACTTCTTGTTTCTACAGAGTAGACATTTTAGGAAAACTTAGAATTCTTGGCACTCAGAACCTTGAAATGCCCTTTTCTCCTCCCCAGAGGGCTTTAATGCCCCTTATCTCACCCAGCTTCACTACTGCCTGGTGCCTGAGAATTGACCCTATTCCCATTGGGATCCTGAGGTAAAGAGAAGGCAAGTGACCTACCCAGGGTCCAACACAGAAAGGCAGTGGCAGAGCCAGTAAGAGAAGTCACCAGCCCTGACTCCTGCTCTGACAACAACACCCATCCCAGAGGCAGGGGTAATAGCTCAGGAAGACAGGTGGTGAGAACATTTAGGCTATGTCTACACTCGAAGCTTCTTGCGTGAGTAATATGCAAATGAGGCTAAGCGTGGAATATAGCCGAGCCTCATTTGCATACCTAATGAGCCACCATTTTTTTCAGAAGAGGCTCTTGCGCAAGAGGGAGCGTCTACACTGCGCCTTTTTGCGCAAGAAAAACTCTCTTGCGCAATGCCGTTACACCTATTACTCTTCAGGATATTCCACGCTTAGCCTCATTTGCATATTACTCGCACAAGAAGCCGCGAATGTAGACATAGCCTTACACTGGAACAAAATGGCTCTCAGAAAATCCCATTCAGACTAAACCCATGTGTTTTTTGAAATCATAACAACTTGGATCAAAACTCCTTGCAAAAATATTTTCTTGCAAATCAAAAGTATCTCCTGTTTGTCATGGTATGGTAAATTGTCTTGTTGCACACAAAGAGGAGACACTTGGATCTAGAAAATTGAATGAGATGTTGCAGTCTGAGCTATGTAGTTGCTACTCTTAACAATTTCAAAATAATAAAAGACAATAAAAATGGAAGAGTTCAGCTTTAATGTTATGTCATAATCTGATATGACTCAATGTGAAAGGACACTTCTATCCTGCACTGCTCCTAGTGATAATCTCCAGTAGATCCCCATCCTCCACCCACTTTGAAGTAGGTGGTAGGAGAGGATTGTCAGCCCTACTTGGAGGGAGAAACCAAGGTGGAGAAAGAAGACATGACTAGTTTTAGGTTACACAGCTAGGTAGTGGAAGGGTTGGGAACAGGACCAAGGAGTTCTTACTTTCAAACTAACCATCACAGCTTGAATTTCATACACTGAATGATCAGAATAAAGTGTTCTCATCTGATCTATAAGATGTTGTTCATAGTATTATCCCTGGGGGCTGGATAACACTAAAATATGGCCTGCTGATGAAAGCCCCAGTCAAAAGAAAACAGATCTGCCCCCTCCCTCAGGATCTATCACCGGTGAATTAGGCCCATAAGGAAGACAAAGGAAAAGAAAGACAGAGTCCGATTAAAGGTGAAAACAAGAAGAAACTGTATTAGGGATTGTATACAAAAATAGGGAAGAGCGGGGGAAGAAACCTGGCGCAAACTAACCATCAACAAAACAGTGGAAGTGAACAGTAAAAACCCTCTATATAACCACAGACTGTGTGAAAATAATTGGTAAGTTCTATCCCAAATACAAATGGCTACTTGATCTTCTTGAACTGGAGTGACAGGATCCGGAGAGTGTTGCTCGGGACCTACAACCCTTAGGCTGGTTGAGACCTCACGGAGGTACACCGGGGAGTCCATCGCTGATGGTAAAGGAACCCCAAAGAGGATGGCAGGCAGGTGGTATTTGCAGGATGGAAGGTGATAGATGGGATTCCTCTTCCGCCCTCCAGACTGGTCCGCAGCTGGATCAAGTCTCTCAATACCCACACGAACACTGTATCTCGGGTGGACAGCACCCCTTTTGGCTGCATCCGAGCTTATATAAACTTTTGGGCGGGAAACCTCTGAGGTAGTTTGCCCTTCAGTCCACAAAAAGGCGGGAAAATCCAGTTCATATTGGTTCTTGTTGACCACTCCATATGAAGGACTCCTCCCTGTCCCAAAGTCACGTCTTGCAAACTCCATTTTGATATTTACCCAAACAGCCCAAAATACCATTAAACATCATCAACCTATTAACCTATTTTACATAATAACTATTTATCATGACAGAGGGTCAGCCTACAATAGTAAATATTCAGCAAAGATTTTAGGAAAACTGGAAGGTTAGAGAGAATGATGAACTGCTCAGAGACAATGGAGAGAATCATCAAAATTTGTCAAATGTGATTGGTTATGACTTATTTGCTTGGTCTTAAAAGAGAACAACAAGGACCTGAGTGCCCTCTGCTCAGATAATCAGGATTAAGACTTTGTCAAATATTCCAAAGAATGGCCCAGGTCACCACCAAAGGGGATAACTCTCAGAGCACTATTCTAGCCTCTCCTCTTTGTGAGGGTGTGACGGGCGTCCATGCCCCTCCCTCCTGGTGGTCCGGCTCTGGTACTGTGGGCGGAACAGGCCCTGCGGCGGTGCCGGTGCGGCACATGCTCCCTGGTGTTCAGGCAGCCCGACGTCGTGGAAGGGGGCGGTGTGAGGGGGGACACTGAAGCTACGCCCCCATGCACTGGAGGCGTCCCAGTGGGAGATTTAAAACCGCTGGGTGTGCTGGCTGGGGGGGGCCGCTGGAGAATGCCGCGCACCAAACTGGGCCCGGATGGAGCGCAGTGCGGCGAGAGCCTCTGACCTGCGGGCTCCGTCAGCAGCCCCATGGGGAGTGTGGCCACTGGTAAAGGTGCCCCTGCTCAGGGGCAGCTGTGAAGCGACAGCCACAGGAGAGGACTTGGTGTGTGGACTTGGCGCCCTCCTGGGCACTGCAGGTGGTAAGTTGCTGGCCGGGAAGCGTCCTGGAAGGGGGGTAGGAAGTAGCCTAGGGTGGGGCCTCAGATACTGGCCCAGGCTGGCGAGTTTCGGGCGGAGTCCCCGTCAGCCAGATCAGACATGGATTCATCCGGTCCTTAGGGCCCTAGGCTGGGACCCAGTAGAGGGGGAGGGTTCCGGTCCCCCTACTCCTTCTATGGCTGCCCCTCGACCGTTTTGAACCAATAGAATCCGACCAATGTAGCTGACTGAAAAATTGTGCCCGTTGAGAGGAGGTTTTGGGGTTTTGGGGGTGAATGGGGCTATTCACCAGGATGTGGGGCTAATCTCCCGAACTGGGGAAGGGAACTGTTGAACGCTCACCGCGCCCATCGGGGGGGGGGACAGGAAGCAGTACATGACAGAAAGCAGGGGGAAAGGACAAAAAAGGCAAGAGAAGAGAAAGGAGGAAGGGATGGAGCAAAAGGGAAAACAAAAAAGAGAAACCCCATTGTCCCCAATGAATCTAATGGACGAAGTCCTAGGTGGGGAATAAAATTCTGACTCCTCAATCTAGTTTTCCATGCCTAGAATTCTGTTGGCACCTCTGATGGATTAGACCAAACAGGTTCAGATGCTCCTATCTTCTAAATAGGGAAATCTGTTTTCCAGCAAAATCAGTAAAAGAAAAGGAAACTCTAAAGCTGCATCTAGACTGGCAAGTTTTTCCGCAAAAGCAGCTGCTTTTGCGCAAAAACTTGCCAACTGTCTACACTGGCCGCTTGAATTTGTGCAAGAGCACTGACTTTGTAATTTACAAAATCAGTGCTTCTTGCGCAAATACAATGACGCTCCCGCTCGGGCAAAAGCCCTCTTGTGCAAATGCTTTTGTGCAAGAGGGCCAGTGTAGACAACCCAGAACCGTTTTGCGCAAAAAAGCCCCAATGGCTAAAATGGCGATCGGGGCTTTCTTGCGCAAAACCGTGTCTAGATTGGCACAGACGCTTTTCTGCAAAAAGTGCTTTTGCGCAAAAGCATCCATGCCAATCTAGACGCTCTTTTCCGCAAATACCTTTAACGGAAAAACTTTTCCGTTAAAAGCATTTGCGGAAAATCATGCAAGTATAGACGCAGCCTAAGGGTATGTCTACACTGCAGGGAAAAGTTGGAAAAAGATATGCAAATTGCAAATCGCAATTTGCGTATTTTTTTCCGAAAGAGGCTTTTCCTAAATTTGGCCCATCTACATGGGGCCAAATTTTGGAAAAAAGTCCTCTTTTGGAGCATCCCTTATTCCTCTCTCTGAGAGGAATACAGGGATCCAAAAGAACAGTCTGCTTTTTTGGAAACTGTTCTGAAAAAGCAGATGCATTCCTTGGACACAGCAGAGCTTTTCCAGGATACCTCCAGTAGCTTGGCCATCTGGATGAAGAGCGTGGGCCACATTTTGCCCAGGCTTGATCTAAGTCCACCTCTTCATCAATGACTATCTTCTGAATTAGGTCCTCTTTCCACTGCTAAAGTATCCATGGGGCTCTTGGCAGTGTAGGTGGGGTTGCCATCGAGGATAGTGTCCAGTTCTTTATAGAACTGGCAGGTCTTACATGAAGTTTTGAAGTGACGATTGCCTTATGTACACTTTCCTCAGCTCCTTTATCTTAGCTCTGCACTCAGCGTGTCCCAATCATAGCCTCTAGAAATGTGCCTGTAGGTATCCCAATTCCTATGGCTAAAGTGCAGCTGAGACTGCAGAGCCTCCTCTCCCCATATACTGTGCAAATCCATCAGCTCCACAGGGGTCCAAATGGGAAAGCGTTTCCTGAGATAACCTACCATGGTCAGTTGGGAAGATGTGATGAGATCTTGCCACATCAAAACAGTAGGAAATAGAATTTTAAAAATTCCTAGTGCTTCCAAAAGGAGAGGGGCAGATGGCTGTTTACCTGACTACAGAGCAGTGGAGTTCAAACTGCTTACCAAAGTGGTCATCATGGACATTGTGAGACACCTCCTGAAGGACAATTAAACTAATAAAAATAAGGCTGTCCATTAATCACATTTAAGTTATGCAATTAACTAAAAAATGAATTGTGATAAGCAATTAACTGCAATTAATTGCACTGTTAAACAATGTCAATTGAAATGTATTAACTATTTTGGGTGCTTTTCTACATTTTCAAATTTCTATTACAACGCAGAATACAAAGTGTATAGTGCTCATTTAATTTTATTATTTTTATTACAAATATTTGCACTGAAAAAAATGATAAACAAAAGTTAGTATTTTTCAGTTCACCCCACACGTTATAGTGTTCTCTTTATTGTGAAAATGTAATTTACAAATGTAGCTTTTTTTGTTACAGAACTGCACTCAGAAACAAAACAATGTAAAACTTTAGCTCCTATACATCCATTCAGTCCTATTCTTTGTTCAGCCAATCCTAAAACAAATACGTTTGTTCACATTTATGGGAGATACTGCTATCTGCTTCTTATTTACATCATCCAGGGCTGTCCCTGTCAGTGTTGGTGTCCTATACAGTCCAGCACTGGCACAGGCCATTCTCCATGGGGAACTGGAGCTGCAGGGGCTGAAGATGTGGTGGGCAGTGTGTTGCAAACTCTCATGGCTCGGATACCATTAGTTGTAATGGTATTTGGTTTGTCCAGTCCGGGAGAGTTGGCAACCCAGGAGCAGGGCAGGGAAGGAGGCTCACCTGCAGCTTCAGGGCAGTAGGCGGGAGGTGCTGGTGGTGGCATGCAGTGCAAGAGCAGACCAGAGAAGAGGGCAGCCACGTTGCTGGCCGGGAAGAATTGGCACTTTGAAAGGGCACCATTTCTTTCCAGCTGCATGGCTGCCCCTTGCTCCTCTGAAGTCCTCTGGCCTGCGCTTGCGATGCTTACTGCCACCTGATGAGCAGGGGCTGGGTGCAGCCTATGGGAGTGGGAGGGAGTCAGGGCTGAAGCTGTTGGAGTCAGAGCTGAGCCTGAGGGAGTGGCCATGGGATGGGGTCACTGGAGCTATGCTGCCTGTGGCTGCTTAATGTCCTGTCTCAAGAAATACACAGCATATAGGTGCCCAAAATTTAGTGGTGACCCATGTAGCTGCTTATGTCAAGTATGCCTAAGAAGAGCCCCAATGTCACCTGAAAGTGAGACCAGGTGTTTACATGGCACTTCTGTAGCTGGTGTTGCAAGGTATTTACATGCTAGATATGCTAAACATTTATATTCCCCTTCAATCTTGGGCCACCATTCAAAAGGATATACTTCCATACTGATTAAAAATATCATATATTAATTAAATTTGTCCCCTCTCTGATCCATTGCTGCCCCCTGTAGTCATTATATTGTATAACTGTCCCTGCTAGTAGAGCCCTCCCTTACCAATTTATGAGAAACTCATTTCAGGCACATCCCATTGTCCTGGCACAACAAAACCCTAATCTTGTTTCAAGTTATGAGGAGAGAAAGCTGCATACCAAATTTGGTGGTCCTAGCTCTTACTGTTTAGAAGGAGGAGTTCTTGAACAGATAGACACAGCTCTTGCCAATATATAGCAGATGAAATAGATATAAAATGGGCACTTTCACTGTGCATTCTGTGTTGTAATTTAAATCAATATATTTGAAAATGTAGGAAACATCCCAAAATATGTAAATAGTCAATTATTAACTAGCCAATAGCCCGTCATAAGACGGGTTTTTTGGGTCTCTCCTCCACGTC
>CM057846.1:138380887-138396945 GCA_030068395.1 Apalone spinifera
AATCCTTGTGAATAAAGGCTAGCTTTTGAAGTATGAGCATGATTTCTTTTAGATATGGCTAGATCACATCTAGTGTAATTGCAGCTGTTTTTATATTTTTGGGTCTATGCTGTTCAACACTTTTCAACAATGACATGTATTAAACAAAGTTTGAGTGTTTGCAAATGACACAAAAATCGGGGAATGATCAGTAATGAAGGTGGCAGGATCACTGTTATGCTTTTGTTCTGACATTCTTATTTCCAGTCAGTATAAAGTTATTCTCTTTATTTTTTTAAACCTCCCTACTTTGACAGCCCAGTTGGTTCTAGTTTACTCTAATATTGAATGATTCACTGTTCTAGATTTGGTACAGTTTATAATTATACCATCCCTTTATAACTTAATAAAATTAATTAAAAAGGCTAGAAAGGACCATTGTGATTTCATCTGGCCTTCTGGCTTTAAAGGAAAAATGTACTTGCGTTATAAGAGAAGATACTCCTATAGAGAGGGCTTGGTTCTCATATAGTAGATAGGGTTGTGACTAAGTCCATGTTGCAGAAATGTCTAGTACTGTGAATACTTCCCATTCAGTTAGTTTACACTTCAGCAGCATGTTATATTCTCTTAAAATTATTTTGGTCATGGTTGGGGAATTTTTTAAATAAACATAAAAGGGTAAGAGGAATTTTAATTTAAAATATAAACAGAAGGCCAGTTATTAAACTTCTGAAACCTTCAAGTGCAGCATGTATGAGAAAATACACTGTCTTTATCTGTATTTGTTCTCATGGTCTATTGTGGGGGCTTTTTTGGGGGGGGGAGTTGTTTGTTTTTTGCTATATTCTATCCCCTTTGTAGTTCATGTTCACTGCCTTTACACTGTTTTAACATTCTTACTATACCTTGTAGGTAGCTATTTTTCCTCTGTAGGATTCATATGCTTTCACTGGAACTATTTCTCTTTTTTGTATTAACAAGATATGATTACCATAAATACTGTAGACATGGAGCTTTCACAAACTTATTTCAGTTGTTTTAACACATTTTTTGGTAAAATTTAATGTTTTAGAATGTGTGGAATATATTTATTTTTGGACATTGGCTGCTACTAAATCTAGAAAGATAATTGTTAATGCAGTACACATACACAAGTTTGCCACATGGTGGTGCCAATAGTAAGTAAAAGCAAAGCTTGGAAAAATTGTAAAGCAGATTACACAATTTGTGAGTAAGAACATAAGCTTACAGAAATTGTTTACATGTAAGTCTCGTGTAGAACTTTCAAAAACTCCCTGTAGACTCCAAAATTTGACCTTTAGGGCAATTATATTTTGGATATCTGGATATTTCTAAAAGAAGACATGGTGAGAGAGAGTAGGGCTTTTTCCTCTCATTTGTCAACAGACACTTTATCTAATTTGGAGGACTTTTAAATGAACAGTATAACAGTTTTACTAAATATTAACATGAGTTGTTAGACTAAACTTATTCAGTGTAGGAGTACAGAAAACTGTTAATGCTTTCTAAGGGGCTTTGTTGCTACCTGTTTCTTAGTATGTTGACTTCCACACAACCTTTGTTTACCTCAAAGGATTTTTGGTGTTGTGCATTAAATGAACAGATTTAAACATATCTTATTTACTTTAATCATTTTATGATCTTCAGCACTTTTGCCTTATGGAAAAAATAATCTACAATTACAAGTTGGACTTCTCTGGTCCGGCACCCTTGGGACCTGACTGGTCTTGAATGAGGGGAATTTGCTTGCTCAGGGGGGAGGTTCCTTGCTACCAGCCCTCCTCCACTCCCTGCTGCCGGCCTTAGTTATCCCCCCGGAGCTGCTGAGTCTGCTGCATCCTTGGCTCCAGCTCTGTTACCAGGGCTGCCATGGCTGCTGCGGCCCTGGTCCTGCTACTGGGGCTTCTGCAACCCTGGCTGTGCTACCGGGACTCCGGCCCCAATTCTAGCCCTCTTGCCACTGGTGCTCCCAGCCAGGACTCCCTGGTCCAGGAACGTCTGTGGTCCTGCCGGACGAGAGAGTCTGGGTTTTGGAGGTCCAACTTGTAGTAATAGTCCACAGGTGATGTTCTTGACTTGATTTTGAAAAGGTTCCTGAATATCAGTCACAGCAATGAGTTGGTTCTTTAAATGGGGGGTGTTAATGCAAAAAAACCCAAACAACCCCTTCCCCCTATTTGTTACAGCCTCAACACTGCATTAAACAGGAAATGCGGAAGTTTTAAGATGAACATATTAATGTTAACTCACATGGTATAACTTTTAAAAGTAGAATAAGTACAAATTACTGTTTAATCTACAGTGTGAATTAACATTGTGAGAACATGAATTTTTGCACTATTTGACTTGTATTACTGTATTTCAAATTGCCAAATTAAAATTGTACTTGAATAATTTTTTTGATTTTTACCATGTCCTGTGTGTGCTCCACTGTTGGTGCAGCATGGGATTGGAGGTCATAATCAGTGCCTGTCAGACCACACGTATGCACCTTCCCCATCTCATGCTGTGAGCTGTGTGTGTGCATTTACCTGTGTATATATGTATGAGAAGTACTATGATCCACTATCCCCCATTTCCTTCTCTACTGCCATTTGGTTTGGGATGGAATCTGCAACAGTGCTTCTGCTTCTTTTGCCCTCTTATAGTGCCATAGCTTTTACTCTTCAGTGTAATGCAGCAATTTCCTTCATTTTCCTCTTCTCCCTTTTTAAAACAAAAATCATTTTTATGCCTTTCTGCCTTTCCTGTTAGTTTGTAGCTTAGCTTTTCATGTTTTATCAATGTGAAGCTCAATCTTGTTCTTTTCTCGCCACTACTTATTTTTTATGTGGATTTTCTTTTGGGTTTCAGTCTTGAGTTGCTTCTATGACTCTTCTGTTGGTATATCATTTTGCCATATGATGAATTTTTTGTTTTTCATTCGAGCAGGCCCTGAACTGCTACATAATTCTCATTACATTAATCTTGTGGACTGTGGGTAACATAGCCAATGGACACCGATATCGTCTCAGCATGTGCTTTCTTTAATCCCTTCCAGACATTTTCATTAGTCATCAGCTGTAGGTAGCATGGCAAACTTTTTGGAAACACTGGTGACGTTTTTTTTGTCTTGAAGTTTCTTTGCCTTGAGTCACTGTGTCTTGAAAGGACTTTACATTGCATTCCTTTCATACTGATTTTTGCCTGCTTACAATGCCTCGAGGTGAAATTCATACAAGATGTAACAAGATGATTGTGTGTCCAACAGTCATCAGTTCCATGCATGGCCCACCACCATGATGTGGAAACCCTTCTGATCTTGCATGCTGACAGTAAACAAGGTACCAGTGTCTGGAACAAGGGTGTCTCTAGGTTGTCTTCTATGTCTCGCTTTATTTAAAGCTGGTGTTCTTGATGACCAAGGCAATGTTCTGTGCACTTGCTCAGAAGAAAGATGCTATTACTGGAATTGATCTTTCCTACCTCTTTTTCAATAGTACTAGTCTAGTGATCTGACTCACACCTGACTCTGGCATTAAAATCTTTGAGAAGAATTATCCTATCCTCCTTGGGAAAGTTAAGATCAATGTAGAATTGTTCCTTGATAGCCTCATCAGCATTGAATATTGGAGCATGTGTGCGGATGGCAGCAGCAGACTAGTTGTTGCTGAACTTAAGTTGAAGACTTAAGATGTTTTGATAGCTATAGGAATTCTGTAATCCGATGGACAAACTTTATTTTAATTGAAAAACGAAAACCACCCCTATCATCTGTAGATTTTCCTTTCCAGAAAAAGTAGAAGCTTCTGTCATCTTCTCTCAGTTGACCTTAATCTGGGCAACTTGTCTCACTCAGAGCAGCAATGTCAATGTTCTATCTTGCAAACTTCATGGCAGCAATAGTGGTGGATCTTTCCAGTCATACATTATCTTTATCATCCATCAGGGTGCAAACATTCTATATTGAAAAAGCCAGTGATTTTTTTGCATAGTTTTCAACCACTGGACCTGGTAATCTAGCCAGAGTAGATGAGAGAGCCTAGATTTAGGGCACCTTTTCTAGCCCTCTCCCCCACATGAGGTGAGCAGAAGGGATCCTAAAAAGGACTGCTCAGATAAGATTGCTGCTGTTGAATTTATACCCATCTCAGTCCGGGTGCCAGACAACTATCCAAGTACCATGACCCGCATGCACATTCATGGGTAGGGACTTTCAGACTGACAAATTTTGGTCCCATCACCACTAGTCTATCAGTGCAAGTTTAGGAAAGTTGGAAAGATATTTCCTGTGGTAGATGCCTACATGTGATTTCTTTTAATGTGGGGAAGTTAGTGCACCTACAGTAACCACATAATCATTACAAGCTAGAGGTTTGGGGCCTACAAACAGGGAAATGATTAGAGATCTCCATCTTGCTGCAGCCTTGATTCATTTTCATAACCATTGATATCTGAAGATTTTTGCCTGATCCACCACCAAGGACTTGGAGGATTGGATTGGGTTTATCTAGGACTTTTCCTCTTTGTCTTCAGAAACTCTCTACTAGGAGCACGAAGCTCCCAACAACATAGCTCTGAGGATTAATGCAACACACAGACCCCTTCTCTGCAACAAGGTGAGTCCCTAAAGAAGCAGCATTTTACACCCTCGATGTCCAACAAGCATTAGCTTTCTATTTTAACAGGAGTGATCTTTCCATAAACTGCCATGATGATTCTTCTCAATAGCCAAAAGATGGAAAGGTATTTCCATCGCTAAGCAATGCCTTTCCAACTTGGTAGGACAACGGATACATTGCAAGAAAAACTACTCAATCAACAAGTCCCTCCTGGAAGTAAATCATATTCCGTCTGCTTGCCCTTCACCTTGATCTGCCTTTGCAAATGTCAAAAATTGGGATATTAAGAAAGTGGCTTTATGGGCATAAATGGATGATTTTATCCATCACTTGTGCCATTACTTAGGATATCACAGAAGATAGAATAGTATGCCCTAGCAGACTATCACCTGTAGTAAATGCTGCTCTGTAGCTCCAGCCTTTCAGTTAGGGGCCACTGTTTCTAATCACCTACAATGGAGCACCTAAAGGGACATTCCTCACCCTGTGCAGTAGCTGGGGATCTTCAAGATGTGGCTTTGTACGTGCTTCACTACCTGCTGTCCTTGTCCCTGCTGTGAAGCTGAAACATAAACTTTGCAGCATAGAAGGAATGGGAGGGTTGTCGGATGCACAGCAGTAGGTGTAGGTGTAATAAATAAAAATAAGATCTGCTCATGGCATGAGATATGGGAGGGTATGTAGTCTGACTGGTGGTGAAGATCTCCTATCTGAAATGCAGGGGATGCAGCCACATCTACAATGGTTTTCCTTGTCGGGCCATGTCTATACTAGTGAGAAGATTGTCTTGGCAACGATTGATCTGGCATTCGATTTAGCAAGTCTAGTAAAGATCTGCTGACTTGAACCTGTTGACACCAGTACTGGCACCCCCATTGATACCAGTATGACTCAGTTTACTCAGTTTGTTGACGTCCCGCTCTGAAGCTGGTGTGAAAGATCAAAATGAGGTTTGTCAACTCCAGCTATGCAATTAATTTTAGCTGTAGTTGAACATCTTAATTCAAACTTCCAGGTAAGTATAGACCTGGCCTAGGAAAAACTTCAGTTACCATGAGGATAAGCAATCTTTTTTTGAAAAACTTTCTGTTAGGAATATGTAAAATCTCAGTTAACTGGTTAAATGTTAGGCTCACCTAATGTTTAACTGGTTAGCTGACTTAAGTAGGATATGGGCTGGGGACTGTTCCAGCCTGGCTGAAACAGCCCCCAGCCTATGGAGCTGCTGCTTCCCAGTCCTGGGGCTGCCGCTGCCACCCAGACCCTGTGCTGAGACCAAGCTCCCTGCGGACAAGAGCTGCTTTTATAATGCTGGAGCAGCCTCTGTCCATGGTTGGCCCCCTGTGGGGCTGGAGCCCATGGCAAGTGGGGAGCTGTGCCAGCCCCCACCAGTTACCCGGAACCAGTAAGTATCATCTGTTTAGGGTGATACGGTTAACCCGTTAACAGAAAGTAGGGATGTGAAAGGTTATAAGAGGAACACAGGGTGTTTGTACCTGATGCACAATGTAACTGAGTAAAAGAAAAACTGAGAAGTTACACAGTTAACTTTTTCTGGTATTGTTGAACTATATGTCTGTGGTGGTTTTCCTTTGCGACTCTATTAGTTTTAAAATTTATTGTGTGAAAATAAGTCATTAGCAATAAGGAGTTACAGAACTATAGCACAGCAAGTCATAATTACTTAGAATCCGAATCAACACTTTATTACACATGAACTGAAGTGATCTTTTATTAACTGAACTGTAACTTTACATTTTTCTATTTTATCAAATAGCTTAGAGACCTATTTGATGTTACAAATCAACTATGTGCACAATATGTACTTACTGATTTAGTTTTTTTCCCCTAAAAGAGGAAAAAGTATTTTTTTCCCCTAAAAGGGGAAAAAGGAAAAGTACTTTTTGTATTTGCTTAATTCAAGCCATGTGTGGATTTTCCTGTAAGTTGCCATAATCATCTTTAAGTTGAGGTGCAGTTTCAGTTCCAAAGGAGAACTTGTTTTAGAGACTTAAGAGCAAATGAAATAAGGATGGTTATAATGAAAGTTAGGTTGCAAGCTTACATATAGCTGATCCTGTTGTGCATATTATATGTACTCTACTTTTTTGCCTAAGAGGAAAGAGATTAAACCTTATGGAAGGCTTAAAATTTTAGCAACTAAGTGAGAAAAGTTGGTTTTTTTCTAAGATTTTATTATACTTGTCAATTATTGTGTGTAGCTATACAATTTAGTGTCATACATGTAACCAAATTGAATTGCACTTATTTACATCAGGCTTTGATATGAACTGTAACATCCATAATGATGCTATTTGGAGGTAGTCAGTCTGAACTAGGGATGTTAAATATCAGTTAATTGAATAGCTGAGTAACCTCATGAAATTTTATCGGTTAGTCAACTATTCTATAGTCCCCTGGAGCGGTGCTGGCAGTGATTTGTATCAGAGGCAGCAGTGCGGAGTGTCAGGTGAGAGATGGCCCGTGAGGGGAGCCAGTTTAAAAACCAGTTTCCTTCACGAACCGGCTGCCTATCACCCTGTGCTGCTGCTTCTGAGAGAGAGGGATGGCAGCAGTCCCTGTCCAGTGAGGGTCTGAGCTCCGGGAACCCAGCGCAAGCCAGAACTGAACCTGCCTGCCAGGATCTTAACACACTTGAAAAGCACAGCTGAAATGGGGGTAGGTTGCAGACCCTGCGTGAGCCAGGACCCTGCCCAGCTCCTAGTACACTTTAAATGCCAAGTTGCAGCACGGGTAGGTCCCGGACCTCACAAGCCAGGACTGAGCCAGGCTGCTGGCCAGCCTGCTAAAAGATTTACTGGCAGGGAGAGGGAAATGTGTGTAGTCTGTGGCATTAACCGATAAGCTTTTGCTTATCGGTTAATTGACTACCATATTACATTCCTAGTCTGAACTTAAAATGGCTGGACGCGTTATTCTGCATGTGAATGATCAGCTATTCTTAAAGTTTAAGATATTTAGTACAGTTTCTGATGAGGAGTTTGAATTAAAGCAATTTGAATTTAACTTCACAGTGGGGTAAAAACCCGTGGAGCACCTCTGAAATCTTTAATCTTGCTTGCTCTCTTTTTTTTTTTTTTTTCTCCCCTTACAGTTTGGGTTCTTAAAAAACTTGTGGTCCACTTTGGCGTTGTAAACTTTATGGCAAAACGATGTAGTTGTTGGTGGCATGTTCTGGAAGACTTTGTGAAGGAGCGGCAGGAGGCTCTTGCTCCACGGCCAATCAGAGGGCTTGGAAGAGTCATGCTAAAACTTGACAGTAAGGTATTTCAGTTTATTTTCTTAAGTTGTGTTTCTGAATAAAATACTCTTTATTTTTTTATGCTCTAGAAAGCTTTAACTCTAAAATAAGTGGCACACTAAAAGTGTGTCTTAGATCTTGACTATGCTTGCTCTTTTGAAGGCTATAGCTTATTAAACTTTGATATAACAAGGGTTAGCTCTCTTGATACTAAGATGATGTCTGTGTGCTAAAAAAGTAGCTTTTAAAATTGGTAGCTTAACGTGAGTATCAATTTGGATGATGTTGGAGGTTTCCAATTTTACAGTACTTTTAACTGATTACTAAGGTGATAAACTGAGGGTATTTAGGTATTTGGGGAGGGGAGTACTGATTGTGTTAAGCTAATCAATTAAGAAAAACAAACAACTTTTTTCATTGTGTACCTAGAACTCAAGTTACTTCAGCTACATTTGTGCTTAAAGTGCAAAAGCATAATGATTAAACACAACTACTTGATATTATAGAACAGACCAATCCATTATTGGGAATAAAATATGGTGATGGTAGATTCTCTTGGGAAGCTATTGAATAAGACATTGCACACTTTCTTTTGGTTTTCTAAGTCAGTGGGTACCATGTTTCAGGAAAGTTGTGGATAAATCGGAGACAGTACAGAGGAGAGCAACAAAAATGATTAAAGATCTAGAAAAGATGACCTGTGAGGGAAGATTGAAAAATTGGATTTGTTTAGTCTGGAAAAAGGAGGACTGAGAAGGGGCTATAGCATTTTGAGGTCCATAAAGGATTGTTACAAGTAGAGCCCTGCAAATCCGCAGATATCTATGGCTCGTTTTTGCAGGTATGGATACACATTTTTTATCTAGAACCCTGAAAACTTGCACTTTATATCTGTAGGTCTCCGCATCCATGGATGTGGATAACCGCAGCTCATTTTTGCAGATACAGATGCAGATGCACAATTTTCTGTCCATGCAAGGCTCTAGTTACAAGGGGAGAGAAAACCGGATCTTCTGCATAGAGGCCAAAAAACAGTAGGCTTATATTGGTGGTTTAGGTTTAACATTAGGAGAAACTATTCTGGTTGTTGAGGACTGGAATAAATGGCTTATGGAAGTTCTGGTGTCTCTCATATTGGAGAGTAAGTGAGGGTTAGACCAATAGTGTGCAACCTTTTTTCCTTCACAACCCCCCACGGGACCACTGAATTTGGTGGAGCAAAAAAAAAAAGAAGCTTAATTGTTGGGCTGCGGCCACTCTCCCACCTCCCCTCGCTGCATATACGTCAGACACCAAGCTGACAAGCTAGGAAAAGCGGCTGGCCGGATCCAAGTGCTGCGACCCCCCCCCCCCAGGAAGGCAGTCGTGACACCCAAGGGGGTAGTGACCCACAGGTTGTACACCGCTGGGTTAGACAAACACCTGTTAGGGATAGTCTCAATAATATTAATTCCTGCTATGAGTGTAAGGTATTGGACGCGATCACCTCTCAAGTTTCCGATCAGTCCTATAAGTTTGACACATTTGATTCTGTGATGGTAGGTAGAAATAGACTTTAACATCTTAAACTTCCATTACATGCTTTCATTTTTTGTAACATTTATTCCTAATACATTTGATAGTGTAGTGCTGTAATAAGAGCAAAGGACTAACAAAGGTCAAGCTTACTTCGTTGCTTTATATTTTTTATCCTCATTTTCTTGATAAGTAAAAGCAAGGTGATTAACTATTTTAAATCTTCTTATGAGAGTGAGATTAAAATTTAACAGAATTTAGACTCATTTGGGCCTTCTTTCCTGAAAGCCCATGTCACTTCTTTCTGTTAGCAAGAGATGAAGGCTGAGGTTCAGCACTAGGAAGCAGCAGAGACTGAAGTGTGAAGAAAATCTGCAGCTGCTTCTGTTTTGATACACAAATCAAATATCAAAATGTGTAGTCAAGAAGTCCATTACCAAGAGCAAGGGATCCAAAGAGTAGGGTGGTAAGATTGGAATAGCAGTGTCCCCATTCCACTCAAAAGGATCTGTCAGCATAGGCAAGAAACTAGGGAAGAAAGTTTTATTCCCTTAAGTTAAACTAATAAACAACTGAGAAATTGTGAGGGATAGAGCTGCTAGTGAGCTCTACATTCTTTTTCTCCTACAGGGAAGATGAGTCATACCCAACCCTGAGAGAAGTCCTGGGTGAGGGCAGTGTTGCTACTTATTCTCTCACTTAACAAGCTATCAAAGGGAAGTGTAGGGCAGAGATTCTGTTCTGTATAGTGCATAGCACAAGAAATCTTGATCTATTACTTGGATGTCTGGGCATGATGATAATAAAAATAATAAACCAGGGATAACTGGGAAGTTCTGAACAAAGCAGCAATAAAAGCTTCTTGGGTATTCCATATAGGTCCTCATTAGGTTAGGAAAGTAAGATGTTCTTCTTTGAGTGGCCCCACTCTAGGTGTCGGGTTCCATCCCGGCGCCGCGGCTTGGAGACTTTTCATAGCCATGTTCTGCCGGCTCGCGCATGCCTGCTTCCCCAGGATAGCGTCTGCAACTTTGATCAGCCGCGTGCGAGCCGGCAACCGTCAGTTCCTCTCAACCGCCTCAGGTTGCGGTCGGAGCTCCCTGAACTCTTTCTTCAGTGATGTTTTTAGATAGTTTTTTCCATCTGTAAATAGTCAAAGTTTAGTGTTAGTTGTTTTCCTGTTACTTGTTGTTCTGTTCAAAAAAAAAAAAATTTCTCTCAAAACTGTTTTTCTTTGACAAGCGCTGCAGCAAGGCGCTAAAGTGGTGAAATTGACTACCCACAACGGGGATTGCACAGGCATTCAGTTACTCTAACTGTGCTGACAATGCCTGGATCAACTGGCTTTAAAAAATGCTCAGTGTGCCATGAAGCCATGCCAACGGCTGACGGCCATGACACTTGTATCAGGTGCCTGGGGGAAGCTCGTCCCCGAAAAGTGCACCCATTGTCGCAAGATAACCTCAAGAGCCCGGAGGGAGCGGGAGATGAAGACAAGGATGTTAATGTTTGGCAAGGCGTTGCAGCCTGACCTGATCCCTCCTGTAGCCACAAAAACCTCCGAGCGTAAGAGGAGAGAGCGGCTTCTACGGGACTGGCTCTCTCAAAAACATCAAAGCCGTTCCCAACGCGCTCTCTCCCTGTGGCAGCCACAATATCGGCAGGGGCTTCCAAGGTGACCCCCAGGGGATCCAGACAACTTGCTGGGGCTGGCATGAGAGAGCCCCCACCCCTGAGAGTGAGAGCGGCTTCAGCGCCAACATCGGGAGCGGTGCCGCAGCTGGCCGGCAAGTCTGCACCAGCTTCAGCTGTGCGCTCCCTGAAATTGACAGAGGCGCTGGTGCCGCAATTGACTAGCCTCTCGGCGCCGGCTTCAGCGGCACCGGCTGTAACAGCGCCTGCCTCACCAGCCCCAATCATGGTAATGGCACCGTCCCCTCTGGCACCAGTATCTGAGGCAGAACACTTCAATGCCTCAGACTCAGCACTGTTGTTAACCCCAGCACTGGGCATTCTACCGGCACCGGCATCAGCGCAGCAACAGCTGACTTCCCCGGCACTGCTTGATTTCCACTCGGTGCCTGGCTCCCCTGTGGCTGTGGGGATGGATGAGGCTTCAAGACCTAGGAAGTCATTGTCAAAGACCCATTACAGGTACAGATCTTTTTATCCAGCTGTTTCACCAGCAAGGCATGGTCGCTATCGTGACTATAGTGTTTCTCCTTCACGGATCATGTACAGCTGGCATAATTATAGGTACGCAGTGTATTTAGAGGCATGTCGGTCCGTTCACGATCTCGTTCACCCTCCCGATTCTCAAGGTATGGGTCTGTTAGACGCTTTCCATGTCCCGTCTATTATATCCAACATGGTAGTGTACGCTTGTCTTGACGCTCCTCCCCATCGTGTTCTGAGCGGTATTATGAGCGCTATCATAGATCATATGACGATTGTCCCCAGCGTGACCGCACACCATCATTGCGTAGGGGATCTTTCTGCATCTGCCAACCACCATCAGCAGAATACTTACCTCACCGATCACAACACCTAGACTCACCTTCTCTAGCTAAGAGTCCGATTCAGCTAGACCAATCCAAACCGAAAGAGAGACAGTCGTCTGAAGCTGAAGACCCTAAACCAGAAACTTCTCCAGCAGACTGCTCCTTGTCTTCCCCGGATGAGGCGATATGCCCAGGTGACATCTCCCCACCGGATGATCTGAAACACTTTCAGGATCTCTTCAAACAAGTGGCAGGCACGTAGGAAATACAGTTGGCAGATGTTCCGGTTAAAAGGCACTGTCTCTTGAAAAATCTCCGCCCACAACAACGTGCGAAGGTCGCGTTACCGATTGATGACGCGATCATGGAAGTGGCGGGTGAGATATGGCAAACCCCAACATCGGTTACACCTACGAGTAAAAAGGCTGACAGAAAATATTTTTGTACCGGCGAAAGGATTGGACTTTTTATTCAATCACCCCCAGCCTAACTCGTTGGTAGTGGACGCAGCGCAATGTAGGAGTAAGGCGCCACAGTACAGAAATATGCTTCCGGACAAGGACAATAAAAAATTAGATATTTTTGGTAGGAAAGTCTACTCCTCAGCCACACTGCTACTACGCACTGCAAACTATTCGGCCCATCTATCGAACCATAATTTCGATAATTATTCAAAACTAGCAGAGTTACTGCACCATCTCACACAACAAGAAACCACTCCTGAAAGCAATAGTACAAGAAGGGTACGCATCATGTAGCACGCAGGCATGGGTGTGGCTGACACAGAAGCTCGAGCCACTGTTACAGGTATCGCCATGAGGAGATCATCATGGCTTTCGTCAGCAGGGGCTCCAAGGGAGATGCAAAACAAGGTTGAGGATCTACCGTTTGACAAGCTTAACCTCTTTGCGGCAAACACGGATGAAGTCCTTCACTCGGGAAAAGACTCACGCACCACTCTACGTACACTTGAGATGTACACACCTTCTTCAAACGTAGACGTCATTTCCCTTACCAACGGAGATACAATTTTAATTTTTCTAGACAGCAAGCATGTCCCTTCGACAACCAACGTCCTGGGCAACGCCCTCAGCGCAAGCGGCCACAACAGAGCCGTTCGACCAATCGATCGTCGACTAAGCAGCAGATTTGACTTGCTTGTCGAGGATGCAAGCTAACTTCCCATAATCAACACGTAAAATGAAACTCTTCATCTTTTTCACCATCACCTATGATCATTTTATCATCAGTGGTCTGACATGACCACAGAGAGATGGGTGCTAGAGGTAGTACAGTCTGGCCTCTCCATCCCCTACCCTGTCCCTTTTCAGGGACCCCTCTCACGAGCAACTGCTGAAGCAAGAAGTTCAACGTTTGCTTACCATCAGGGCGATAGAGAACGTTCCCAAGCAGTTCTGGGGAAAAGGCTTTTATTCCCAATATTTTCTCACACCAAAGAAGTTGGGAGGCTGGAGACCTTTTGTAGACCTTTGAAAGCTAAACCAGCACCTTCAAAAGCATCGTTTCAAGATGGTAACCTTAACTATTATTCCGTCGTTGAACAAAAGGGATTGGTTTGCAGTCCTTGACTTGCAGGACTCCTATTTCCACATAGCGATTCACGTGGCTCACAGGCATTTTCTTTGCTTCCAATTGGGGGACGAGCACTATCAATACAGGGTTCTACCATTTGGACTAGCGTGTGCTCCCAGGGTGTTCACCAAAACATTAGCAGCGGTCGCGGCCCACCTGCGCAGACTGGGAGTGACAGTATGCCCCTATTTACACGATTGTCTCCTCAGGGGCACGACGTATATGGAAACGTGCCATATGGTTTGGACAGTATCTGATGAATTTGCTGCTTTGGGCCTTCTCAAATGTAAAGAAGTCATCACTAGTTCCATCCCAAAACCTCTTTTTCATAGGTGCACGACTCAATTCAACCATGGCGCGAGCATATTTACCAACGGAACGTTTTATGGTAATCAAAGAGCTGGTACACACTGTGGTGCATGCTCCAACAATTCCCACATGCGTCTGTCTACAGCTGTTGGGGCATATGGCTGCTGCCACCATCGTAGTGTGCAACGCAAGGTTACATTTTCATTGCCTCCAGCACTGGTTAGCCACGGTTTACATTCCGGCGAAACAGTGTTCACAGGCTGATAGCGGTGCCACAGTATGTCCGGGAGTCCCCACAGTGGTGGGCCAACCCAGCCAATCTTCTCATGGGCATTCCATTTCATCGTCTGCAACCTACAACGCAAATAACCACAGATGCCTCCCTGACTGGTTGGGGAGCTCACATGGGCAATCTCATGGTCTAGGGACACTGGTCGACACAAGAAATGCTACTGCATATCAATGTGCTCGAGTTGAGAGCGGTGCGGCATGCTTGCAAGCATTTTCAGTTGCACATTCAGAATAAAACTACCAGGATTCTAATGGACAATGTGGCGACCATGTTTTATATCTACAAACAAAGAGGTGCCCGATCCCGTTCTCTTTGCGCAGAGAGCATCCTTTCATGGAATTGGTGTATCAACAACAACACCGTTCTAACAGCTTCGTATCTTGCAGGTGTTGACAACTTAATAGCGGACTCTCTCAGCAGGCGTTTTCCACACGACCACGAGTGGGAGATTCGCATGGACGTGGTGACTCGTATCTTTGCTCGATGGGGATTTCAGGCGATAGATCTATTCGCGACAGAACTCAATTTGAAATGTCCCACCTATTGTTCAAGAGCCGAAATAGGACGTCACTCTCTGGGGGACGCCTTTCTTCTCCACTGGGGGAGGTCGTTACTGTATGCCTTTCTCCCAGTAGTCTTAATTTCCAGGGTTCTCGAAAAAATTAACAGACAAAGCCCGGGTGATGCTTCTAGCCCCGGCATGGGCTCGTCAGCCTTGGTTCTCAATGCTCCATCAGATGTCAGTGAGAGCGCCGTATCCTCTGCCTTCTCTTCCTAATTTATTGACCCAAGGCACGGATCTCTGTCATTCGAGACCCGAAGTTCTGCACTTCACGGCATGGATGCTTGTTGGTTTACCAACTCCGAGCAATCCTGTTCTCAGCAAGTCAAGCAAATGTTGATGCATAGTAGAAAACAGTCTACATGAACCACTTATACGGTTAAGTGGTCCAAATTCCAAGCATGGTGTGTGGATAACAATGTAGACCCTCGTTTTGCAATCCTACCTTTTCTATTGGAATACCTCTTGCAGCTGCATGACAACGGCCTGGTAGTTGCATCTGTATGAGTACACTTGGCGGCAATTAATGCATTCCATCATAAGGATGGGGATGTTTCCTTGTTCGCTCACCCTACTACAAAAAGGTTTCTGAAGGGGCTCTCGAATCTTCATCCCCCACGGAGGCCTCCTCCGCCTTTATGGAATTTAGATCTAGTCCTAGAAACTTTGACTCGTCTTCCCTTTGAGCCCTTGGCTACAGTGACGTTACACTAACTTACTGTCAAGCTTCTATTCCTCCTAGCCCTCGCTTCGGCTCGCGGAGTGAGTTGCAGAGCAGCTTTTATGGCCTCACCTCCCTATACAATTTTTTCTAAAGACTCGATGACGTTGAGGACCCATCCGGCATTTATCCCAAAGGTTTCTTCTGAATTCCACATCAATGAGCCGGTAGTTTTACCATGTTTCTTCCCAAAACCCCATACCTCAACGCAAGCAGCGCAGTTGCATACATTGGATGTGAGAAGATCCTTAGCGTTTTACATTGACAGAATGTGGGGTTTTAGGAAAACAGACGGTTTGCTGGTATCATTAGTGCACCACTCAAAAGAACAGCCTCCTAACTTCTCAGCGTATTTCGAGACTGATAGTTTCATGTATATCCAAGTGCCACTCGCTACGAGGGAAGCCTCTCCCTTCTCTTCCGAGGGCTCATTAGACTAGGGCAGTTGCTGCTGCTACTACTACGGCCTTTCTGAGTGGAGTGTCCTTTCGTGACCTTTGCAGAGTGGCAACATGGTCTTCTAATGTGGCTTTTTATGAAGCACTATGCTATAGTCGATCAGTTTGCTTCAGACTCTTCTGTGGCTACAGCAGTACTTAATCGTGCTGGTAGAGCACTCCCGAATCAAGACTAATTCTGTTCTGGATACTGCTCCGGAGTCACCTAGAGTGGAGCACCCACGGGGCCACTCGAAGAAGA
>CM057846.1:138397045-138416371 GCA_030068395.1 Apalone spinifera
CCATCCTTGCTACTAATAGTATCTTGGGAAAAGTTGGGAGCTTCTGGGGAGGAATAAGATCCTGGGTGTTCTCTCTCTTACAAATATGTGTATTTTACTCACATTTGTAATACAGTTAAGCAAACCACTGATTTCAGACTGACACTTCAAAAAAATAATTGGTTTCAGTTAATGTTTAAAATGGCAGTTGCATGGTTTGTTTCTGTTGGGGTTAATAAGTATAGCTCTTTAATTGTGCCATATGGTGTTTCCTGTCTACTGAATTGTTCCAGACATTTATAAAACAGGAGTGTACTGTTTCCCTTTCCTAGAGTATCTTTATTAACTGCAGCAAAAATTGTTTATAGTATATTCAAATGCATATAGTCATTTAACTATTCGTGACAGAGTATAGAAGAACTTGATGTGGATGATACAAACAGGTTGGGTAGCCTTTTTGCTATACAGAGTCCAGTGTCAGTATACATCAGGCATTGTACTAGTCTTGAAGTTCAAATGTATCTTTGTGAAACACGGGCAAAACATTACCAGAATATGGAAATACATATAGCCAGGAAAAATCTTCTTTGGAGAGAGGTCAGCATGAATATAAAGAGCTTCCTCAAAAAGTACTGAAAAAGTGAATGCAGTTTGATCGAATTTTACTCCTGCAAATGTTCGGGTTAAACCAAAAAGGACTTGATTTTTTGAAAACTAATTTGATGGCTGGGGTAGAATCAACAATATTTTTGGGTGTGTGTCAGTATTACAGTAGGAAATAAGGTATGTGGTATATAATGTTCTACACTAAAACTCAGATTAGGGGACATCTGTTTACTTAATACTATTGACATTTTTCTTTGTCAGTGCTGAAAACTGGAAGTCCTGTTTCCATGCTATTGTCATTTGTTGTGTTATTTTTTTGACAGGAGAAGATATAAAAGAGATACTCTGATGGAGGAAGGTTATGCCTGTACCATGGTAATTAGGGGGGATGTCAGTGTGTAATTGGCTACACAATTAACTGATAAGCTTGGTTTTATCATTAATGCCATCAACTACATACACTTCCCTCCCCCTTGCTACCTTTATCAGAGGCAGCAATGGGAGGGGAGCTGGTGCCTGTGTGGAGCTGGCTTTTTAACCAACTCCCAACGCGCACTGGGTCCCACAGAGCCGCCTGCCTTCCCCACCCCCATGCTGCTGCCTCTGCTAGACAGGCAGCAGCGCAGAGGGTCAGGAGGTAGGCAGGAGCTGGTACATGTGGAAAGCTGGCTTTCAAGCCAGTTGCCAACACAAATCACATCTCGAGAAGCTGCTTCTATCCCCCCATACTGCTGCCTCTCTATCAGAGGTAGCAGTGCAGGAGGGAGCCGATATGCGTGGGGAGCTGGCTTTTAAGTTGGCGCTCTGTGCATGCTGGCTCCATGAAGCTATCTGCCCTCTCCCTTGCTGTCTCCCGCTGAGGCAGCAGGGGTTGGGGCTGGGTAGAGGCAGGAGCTGGCTTAAGAGGTAACAGCGAGGAGAGGGAAATGGAGAGCCAGCAATCTCCATGAGATGTTGGTGCAGTCTCTGTCTGCAGGGAGCTTGCCTCCCCTTCCCCACAGACAGGGGCTGCTGCCATCTCACCCTGCTGCCATTGTATCAGGGGCTCCCAGGGAGCGGGGCTGGGAGCACACTGGCTGCCGCCCTGCCCCTGGGGACCGTTGAACAGTCGTGTAACCTCTGAGATTTGATGCGGTTACACGATTATTAAATCAATTGATATCTAACATCCCTAATGTTAATTTCCCAACCTAGAACTAGGATAACCGTTTTCATTGTCATTATTATTATTACCATTCAGGGAAGCAATGTAATTGATCAGAATACCCTATTTACATTGCATGGTAGTTAATGTTGAAGGGGTTCTTATGCTCATTGGAATTTTCTACTCAGTTTCCATGGTGGTAAGGTAAGGCAAGGTTATTAATTAAACCCATAAACCAACTTACCTTATTTTTCACGGATACAAAATCCTGTTTCCGTGGAAGGAGTGGAGACAACTCAAAAGCTGATGGCTGAGATTTCTGAAGCTCTTTTGTACCTTTGTTTTTTCCATGCCTGTTTTAATAGGAATGGATGTACCTAAGCCACATACATATATGGGATAACTGCGTACCTTCTGTTGTGTATTGTTTATTTAAAATCTTGAACACCTGAGTTTTTAACTGTAAGCCTGTTGATGGGTTAATCTTGCTTTAATTTGCATTAGAAATTTTGGTTTTATTTGAAACCTTTTCTCTTGTTTACTTTAAGAATCTGTCCCAATTGCAGCAATTGGAGGCCAGCAAATGGTGCAAACCTCAGCTATAGACAAGGAAAGTCACAATTTGTTTTGATGGTGTATTGTAATTATCAATAGTATTTGAAGTTATTAATATGTGAACCACTATTCCTTTATTAAATCTGAAAATTATATACAAGTGCTCTAAACATGCCTCAAAAGCCTAACCAATAAGCAATATATTACATCCACATAATAACAAAGTATTTATAAATATTTGACCAAGATATTTACAAATAGATTAAGCCAGGCTTGCTTAGACCCATGATAGTAGGTTTCAACTTGGTTAGGCAGGTATTAGGAAAGCACTCTTAAAAAGATGACTTTTTATATCCCTTTACCAAGCAGTGGTGTCATTGCCAATCACTAGCTTCAATTAAAAGTCAATCTTCAGTGATTCATCCTTATTTCCAGTTTTAATACATGTAAGATTTACAGCCACTTTTCTTCTAGAGGCCTTTCCTCCTCCACTTTTTTGCTATCTAGCAGTTTTTCCATTGCCTGTGGGTTCACATAGCTTTACCACTGATGTGTGGGTTGTGGAAGAGCCATGCTGACTCATTTTAAGATGGACAGTCTCCCTGCTTTATTCCTTCTGGCCTTGTTGTTTGTTATTTTCAAGTGAGTCGGAACCTTTTTTTGGCAACATATGAATATTTTCTTTAGTTTTATACTTATTCTGATGAGGATCATCCTGGTTGCAGCTTGTATCCATGAAGCTTAAAGCTTTCATTGTCTGCACTTGTGGTTTGCATTGATGTATTTACATCTTGTCACCAATAGCTGGAATTGAAGTAAAATATCATTGAAGAATGTGTCTTAGAATGAGTAATTTAGGTAAGAATTAGAGGAGTAATATTTCTGTCAGTACAGAAGTATACAGTTCTTCTTGGAGGAGTGTCTCCATGGGTGCTCCACCTTAGGTGCTTTAGCGCTGCTGAGCCTGCGATCGGAGATTTGTGACAGCAGTGTCAATCCATGGCCAGCCGCGTGCAAGAGGAGGCTATTGCACATACGCCCCCTCCCCCCAGCTAATTCTTAGCCTCCGCCAGCTTTGGTCGCAGATCAGCAGTCTCCCTTTACCTCATTCAGTACTTACCTAGCTGTAAATAAAGCTTCGGGGGTAGCCAAGTTAGTCTGTACAGGGTAAACTTAAAAAAAAAATTAGTGTGGTAGCACTTTAAAGACTCACAAAACATGTAGATGGTATCATGAGCTTTCGTGGGCACAGCCCACTTCTTCAGATGACCAGAGTGTTGGATGTCCAGGACCAAAATAGTTTACCTCAGAAACCATTTCTATTCTGTATTGTTGAACTCTTATTAGGTTTTTAATAATAGTTTAAAATAAAAAAGTGGCTTTCTGCTGGATAAGCGCTTAAAAGTGCATACCAGCCTCGCACTAACTACCGGCTCTCCAGGATATACCGGGTTTGCCCAGTTTCAAGAGGGGTATGGGCTGCAGATTATCTATCTCAATCTCAGACGGGCACGAGCAGTGTGTGTGTTTGTCTCAGGGAGCAGCACGGCACAGAGAACTACCCACATTGCCAGAAACTGACAACCGCATCCAGAAGATTTAGCGCTTCAATTAAAAATTTAAAAAGATTTAGCGCTTCAAATGGAGAAAAAATCTTGGTCACCTACTGACCCTGAATAATCCGCTCTTCCCTGATAGAAATCACCTGGGACTGGGTTGGAAAGAGCAGCTCCCACCAGGTTGAGCTCAAAGGACTGGGAGAAGAGTAACCCTAAGAAAAGGTCTTACTCCTTCTCAGGGACTCTCTCTCCACTAAGGAAACACACTCTCCATATAAATGCTGCACCCCAACCCCCACCACAAAAAGGGTCGAACAAACAGCGTGCCAATGGAACCAACAAGGTGTTAAGCTGGGACCCCAAGCACACACAATGTGCCTCAGATAAATCACTGACAGGCAAAGCCTCCTCGTTGGCACCGATCCAAAAGTCTGTGCCACCACCCGTGGCTTGAAATAAACTGCGCTCACACATGGCACCAAGCATGAACGCTTTATCTGAGGCAGCACCAGAGAAGCACTTGGCACTGACCTCACGCACAAAGCAGCCGACATTTCAATTAATGCCGCTGCACATCCCACACACCTTATTCCCTCCACTATTATCTGCTCCCCCCGCTGATACTACTGTTCAGTGGCAGCAGAACTATCAATCCAGTTGGTACCGGGGATGCTTCTGTTTGGTATGGACGGCACCCCGAACACCTCAAGGTATACTCTCTCAGCCACTCCAGCTAGTTCAGCGGCAGTGATGTTTAGTGACGAGGAGGATGAGGTATCCAAACCATCACGCTAACTGAGACACTACTCTTATAAGTCTCAACAACAAACTAAAAAATGGCAGCCTCCACAGTGGTTTCCACCAGCTACCATACTTAATTGGACATACTGGCACCCTTGGGCAGCTTATAGACAGCAACAACTTACACAGCCAAAACACTCATCTATGACACTGCGGTCCCATCCACCAACAGTGCAGTCCTTAGAGCAATACATCAGAGGAGCAGGATGTGGATGTCTCTGGGGAACGTCACAGTTGACCCTCTTCCCCACCCACACATACTTCAGCCACACTGCCTGACGACACTATCATGCCTCTGCCATCAACCATAGGGGATGATTTTAAGCTGTTCCAGGAACTTTTCAAGAGAGTGGTAGACACCCTAGAGATTGCCATATCAGATATGTCGCAGATGTAACACAAGCTCACAAACATTCTGCACACAGCCAAAATTGGCCATCCCTATGAACCCCACAAAGACTATATGGCACACTCTAGCCACAATCTCACCAACATCCAAACGAGCAGACAGAAAATACTATGTAGTGCCCCAGGAAGCAGCATTTCTGTTTTCCCACCCAACACTAAACTCTCTGGTCATTGAAGCAGTGAATCAGAGAGAAACAACAAAATACATGTACAGTTCTCTGTGATAGGGATTGGAAGAGGCTGGATACAATGGGGAAAAAGGTTTATTTGTCAGCAAGCCTTCAGATCAGAATAGCTAACTACGTGGCATTACTAGCAAAATATACATACCACATTTTTGATCAACTAACATACTTCATTGACTCTCTCCCAGATAGCAAAAGGGAACAGTTCAAAGTAAATACCAAGGAGGGTACACTAATAGCTTGTACAGCTTTACAGGCTGCCCTGGACTCCGTGGGCAAAGCAGCCAGATACCTGGCCTTGTCTGTGATAAAGATGAGAGTTTCTTGGCTTCAGCTCCTGAGGTTTCTGAGAGAGGTCCAATCCACATTCAAGGGTACAAAGCTCTTTGTGGAGACCACAAACACGTTTCTCCATACCCTGAAGGACTCTTAAGGCCACACTCAGGATGCTGGGCATCCAGGTACCTGTTCCAAGAAGAAAATAAAACAGATCATTCTACCAAAGATACAGTTCTACGTTGTTCAACCAACAATGATGACAGTACAACACCAGACACTGTCCATGGCAAAACAGACATAGACAGGCTTCTAATCAGTCCTCCACTCAACAGCCATTAACATCCAGACAACAGTTTTGAAGATCTGGTTGAGGGTCCAACAATCCTGAAATTTCCAAGGCAGCAATCCAAGCCATCCACACTGTTTGGCAACAGACTAGCTGACTTTTATCCAGCATGGTGTGCTATCACCACTGACAAATGTGTGCTGGAAATTGAGAACCATCTACTGCATTCCGTTCATAGTTGTCCCCCCACTCCATCTGCCTTGCCAGTCCCTTTTCAGGGACCCCTCTTGTGAGAACGTCTTCATACAAGAGGTGGAACACCTTTTAACGCTAGGCGCTATAGAAGAAGTACCAAAGCAACACCAGGGCAAAGGTTTTTACTCCCACTATTTCCTCATCACCAAGAAGTCGAGGGCTGGAGACCTACCTCTTGTCAGATACCAACACTTCAAAATGGTTACTCTGGCTACCATTATATCTGCCTTGGAAAAATGAGTATGGTTGTCGACCTCCAGGATATTTATTTCACATATCAGTACACCCATCACACAGGAAATTCCTCCATTTTTACAATAAAAGACACACTTCCAATATGGAGTGCTACCATTTGGACTCTCGACGGCCCCATGAGTATTCTCAAAAGTACCTGCAGTAGTAGCTGCACATTTGCACAAAAACCACATTACGATATTCCCTTACCTGGACGACTGTCTAGTAACAGATAAACACAGCAAAGTGCACTTTGACCCCTCTCAAACTCTGGAATTCAGAGGGGCACATCTACACTCTGCAAAGGCAGGGCCTGCCTACCACACCACAGATGGCTCTCAATCAAGCTCTTGATAGAAAAAGCACAGACAAGCCCATTATAACAGCAATATTATGCCTACAAATGCTGGGGTATGTGGCAGTGGCCATGTTCATAGTACCCATGCTTGACTATGGGGGTATGTCTAGACTACAGGCTTTTTTCGACAAAGGCTTTGTCTACAGATACTGTCGACAAAGCCTCTGTCGAAAAAGAGTGTCTAGACTACAACCAGTACTGTTGACAAAGCAAGCAGCTTTTTTGACAGAATCTAGACGCTCTCTTTCGAAAAAGCAGTTTGCATGCAATAGCGCTTTTTTTTTTTTTTCCAACAGAGTACTATTGAGAAAAAGCGTTATTCCTTGTAGAGTAAGGTTTACTGCTGTCGACAAAACTGCCTTGTTCTGTCGACTTATTGTCGACAGAACGCGGTGGTAGTTTTGTCGACAAAAGCCCACTTTTGTCAACAAAACCTTGTAGTCTAGACACACCCTGGATGTGACCATTACAAGCCTGGCTACGCACAATCTAATAGCTTTGTATTCATCCTTTGAACAAACATCTCACCATGCCTAACAAGATAAAATCCTCCCTCACAATGTATGCGTAGGAGTCCCCTTCCAACAGAATCCGCCATTAGTAACAATCACGAAAGATGCCTCGCTTCTAGCTTGGGGTGCCTATCTACATCCCCAGGTTGTACAGGATCAGTGGACTCACAATGAGATCAAGTACCACATAACCTGCTAGAACTAAGTGCGGTAAGGAATTCTTGCATACACTTTCTTCCCCTGGTTCAGAAAGATATAGTGCAAGTACTAACGGACAACATCTCCACAATGTACTACATCGACAGCTAGGGAGGAGCACGCTCACACCATTTATGCCAGGAGGCCATCCACCTCTGGGAATGGTGTATCCCACGAATTATACACCTGATCGCAACCTACCTCCCAGGCAAGGACAATCCACTAGCAGATAATCTAATCAGACAATTCCCACCAAGCCACGATTGGGGGATAAGCCAATTAATGCTTACATGCCTCTTCAAGAAGTGGGGGTTCCCAATCATGGATCTGTTCGCTACACACAAATGCCTGTTGCCCAAAGTGCACTCCAGAGCAGGCATAGGCCTCCTTTCCCTGCGGGATGCTTTTAGTATAGAATGGAACATACACCTGGCATATGCGTTTCCACCATTTTCCCCTTATACAATAGGTGATCCTCAAGATCAGACATGACAGAGCCAGAGTAATACTAATAGCACCCAAATGGCCCAGACAAACCTGGTACCCGTACCTTTTACAGATGAGTGATCAGCTACCACATCAATTCCCATCAGTTATGTCTTTGCTCACACAGCGAAATGGTCAGATGCCCCATCCAGCCATCCACAAGTTACACTTCCAGGTGTAGATGCTAGTTGGTTAAAGGCCGTGGAAAGGACCTTCCTGGAATCAGTGCAGCTCATCCTCACAAATTCCAAAAGACCTACAATAAGAAAGACATATATTCAAAAACGGGGAAGGTTCCCAACCTGGTGTACACCCACATCTATGAACCTTTCCACATGCGATATTGCAGATTTTTACAATATATATTAGAACTGCACAACGCTGGCCTATTCCTGAGGTCCATTAGGGTACACCTTGCTTCTATCTCCAATCTTCACATCCCCATACAAGGACACTCGCTCTTCACTCACCCTCCTGTCAAACATTTTATACGGGGTCTCCACAATATGTTTCCTTCATGCAAGGACCTGATCCCAGCATGGGACCTGAGCCTTGTGCTAAAGGTCTTTATGAGTAAACACTTTGAGCCTCTCACCACCTGTTCTCTAGTACATTTATCAATGAAAGTGGCTTTCCTTGTAGCTATCACCTCTGTCAGCCGGGTTGGTGAAATAGCAGCTTTAATGGCGGATCCCCCGTACACAATATTCCATAAGGACAAGATGATTGTTTAGACTCATCCCAAATTCCTACCAAAAGTACTTAACTCGTTCCAGTGCAATGAACCCATACACTTACCTGTCCTTTTCCGTAAGTCACACAAGGACAACAATGAAGTAGTTCTCCATACCCTGGAAGTCTGCAGAGTACTTGCATTCTATCTACAACTAACAAAGTCTTTTAAAAAAACCCTTGGTTGTTCGTTTAATCTACAGAGAGGTCACAGGGATTGCCTATATCAAAACAAAGACTATCTAGTTGCATTAAACTAGCATATACTCTAGCCCAGAGGTATCAAGACATACCTTCATGCAGCACTATGTGCTCCAGCCATTTGCTGAGTCAGAAACAAGATTTGGCCACACAGCCTCAGCAGCTGAAGCTCCCACCTCCTACTACGAATCCTGCTTTGTAATCACCTAAGGTGAAACACCCATGGGGACACTCCTCGAAGAAGAAGGGAAGGGTACTCATCTATGCAGTAACTGGAGTTCTTCAAGATAGTTGTCCGCGTGGGCGCTCCACCATCCATCCTCCTCCCCTCTATTTTGGAATAGAATATGTCCGGGTCAGAGAAGGCTTCAGGAGGGGGGCGGAGCATGGCTGCGCATGCTCAATAGCCTCCTCAGAACATACTTTGGCTCCTCACACATGTGACCGACTATGGACATTGCTGTCACAAATCTCCGATCGCGGGCTCAGTGGCGCTGAAAAGCCTAAGGTGGAGTACCTATGAGGACAACCATCTTGAAGAACTCCAGTTACTGCACAGGTGAGTGACCTTCCCTTCCTTTTCAGAAAAGGGCTTAGCATCTCTTCTGTAGTTTGACTGGCTCATTACAGATAGCATATTTATAAATAAGTTTTGATTCAAGGAGCTCTTGGTCGGTATAGCATGCATATTAATGTTTCCATGAATTTTATATTCCTTTTCAGAATATTTCTCATTGGCTGTGAATGTAGTAATACTTATAGGATAATAAAATGAATGTATATCACAAAAGATAACAAAGGACACGAATATGTCTGAAACGGTATCTTTGGTCAAAGTTGGATTTCAGTAAACTAGTGTCTGAGATGTTGGTTCCTGATATCGCAATAATGTTCTACTGTAATTAGAAAAGAACTTTCACAAGTATTGCATTGATTTTTAAAAATTGGGCCTGTTATTGTTAATCTGCAGCTACTAAAGACAAATGGATGCTAATATAAAGAAGTATTAAGACAACTATAATTATGCTAGCAAAATATGCTTGTGAAGTTTATATTCATTCAGTGTATGTCTCTTTCTAAATATTATGCATATTTAGGCTTGAAATAATTAGATTATAGAAAAATGTCAATAAATATTGATTTCACCATATATAATATGGTACATAATCGAACAGAAAAATATTTCCATACATAATCAATTTACAGTTAGGCAAAATAAGAAAAATATTTCTTGAAGTTATTAGTATTTGATTTAGGGATATTTGCTTTCTATATTCTGACATGTAATGATGAATTGCATTTTAATCATTATAAAGTTTTCCCTTTTTGATTGTTTGCCATAATTAAATAATTAGTTTTATCTCTGCATAATTTCCCACAATTGTGAAAATGTAAATAGATAAGTAGGAAAAAAGCTTTGATGTGTTGGTATCTATTATAATTATAAGTATTTTAAAAAATGAATTTGCCACCCTTTTGCATTTTTCTGATAAATCCTGATGTATTGCATTACAGATTTCACTATTTCCTGCTGTAGTTTTACCTTTGGGTGTGGAATTATTTAATTTTCATTCTGTGGATGACTTTGTCTGCCTTCATTTCTAGTCTCACTATTACTGCATTCTTCAATAATCTTCCACTGTCTTCTTGTCTTTTTTTCCCCTCTGCTCCGTCTCCCTTCCCTCTCCTCCCTCCACAAGCTGTGGCACTGGCTTAATAAGAAGGTAAATAAAGTGATTGTGATTCCAACTAAATTATTGTGTCCTTTTTGCAGCATGAACATTTTTAACATGCTTTTCTCTGTAGTTTTCTCTTCCAGCTGTTGCCATTCCCCCCTCACATCTAAGCTACTGGAGGTCATATAATGCCATCTGATCTATCTCTTTTAAATAAAATGAAAGCATTTAGTTAAATGCCTTGTATAGCAGGATAGTGTGTTAAGGTTTTTATTTTGTGGATTTGGGTTCCAGTAATTTTTCTTAAATCTTAAAATTTGATCTCTGTCTAGTCCCCATCTGTACATCACAAAGCCAATGAATAATTTGACTTTGTAAGCATTTTTTCCAGTGGTATATAAAGGTGTTTACAAATTTACAGGGGTAAGTTGAGAGAGATTTGAGTGGAAATTTACATATTTCCTGCAATATGACTGACTCTGATCAATGTTATTAGGCTTTTACTTTAAAAAGCACCACATTCTCACATTCTTTTTCAGAGGGACTAATAAAACACAAAATTACTCAGAATGGAATGGTTGCTAAAGGAAATGAGGAACACCTAACGCAGCAAGTAGGAAGGAAGACTGTCCAAAACAGTTATTGTAATTAACAGAAGGGAAATTATTTTCTTTTAAGTTCATAGGAAAAAAAATAGCCATGTAATCTAGATGATACACAATCTCATCCTTAACTCATCCTGTGTTGCTGAGGTACATCAGTGTACTTATTTCAGTTCTAAACAGGATGAGGCTACTGGAGATGTTAAATTTCAACTAATCAGGTAATTAAGTAATCAAGTAGTTGATTGATGGCTCTTGCTACATTTAAAAGGCAGAAGTGCAACGGTCAGGACCCAATGTGAATGGGGACTGGTTCAGTCCTTGCTCGTGCTGTTTTCCCACTGTTCCCCTACCTCCCTTGTCCCCCCTCTCCCCTGAGATGGTGCTGGGGGGAACCAGCTTTTAAGCCAGCTCCCCCCAGCATTGGCTTCTGCTCCCCTGCTTGGTGCCTCTGATACAAGGGGGGAAGCGACTAGTCAGGTAGTGATTTGACTGCCCATATGCTTATCAGGTAGTTGACTAGTCACTAACATCCCTAGAAGTTACTACACTCCTGCAAATTGCAGCTTTTATTGTCCATAGTAATAACTTCTAGCCACTGCAGATGCACTAATGTAATGTGGGCAAATTCTCATTTTTGACAAAGCCTTAGGACAGGTCTGCACAACATAGCTGTGGTTAATATACCTTAAATCAAACTTTGGTGCTCTCCTCACAGCAGGCAGAATGCATTCCAATTGACTTCCCTAACTCCTTGTGACATCAAGGAGTACTGGCACCAGCAGGAGTGCCTTCAGCATTGGATTTAGCAGGTTTATGCTAGACATGCTAATTCGAACACCAGAAGATTGACTCCCGCAGTGTTGATCTTTCTGCAAGTATAGATGTGTCCTTAGACTCTGGCAGATCATACTAGCTTCACAGGAGAGCTGAAGTAGAATGCTAGTGGAACTTGTATGAAAATCAAGGTGGGAGATCTTGCATCAAAAGTACAGTATTAAAATACAAATTTCAAATATAAACTCCCCAACAGGAAAGGCATTCAGATACACTAATGGTTGTAGATGGGTGGCATGCAGCCTGTAGCCCAGAGGATGTACACAGCTCATTGGGGAAAGCTGCCTGCAAGTTGTTTACTTCGCATCCGCAGGTATGGCCGTCCGCAGCGTTCATTGCCTTGGTTTGCCGTTCATGGCCAATGGGAGCTGTGAGAAGTGGTATGGGCTACAAGGACTTGTTTCTTGCAGCTCCTGTTGGCTACAGTTCTCTGCTCCTGGCCAATGAGCGCTGCAGATGGTCGTACCTGCTGATGGAATTTAGCGACCCGCTGGTGGCTTAACCTGACAAGATGTGTGCGGGCTGCAGGTTGCCTACCACTGTTGTAGATGCATATGGATTTAAATTAATAAATGTTCAAACACTATATAAAGGGCAGGAAGTTAAAGGTTAAATCTTAAAAAACATTAAAAAAAAAAACCAAACAAACCCAAAAAGCAAAACCAAATAACTGGAAATGAGCTACATTTCTACCTCTATTGTCATTTATATCCGTACTGGTGAGAGAATCCAGTTAGCTGCCACTGCATAGAAACTAGATGTTGTCTGTATGAAGTATAGTCTCTTTGATCAGGTACAGAATGTACAGCTGCCCTTGTGGACTGTAGTGTGGAGTATACACCCGGAATGTGGTGGCTTATTCCCCTTTATTCGGCTTTGGTGAGGCCACATCTGGAGTATTGTGTCCAGTTCTGGGCCCCCCACTACAAAAAGGATGTTGATGTATTGGAGAGGGTCCAGCAGAGGGCAACCAAAATGATTAGGGGGCTGGAGCATATGACTTATGAGGAGAGGCTGAGGGAGTTGGGTCTGTTTAGTCTGCAGAAGGGAAGAGTGAGGGGGGATTTGATAGCAGCCTTCAACTTCCTGAAGGGAGGTTCCAAAGAGGATGGAGAGAGGCTGTTCTCAGTAGTGACAGATGGCAGAACAAGGAGCAATGGTCTCAAGTTGTGGTGGGAGAGGTCCAGGTTGGATATTAGGAAAAACTATTTCACTAGGAAGGTAGTGAATGGGTTACCTAGGGAAGTAGTGGAGTCTCCATCCCTAGAGGTGTTTAAGTCTCGGCTTGACCAAGCCCTGGCCGGGTTGGTTTAGTTGGGATTGGTCCTGCCTAGAGCAGGGGGCATGGACTTGATGACCTTCTGAGGTCTCTTCCAGCTCTATGGTTCTATGATTCTATGGCTCTGGCCCATGACGAAGGATGAAAGGAATACAGTTGTAGAATCAGTCCAGAGTGAAGCTGGGGATGGAGGAGGAGATATAAAGGTGTTTTCTAAACAGTCTTGGTAACAAATAGAGTTGTCAATTAATCTCCATTAACTCACATGATTAACTAAAAAAAAATCACAATTGCAGCTTTAATTGTACTATTAAACAATAGAATTAAGTTGAAATTTATTAAATATTTAGATTTTTTACCTTTTCAAATATATTGATTTCAATCAAAATACCAAGTTTATAGTGATTACTTTGTTGTTTTTGTTTGCAAATATTTGCACTGTAAAAATGATAGAAATGTTTTTCAGTTCACTTTGTACAAGTACCGTAATGTGATCTCTTTATCATAAAAGTGGAACTGACACATGTAGGTTTTTAAATTAAATAACTGCACTCAGAAACAGTGAAAAACTTTAGAGCCTACAAGTCCACTCAGTCTTACTTCTCGTTCAGCCAATCACTCAGAAAATTTCTTGGGTTACAATTTTCAGGCAATAACGATGCCCGTTTCTTGCTTTACAGTGTAACCTGAAAGTGAGAACAGGCATTCACATGGCACTAATATAATGGGTCTTGTAAGACATTTACATGCCACATGAGCTATAGATTCTTATGTCCCTTTATACTTTTAACTACCATTTCAGAAACATGCTTCCATGTTGATGATGGGTTCTGCTCACTAATCATTCAAAGTCGTACGGAACAACACATGTTCATTTTCATCATCTGAGTCAGCTGCTACCAGCGAAAGCTGATTTATTTATTTATTTATTTATTTATTTGGTGGTTCAGGTTTTGTAGTTTCTGCATTATAGTGTTGCTTTTTTTAAGGCTTTTAGACTGGGGTGGGCAATAATTTTTGAAAGGGAGGCCATTTTGTGAATTTCTGAAGTGGTTGCAGGCTGGCCTGAAAGGGGTGGGGCTTCAAGGGCAAGGGGTGTGGCCAAGAATTTTCACTGCTCGCAGATCCTGATTGGCTTGGAGCTGGGGGAGCATGTGAAATCTTAGCCTCTCTACCTGCCCTGCCAGGGGCACGAAGAAAGAATATCCAGCTGTTTTGAACAGCTGGCAGTTCCCTCTGGTGCTGCATACCCCTGGTGGCAGGAGGAGACTTCATACACTCTCCCTTCCCCCAGGTCTCAATTGACCTAGGAGTGGCAAAGCAGCCACAAGCCAGTAGCCCTTTCAATTGCTGTTGTTTAAAGGGTACTCGACTCTGGCTCCAGGAGCTGTGAGCCCTTTAAATAGCAGCAATTGAAAGGGCTTGCATCTTTCCCAGCGGCTCCCAGGCCATGCATTAGTGGCAGAGCCGGGAGCTGCCACGGGCCGGATTAAAGTGTTGTGACACTGTGATGCTGCTGCCAAAAAAGCAAACATAATTCTGGAATGTATTAACAAGTGTCAGCAAGATACAAGAAGCAATTCTGCTCTGCTCTGCTCTGCTCTGCTCTGCTCTGCTCTGATTAGGCGTCAACTGGAGTATAGTGTCCAGTTCTGGACACCACATTTCAGGAAAGATGTGGAGAGAAGATTAATGAATAAGGTCTAGAAAACATGACCTATGATGGAAGACTGAAATAAATGAGTTTGTTTAATCTGAAAAAGAAGACTGAAAGACATGACAGATTTCAAATACCTAAAAGATTGTTACAAAGAAGGTGTAAAATTACTTAACCCCTTAAAATAGGACAAGAAGCAATGAGCTTAAATTAAAATCAAATGGAGGTTTTAGGTTAGACATTAGTCAGGAAGCTTTTCCTATCAGGGTGTTTCAGCACTGGAATGAATTGCCTAGGAAAGTTGTGAAATCTCCATCATTGGATATTATTGTTTTTAAGAAGAGGTTAGACAAACATCTGTCAGGGATAGAAGGTGTTTGATCCTGCTATGAGCACAAGGGACTGGACCTGATGACCTCTGAAGGTTCTTTCCAGTACTAGTATTCTGTGATTGAGCTTTCTATCAGGGGCTGCTTTTAAATGGGGAATTGGGTGAGTAAAAATGACATCTTAATTTACTTACTGAGTCCAAAGCATTGAGGATATTTCAATAGACTAGCAAGACTTTCTGTGTATGGCACTGTTTATGGAGTGAATTTTAAAAATACCTTTTATATTTGGTAAAATCAGTGACTCCTGCACTGGTGTTAGGCAGCTCCCTGACTTGTACTCATCTGTACTTTTTCACCCTAAACCCTGATATCAGAGTAACTGACCTCACTGCATCACTGGTGATAAATTATTTGTTTTTAACAGTCCTAAAATAATTAAAGATTAATTCCTTACCAGAAAATATATCTAACCTGATTTATTACTTTATTTTAGGGAAACAAATTAAAATACACTGAAACAAAAGTAAGATACTCAAACTGTTTGTATTTTATCACAAATATTTTTGACGTCTATATGTACACACTTTGTGTGTGTGTGTGTATATATAGTGTAATATTGAAAAACATTTTATGAAATCAGCACTCATATAGGTGTCATTTTAAGATGCATTGACTTGATGTAAATTTTTCTTGATGTTGAGTGCCGTTTAAATATGGAAGGCATAATCACTCTCCTAATTACAATACATTTAAATATGCTTTTTCAAAGATTGTTCTAATACAAACTGTAGCTTAAAAAATCCCCCTAGTTAGTGTTCATCCCAATTACTTGTTTTCCAAATGATTTTCTCAGTGAACTCTTGAATGCTTGTACTTTGACTCTGCTTTTAGTTTTTAGGCATAATTCAGTTGTTAATTTTGGTTTATTTTTGAAATGTAAAGATAAGTTTATACCCTTTCCTTCAAAACTCTGACATTTTAAGATAGTTTCCACTGATAGTTTCCAATGACTGCATCTTAGAAATCCGTATTTTTTAAAGAGTGAATGACCTTCTGTAGCTTAGCAATCTGGTTTCTTTCTATTCCTTGATTTAGATGCTTTGGCAACATCTGCTTGTAGCTATTGACTAAATTAAATTAGAAGCTAACATTTTACAATATTGGAATAGCTGCTGACTAATTTTTAGACTGTGTTTTTGTGTGCATGTAATGTATTTTAGGAAACTATAAGAATGAGCTACAGAAATATGAACCGGATTCAGTGGTAAATTTGAACAGGTGTAATTTATACTTATTTTTTCCACTCTTTCAGCATGTAAATTGAACCAACTGTGAGTTTGAGTTTATTTTTTAAATGGGCCATTACAGTCAAGCATGTATAGGAGCTGCTGGGTGCACAGCATTTTTGAAAACTCAGACACTTACTAGGTAACTAAACATGTATTTATCAGCCTTTTTTTAGGCACCCAGGATTTAAAAGTCTTTAAGACTCCCTTAATCTCTCACTTGTTTACAAGGACGTAACCTGTGCCCCCTATTTCATTCTTTGAGTTCACCTACTGAGAGAGAGTGTCTAAGGCTGTGTTACTTGTATTTTGAGGGGCCAGATGAAGGGGGTATATCAAAAGTTAAGAGGCGGCTATAAGTGAATTAATAATAGGGAGGTCATGCTTTCATTTACACCTTATTACACCCTTATTCTCTTCCCTTTTCAGCCTTTCGTATGGACTACCTGCAAGTAGCATAAAATCAGCCTCTTAGAACTTACCTATAGTAAGGACATGGATGACACTACTGGTTCAGTGACTCCAGTGAGAGTCCTACTTTCCAAGACTCTAAAGAGTTCCAGATCAAGCCAGCAGTTTACACAACAGTAACACACTAAGCTACTAGATTAATCTATGCTGAAACATTATCATCACTGGTACTGTTTGATTAGTGCTGACTTTGATGGAAATTGCTCATACAGTTCTCTAATGCAGATATGGTCATGGACTGAATAGCCAGTGGGACAGGTTCAGAGGTGATATGTAAACTTATTAAATGGATGTCTATTTTTCACAGACTGATTCTAATTTTAGCATACCTGTTGATGCTTGAAATAAGAGCTAAATTACATTAGTTTCACTTGTCTCTGAATTTGGCCCTCTGAATAGAATCCACAACTTTTTTTGTAGCTTAAGAAAGAAATAATAAGGCAAGTTGCATACATTCAGGTGAACATTTATTTATAACACAATATTTTAAGGTATTATATATTTTTTTTATTTTCTGTCACTGTGCGATGAAAATCCTTAGTGTATAAAAACTTGGGAAGGGCAAAACTGAAACAGAATTTTCTGTAGTTTCCTAGGGTATGTCTACACTGCGGAGCTATTTCGGGGTACTGGAAGTACCCCAAAATAGCTATTCCACATCTACTGAAGTAACCCATCATTTCAAAATAGATAATTCTGACATCCTAGAATCCAGGAAGGTTAAGGGGAATTTCGGAATAAAAATTTGATGCTGTATAGATAGTGCCAAATTACGAAATAAGCTATTTTGAAATAGTATCAAAATAAGCTATGTAATTTGCATAGCTTATTTCAAGTTAAGAGTGCTATGTAAAGGCACCTAGAAAGTAAATAGTTCAGAGTTCAAGCTGGTGGGAATTTTTCAAATAACTACCTTGTAGTCAGCTGATCTCTCCACCAATAGCAACTAGAAAATTTAATGGTCACTGAAGCATTTCAGGATATGGTGACAAACAATGAAAATTTCCATGTTCTCTCTAAGAATTTTGCTGGGTACTGCAGGTTTTTTGAGATTCCTTTCTGCAGAATATACTATAATCCAAGTTTTATTGCAGGAATTTGCGGAGCTCAACAATTACTTCTCCAAAGAGTATCACTTTCACCAGCCTCCACACTGTATTCTGAATGGTTTCTTTAAAATGCTGACTTTATGCCTTGATGCAATGCATGTTAAACAAGAAGCCATTTGTAATGGAGTCTCTGGGTAAAATCATCAGTGTATATTAGGAGTTCATATGTGAGATATAATTGAGATTTAACTACTGTAGCTCTCAGTAATTTATCAATAAACCAACTTAATATGCAGGGATAAGGACAATAATAGAGAAATAACTCCTATTACTGGAATGTTTGGTATTACATGACACCAAGGAAAAGAATAGCCACTGAAATTATCAGCACAACCACTGAATATATAACCATTTCTCATCTGAAAATATGTTTGCAAATTGCCCTTGAACTCAGGTCTATTTTAAAGTAAATGTTTACAGCACAGCTTGATTTCCCATGCTAATTTATTTTACTCAAGTGCTTTTTCTGAGCCACAAGAAATAGAAAAAATAAATTTTCCTACAGTGAGGTTGAGCAATTTTTATTTAATCAGACTCCTTTCATATTGTTCACTCTTTTCTAAAGTGCTTTCTATACAGCCATGTAGTTAAGATTTTTCCTTCTTTGAATGACACTAACACAACTTCATGTTCCTGAAATGGTGTGATTATGGGGTTGGTTTGGTTGTAAGGGTACATCTACACTACAGCATTAATTCGAGTTAACTTAATTCAAAATAGTTAATTTGAATTAAGCTAATTCAAATTAACGCATCTACACACAAAACCTATTTTGAAATAGCATTTTGCTATTTCGAAATAGCGCGTGCACACTGAGTGGACCCTGAACCGAAGTTAAGGCTGGCCGGAACCGGAGCCGGCAGGGCATCAGGTTAGGACTTAGCGTGTGGGGCTGCTGCCTGAGGCTAACTGAGCTCCGTACTTAAAGGGACCCTACCCCCACCCCGGACAGACAGTTCTCAGGGTTCCCCGCTTGCTTGTCTACCTCGAAGGACAGCAAAGCAGTCCTGTCTTGGAGTGCCCTGAGCACCTGCACTTGGGACACCACAGCACTCAGCCACATGGAGCCAGAGCTGCCCCTGGGCACGCTTATGCATCTTGTGGGGTTGTTGCCATCAGCCCAGGGGCACTTGATGCAGGCTGCCATCCGGTAGGGCCATCGGGGGGCTGTCAGGATCCAGGAGGCCCTGCGGGAGAGCATCCACCCCGAGGAGCCCTCAGAGCCACCCCGATCCTCCCCACCAGGAGCTCGTGCACCTTTCCTCCCTCATGTCCTTCCACTTACTCCTCCCTAGCCCC